>OW240914.1:308015451-308190017 GCA_933207985.1 Pelobates cultripes
GTTAATTATAAGTTCAAGAGTTGGAGTCCAAAGTGAAGAGCAAGTTGTTGTTGATTCATTCTCCAGGATAGAGAACCAAGAGAAGCAGGTTAGTACCAACCTAGAAAACCATTTCAAAGGATCCAGGATAGTAAAGCAAGCTTTATAATTACATTTTAAATACTTAAAAATACAGAGATATATAATCACTCAGTCAAACCTACTGTATTCTGTGTGTTTTGGTAATTATTGTAAATGTGAATATTCTGAGCTTCCCATCACTTAGAGTGGAATATTCTCTGGTTCATTCTGTCAAGGTGCCATCTGCTGGTTTTTATTATGAAATAGTCTGTTGGCCAGACATTGGAGACCTCTTAATTAATTATTCTGTTCCTCGCAATGTGGTTACATATTTTCAATTCTCACCATAAATATTCTGTACCATCTGTTTTTACTTCAACACTAAACAATTGGAACAGGTCCCTGAAGTACATTGTTATCCCAAGATTGGGTTTTTGGTAATTTAGTGTTCTTTCCATTGTACCAAAATTCTTCACTTTAATATCCTGCAGATTAAGCACAATGACAATTTAGCATTTGAAATAAGGTAATTTAATTTGAAATTGCTCCTCTACAAAATTATAACATTCAATGTGTACCACATGATGTGTAAGACGTTGCATACTGACAAACAAACAAAAATGAATTTGTTTGGGTGTGAAGTGTGAATTCTGTGATTGATCTTTCCATCTGGATATCAACTGTTACATCTGGATAACACATTCCTACTTTTAGCTGTATTTGCTCTCACAAGTTATATGTCTTGGCTGTAACATCTGTTTTAAAAGTGACAGACTAATTAGGACATTTTTTTTCCTTCTACTGAGTGCACTCATAACGAGAAAATTAATGGTCACATATATGATCAAGAATATTATAACCGCTACTTTAGAATCACATAGAAATCTATGAGCTGCTGACTATTTTGTTCTGTAATATATTACATATCTGTAAATAACATTACTGAATATATCATTAAACGTTGCCTAAAACTTGTGTTAACCTATATGTGATGTTCTGCTATAATCATTCTGTTCTAAGATTTAGATGTTATCACATTTAAGTCATTTCATTAGCAGGGTACACATTGCACTTACCATGTTCAAAGACGAAGAAAAAAATGAACTTATAACAATGATTGATGAGCCACAAGGCATACCTTACGAACAAATACTTACATTTAGTAGATAACAAAGCATAATGTTTAATATTCCAGGAAGTGATATTTGCCTTGAAAGAAACCAAAAAGCAAAGCAGCAATAATTTTATGTTCTGTTTATGGATCACTCACAGCAACTGATGGAGATATCTAGGAGACCTAAAAACCCATCAAGGTGTATCAAGAATTGGAGAGGAGACTTTTAAATAATAAAGGCGTAGATCAAAATTTTACAGACCCTTTTCCTTCCTGAACTCATAAATATTTATAATAATAAGTAATGCATTTTAAGAGTTGTCCAAATTGTTACTGCTGTGTAAATAAATTATAAGTTAAAAAATATGTCACCGAGGGTTTTAGAGATATGTACTGAGAAATGTATTTCAATAAAAGCCATGGAAGGCACTCATAAGTCAAGAACAGGAAAATTAGACAGGTGCTTTGATCCAAAAGACATAATAGTAGAAGAGAGACAGCAGCGCAGCATTCCTCATTGAAAATGGCAATTCTACACTCTGTACACAACAACTGCTTCATCTTAATAAAGTGGTTGTGGTACCTGAAGTTCTTTGGTGCTATTTTGCCTTCCAGTGCCTGTCACATTGCCTCTCCCCTAATGCATGGTTAATGCAGAAGCATTCCCTCAAGCAATGAAAGCAAGACAGGGATAGGCTGAGAGCCTCACTGATGCACTTAGCCTATCACTGGCCACCCATTGTGAGTAATCGTACATATGTTTTTTTAAGCGATAATAGGCAAGCAGAGTGAATGCTTTAACGTTGGTCAAGCACCAGAGAAGAAGAAGTATGATGGGTGCCTAGGAAGTGTATGTCAGTGTCAAACAATGTCGATAAAGCTTTAACATTGGAAGGTAATACTGTGATGGGGACTCCAGGCACCACAACACTGGCGTACATACGCCCTGCAACCCGGGTATGTACGCCAGTGCGGCCATGGCCGCATTTTGCCAGGGGCAGTGGAATCACATTGAGGGCGGGCGGGCGTGCGAGGGAGCATTCTCCCCTGAGCTTTCTCTGCTCAGCTTCCTCATGCGCACCACAGTGATGCCGGAGCCGGAATATGACATCACTCTGGCTCCGGCATCAGTAAGAGGCGCACGAGGGAGCTGAACAGGAGGATCAGTGCTCCCTTGCCGCCTGCAGTGACGGCGGCCCAGCAGCCCCACTGGACCCCAGGGAAAGCAGGAATGCCCTCAGCACTCCCAAAGGTTGGGAGGCTGGGAGATTAAATAAATAAAAAAAATGTGAGTGTGTATGTGTGTTAGTGTCAGTGTGTGTATGTGTGTATCAGTGAGTGTGTTAGTTGTGTGTTAGTTTGTGTCTGTCTGTTAGTGTGTGTCCGTTATTGAGTGTGTGTCTGCTAGTGAGTCTGTGTGGTGACTGTTAGTGTGTGTTTGTCAGGGAGAGTGAATGTTTTGTAAGTGAGTGTGTATGTTTGTCTGTCTGTCAGTGAGTGTGTATGTATGTCTGTCACTGAGTGTGTGTTTGTCAGTAAATGTGTGTGTCTGTTAGCTAGTGTGTATGCATCTGTTCGTGAGAGTGTGTGTGTGTCTGTTAGTGAGTGTGTGTGTATGCTTGTCTGTTAGTGAGTGTGTGTTTGTTAGTGAGAGTGTATATGTGTTTGTCAGTGAGTGTATGTGGGTCTGTCACTGTGAGTGTGTGTCTGTATGTGTGTGTGTGTAGGTATGTGTATCTTTGTGTGTGTCTGCATGTGTGTGTGTGTGCCTGTATGTGGGTCTGTATGTGTATCTCTTGGTCTGCACAGGTATCTGTTTGTCTTTATGTGTATCTGAATGTTTGTCATTAAAGGACCACTATAGTGCCAGGAAAACAAACTAGTTTTCCTGGCACTATATAGTCCTTACATCCCCCTACCCTTGTGGCCCCCCTCCCACTGGGCTGAAGGGGTTAAAACCCCTTCAGTACTTGTCTTTCTCCAGCACCGGGCTCCCTTGGCACTGGGGATCTCTCCGCCCTGATCCGCCTCTCAGCACCGAATGCACATGCGCGGCAAGAGCCGCACGTGCATTCAAACCGTCCATAGGAAAGCATTACTCAATGCTTTCCTATGGACATCCAGTGTCAAATCACAGTGAGAATCGCGGAAGCACCTCTAGTGGCTGTCAGTGAGACAGCTACTAGAGGCTGGATTAACCCTCATGAAACATAGCAGTTTCTCTGAAACTGATATGTTTTCAGCTGCAGAGTTACAACTAGAGGGACCCTGCGACCTCTGCGACCTGGTGCCCGCCATGTGTTGCAGCCCCGGCCCGCGGAGTGTAAGCACCAGGACGGCCCACAGATCAGTTTTCGCACCGGGGCCCAATGGATCGTGTGTACGCCACTGCACTATAACCTCTCCTTTAAGATGAAGTAGTAATGGTGACCATAGTGTTAATTTGTCTGAGATGGGTCTATATCAATATGCATGCATGTAAAGTGCATCTAAGGAGCAAATTGGGTAGAAAGAGTCAATGGGGGTACAAGTGAAACAAAAATATTTAATAACAAATGTAAAGAGAATCAAGATAGGAGTGATAAAAACATCATGCAAAACTGACCAACATAAAAATCAAATAGCATAATAAAATAGCAAGTACAATTGGTAATGAAATGGTGAACATCACACAATTCCAATTTTTAGAAAAACAAAGATTATTATAGTAAAATGAATGTGTACATATCACATAAGTGGAAATCTTTGATTAAATGATTCTTCTTGTATCACCATTACTGTTAAAATCATTGTAAAGTTAGATGAAAACGATTTTATGCTGTTTGAAACAAGAATAAAAACGTATAATGTGTAACAACAGCTGCACTCTTTTGAAGCAGGAACACAGAAAGTGATTATATTTCTGGCATATTACATCAAGCTGGCAAAACAGAATAAAATAAAGAAGTGCACATAATTAATCCAGTAATACAGAGATACGAAAGCAATACAATGAATCATATCATATAAAAATAAAATCGTAAAATTAACCTAGCAACCTGCCAAACAATCGTTCACTTGCTTTTTTAAAGGACCTATCCATTTGCTGATTGAGACTAAAATACCAAAGGAGGATCTTTCACTGGTCTTCCTTATCCCCTTATTTGTGGACATCTGGTGTGGCTGAAATTCAGTAATATGGGTTGGATGGATCACTGTCCATGCACATGCCCTCAACCATGGGAAGCACTTTGGGTCTCTATAATAAAACATTGGGAGGACTTGCTATATTCCCAATTGAGGGTAGTAATATAATAACTGAGGAAAGGAAGTTAAGTAGATATGTCAATGTCCTCCCTTACACCGCCACCCATGGACTTGAGGAGGGGGTATTGAAACAAAGCGGGTGGTGGATATTCTACTGTCCAATCCCCCACGCCCACACCGGTGGGCTTCAGGGGGGAGGGTCTTAAAACAATAGTGAGGGGGGAATACATCTAATACCTGTAAACAAAAAATGTCATACTTACTGTCAGAAGTCTTCTTTCTTGTTAAGACTTCTTTTCTTCAGCCCCTCAAAAAGGCCTGCCTGTACTTGCCTGACAATATGTTTTGATTGGTTTATTACAACCCAAACAATCAGAGTGCTCTGGCTGAGATTTCAAGGCATGTGAAGTCCTTTATAAAGGCTTTTCCCAACTGGTAAATCCCAATCAACCTACAACCATCGCAGATCACACTTGACATTTTTATTTTTGGCAGCATGGTATTGGTTTTTTGTTGCTTATTTATTTTAATAGTAGGGTCAGAATTATTAAAATATTTGGGATTTTTTTTACCATTACTATAGGGTTAAAGACACTAGTTGACATTATATAATGGAATTTCCTTTTCTCTGTGGCATGTAGACTCCAAACACCATGACCACTTCAAATCAGTAAAGTGATCACGGTACTCTACTAGGGTCGCTATTAGAGATCTTTCAATGTCACTGATAATGTTGCAAGATCATCCAGTGGCGCAAATGCTTTTCCAGGATTCCTAGGGTTAAGACACTGATTGAGTAGCTCAGTGTCCCCCCTGCGGTGAGCATATAAAACGCAAGGCAGAAGAAGCGGGTAAATGTAAAAAAAATATATATTGCTTTTTAAGCCTGCAGAATGGGACTATTGTCCCATCAAAGCAAAAGCTTTTAAATAAGACAGTTATCTCAAAGTGATGGATGCACATCTAAAGTTATACATTTTTAAATTATGAAAATTATATTTAAATTTATTACATACCCTGGTTTGAACTAGCAATGTGTCAGTATCTAGAAGTGTCTGGTAAATAACAGGTCAGTCAACTTTTCTGGATAAAGCTATTATAATATTTAGCATTCAGTATCCATCTTCTTGTATAACTCAATGTTATTTCTAATTTGATTCAGTTGTTAACAGGAAGGGTACTGAGGATTCTGATTACAGTGTGCTCCTATAAAATGTATTTCTTCAAGCTAATGTTTGCTGGACCATTTAATTCATCAAACGGTATTTAGTTTCTCTTTTTTCTTGGCTCAGCAAATTTTATTTTAGCTAAATGTACAAAACTCCCACTCAATTTAGGTTCTGATGAATTTTCACCATTTACACATCAACAATCTTATTTTTATTAAAGAATTATGATCTCCTTTAAGATATCACTATTTTAAAAATAATTTTATTCAAGATCAAGTATCGTAAGAGCCTTAAAAGCTATGGAAATGTTGCACTTTAAAATGAGCCTTGGATTTCAAAATTAAGTTGATAGCAGACAGGAGAGGGAGCACCACCTTTTCTACCATTTACAGCAAGACTCCAGCGATGGGAGTGTATAGATTGGACAGCCACCAGACAGTATGACACACAACAACATATGGGACAATGTTTGAAACTATGTATGGTATATTGATTGTTATTGACCTGGTACGTGTATTAATTGTGTCTGACTCTGTATTCTGTAAAATGTGGCAATGTTAAAGTGGAATATCGCAGATGTATCAACTGAATGTAAAACAATAAACTTCAACTAGAAAAGCTACAATTTCTGGGGAAATTGTGTGAAGTGTTCTTGCCTCCACCAGTAGTCTACAACTGGAGTGGGCGGAGTAACTGTTATCATTTATAGAGCACATTTAATTGCAATGTTGTTGCACAGTTACATTAAACCATACATTTACAAAAACATTAGCAGGTGTTCAAAAGGCCCTGTCTATGACATCACTTGCTGCTGCAGCCTGGCACAGGTCAGAGTATTTTGGCGGTTGCCATCTTCAAACGATCGTATCTTAAAAACTATAAATCCTAGTAGTCTACAACTGGAGTGGGCGTTGTAACTGGGTGGAGTGGCTGGAGTAATTGTTGTGTGGTTGGAGTGGCTGGAGTAACTGTGGAAAGGTTGGAGTGTGGTTCACTCACTCTACAGCAAGTGAGAAGCTTTGAAATCTTTCAAATCCCTCCAACATTCCACCAACTGCCAACAGGAACTAATAGATCTCAAATAGGGCAGAGAAGAGCGGTTAAAAACAAACGGCTCCAAATCGCTCACTTCACTGGTGGTTGCCATCTTCAAACGGTCGTATTTTAAAAACTATATATCCTACAGCGAAGAGCTTTATATTGTGAGAATCACAAGACCCAGACCTTGATGCATAGTATGTCTCTGAAGTATTAAAAATGAAGGCACAGTCGCAGTTTAGAAATTGCACTTCAAATTTGAGCTTTGTAGAGTGAAGTTTCAATGAATGTCAATGGACGGCGTTAGGTGCAAACAAATGATTATATTGTGAAAACGAATGCAGTGTAGTTAATGCAGAGTGTGTGTCAGTGTAGTGAATGCAAAGTAAATGTCAGCGTAGTAAATGCAGAGTGTGTGCATAGTGTAGTGAATGCAGAGAGTGTGTTAGTGTGTAATGAATGCAGTGTGTGTTAGTGTAGTGAATGCAGAGTGTGTGTTTCCCAATAACTCCAGCGCGTTACCAGCTACAAGCATGCCAGAGGCCCCTGGCACACTCATAACCTAAAGGGGTGAAACCACTTGAAATAAGAATGGGTCTAGGGGCCTCCTGGCACCATTTTGATTAAGTTTTTATGGTGCCTTGAGTGTTCCTTTAATAGCAACCATGTGTACAGTGTAATGCCATACACTTTAACTGGCCAATCATAGAGTAAAGTACGCTCACGGAGATCCCTTACAGGCACATTATGGTTAGAAACAGCTTACAAACCATATGTTTTGTGTGTTTTACCAATAAGCAACACATCTACAAGTGGTTGGTATCACTGCAAGCAGACATTACTAATGGACAGCCAGAAAAAAATTGCAACAAGTTTTTAGTACGGTTATTAATTAGTAGCTGCTACTAACTACCTGCCTTTAATAGTGACAGATTATAGTAACTAAACTCAAGAGGCAGCAATTAATCAGAGCACCTGTCTAGCAAAGACTTTTCATTGAGCTGTTTTGGGAAGTCTATGATTGGACAGCCCAGAAAGTCTGGGCGGGCTTAGAAGGGGAGGGCTTCCATAGGCAGTGGACAGAGAACTGTAGGTTTTGCAAACTGTTTTTAGATATATCCCCAATGAAAAAATGCATGATAAAATATATGCAATTTTTAATTTGGGGTATATATAACAGTGATTTTTAATGAATTTTGTATTCGGGCAGGGGATGTCCTTTTAAGGTATCTGATGAGGTCACAGCATTGTGGTGATGTCATTGACAGTTTAGGCTATATATATCTGCTGCACAGGACCTACCTTAACAGTTATTACTGTATAACCATGGCAGAAGAATTTGCAAGAGAGAAGAAGCAGATGTTTCCAGCTCTTTCGAGAGAAACAACACATGGCAAGGTGAATGGGGGTTATGTACTCACTAAATCCATGCACCCCCTGCCCATTTGACCTTCTAACCCAGTTCCTTTCCTTCTTATGCCCAATGTATGGCGATAGATAAGATCCATATGGACCCCCCATATAAGTATAATAATTTTGGTGACTAATTTGATGCCTCATCATCAGAAAACATAAAATGGAATGTGAATAGTCATAGAAGATATACCAATATATGCATGCATAAAATCGTTATAAATGATTCTCTGTTTTAGGCATCTTCCATTAGAGCCAAGCCAACAAAGAGAAATACGTCTTCGGGGATCAAACTTCCACCATGTCCTAATAATCGGATTCCGATGCTAACCGCAAATCCCTCAGAAAAGGTATACGCTACAATTTAAATCCATAGTCTGATTCATATTAGGAAGGGAACATTTTACACAGGCTGTAAACCTGAGATTTTTTTTTACATTGTCATTTTCTTGATATATATATTTTTTTTTAGTTTATTGTGGATGTCATTCTCCAACAAAGTATAAATTATTTTTAAAAAAATCACATTAATATGTACATTTTACATATGTTCTGTAATCTACATTAACTGAATTTCTATTTGTTTAGGTGGATTTCATTAGAGCACCCCCAGCAGAACAATTTGTGGATGTTCCTTCTGGAGTGAAATTTCCAGTGTGTCCTAAACAACCTGTCCAGTTCTGTACCACCAAGCTCTCAGAAAAGGTATTTAATACTAATCCAGACTAGTAAGCAGATATTTTCAAGACAATTGAAATAGGGCTACGGATTGATATGAAGGGTTGTATATTTAATGCCAAGCCATGGAATGATTAATTAAAGTAAGCATTAAAAGATTTTATAAATTAGTATCTCACATCAATCATTAGTTCTATTGTAGATTATTAACTCTTCTACCATATAACAAAATAGCTGAAGTGGATAAGCATTAGTCTACTATGTTTAACCTACTATGTTTAACCTTTCAAACAATCCCCAATTATTTCATATATTGGTTGTTTTATGCTAGTGAGTGTTCTTCAGAATAGGTTTACAGAATGAGTGCACAAATGTTTTATGTTATAATGTTTTTGCAGCTTTTTAAGCCAAGTCCATCATTTGACCTTGAGGATCCATATTGTCATTTGATGAGGACAACCTACAATAACCTGCATGACCCATACTTAAAAGAATATTACCAGAGTAAAGTACCCCGACAACGGATACGTCAGCAGGGATTTATCACCAGTGATGATAAGGTAGGATAAAAAAACAAAAACAAGCAACATGCCACTACCATTTAATTTTACACTAACATATTGCATACATAAATTTAACTGACTGACATGGAATTAAAAGAAAATGTCTTGTTTAGGTTGTTTGCTCTTTAAAAGAGTACAACGAGTACAGGGAGTACCTCTCAAGCATACATAGAAAGAAAATGAAAAACGTAAGTTGGATTCAGATTTATAGTAAAAACAATCAACATAGTAGACAAAGTGTAATTTTCAGTGGGATGATATTTAGCTACTCAAATTAAAAACAATTTTAAAAAGATGAAAAAATAATAATAATCTGTTTGTTTTTTAGAAGTTAGAGAAACAAGGTAGACAAAATTCATCTTCTAACCAATGATGCTCCCAAGATTGTTAGAAAACGTACTTCTTAATAAACGTTCATTACTAGTTGACAATTTTGCCACATGTGATTTCCTGCAAAACAGTTCAAACATATGAAAATATGTCATCATACGAACATGTGGGTTAAAATATGAAATTTTATTTAAAGAAAAACTCTAGCACTATAACAATTTTGTCTAATTGAATTGGTTGTAGCGTCTGCAATCCACGGCACCTGCTCCATGGTTAATGTTAAATCACGAATAGTTTAACACCTAATGAGGGGTCTACTGCACATCCCTTGCTTGGAGTAGTTACGCTCCACATTAGCTATACCAGTGTATAGCAGCAATAGATGTCTGTGATACTCTGAGAGCCAGCAGGTGGCGTTCCAATCACTGCCAACTATTGCTGCTTGAACTAATGTTTAAGTATGAGTCTAAACAGTAGAGGGGGGCTGGACAGCGGGCGTCCAGGGACCTTCATTCAGTGTTTAACAAATTGAAAATGATTCAGCTCCCAGGTACTCCAGTGTTACTTTAACAAACAATATAAAAAATCATACAGATTGGCCTTTAATCAGATACAGTCCGAGGTGTTTGCTGGTACCATTATACACAAGGCAAATAAGCACAAACTTCATATTTTAACTCGTAAAATTGGGCATTCATGTCATTAGGGATTCTTCAATTGTGGATTAATAAAAATGATTTGAAAATTATATTTGCTTTGTTTCTTGGTATTTGCGTGTTGTTACATGTGTATTCCTGCAAAGCAATTCAAAGAAAAATACAGATGTTAATTTTGATTGCGCTAACTGATTGGGAGTAATGTCTAAACACAGTACTATGAACTCTATCAATCACTAAACAGTAAAGACAAAAAGGAAATTGGGTGCACACCCAGAACATGCATTTCACAGGAATGGTGCTTCCATAGAGAGCAAGATATATACATCATACAGAAGGAACAAGGCACACATACAAATCTATTTTTTATTTTATAAGACTACTTGAAATCACGTATCTCAGCAAACAAATATGGGGATCCATGCCCACCATATGGCCATATCATATTGTGTTAAGCCCAGCACTACTTCACAGTATCCCAATATCGGTGGGTCCTTCACTAATTCCGGTGTAGGAGACAAATCAAAGAGTGCTAGTGCTAAGTACGTTGCAGTGTATTTTAATAATCTGTTGTAAAAGTTCTTACAATAAAAATGAAGAACAGAAATTGGTAATTGTAAAACTCATAAGTTGGGGTGACCTCTGAGGAATAATATATACAAAAGTTCTTACAACAGATTATTAAAATACACTTTTGCTTATTTAGCACTCTCACTATTAAATTTTTCTCCCATGGTAGAATTAGTGTGGGACCCAGTGATATCTAATATATCTAATCATCAACTTATCAAAAAGCATCCTATTTATCTAAATGTGTGTCCGCTTTTGGGCTATCCCATGAATATCTTTCTAAGATCTCATAATAAGTGCTAAACTAAAAGAAATGTACCTCAAATGTGCATGTAATAAAAAACAAAAACAAACAGCAACTAGAAAAGCTACAATTTCTGGGGAAATTGTGTGAAGTGTTCTTGCCTTTACCAGAAGTCTACAACTGGAGTGGGCGTTGTAACTGGGTGGAGTGGCTGGAGTAACTGTTGTGTGGTTGGAGTGGCTGGAGTAACTGTGGAAAGGTTGGAGTGTGGTTCACTCACTCTACAGCAAGTGAGAAGCTTTGAAATCTTTCAAATCCCTCCAACATTCCACCAACTGCCAACAGGAACTAATAGATCTCAAATAGGGCAGAGAAGAGCGGTTAAAAACAAACGGCTCCAAATCGCTCACTTCACTGGTGGTTGCCATCTTCAAACGGTCGTATTTTAAAAACTATAAATCTTACAGCGAAGAGCTTTATATTGTGAGAATCACAAGACCCAGACCTACATTTGATGATGCATAGTATGTCTCTGAAGTATTAAAAATGAAGGCACAGTCGCAGTTTAGAAATTGCACTTCAAATTTGAGCTTTGTAGAGTGAAGTTTCAATGAATGTCAATGGACGGCGTTAGGTTGCAAACAAATGATTATATTGTGAAAACTATCAGGACTATGGCTTAGCTGTTGACATGTTTAGTGGCAGCAGGGATAGCTGAACGTTTTGATATAAGATTTGTGTAGGTGGGCCTGAAAATGAGGGAGTGGCGGCAGTTTAGAAATCATTTCCTGATTTTTCAGCTTTTGCCAGCTCCCACTCTAGCTTTGCCATTCATTCCTATGGGACAAATTTCGCCACAAGAACGACGATATTCCGTGAACCATTCGGCGAAACGCTCCACAAAGTAATAGCAATCCGATCGGGAACAATCTGCACGTTTTGGTAAATTTTGGTCTATGTAGTGTAAAAACTGTGGGAGGAGTTAGGGTGGCAAATTTGGCTATAATAAGAATAATATATATGTGAGATAACAATAAGTGTTCTTGCAAGAACACTTAATAATAATAATATATATGTGAGATAACAATAAGTGGTCTTGCTATGCAAGCTGATAGAGATTTTTAAACATAATTACTAAAACTTGCTTATATTTATGGAAACAGAAATATCAACAACAAATATGTATTATGTATTAAAACGTAAAAAAAATGTAAAGCTATTTGCATTGCAAGCATTTCTATAAAGTGATTAAGAGCTAACGAATTCTGCAATTCCATACAATGAGGAATGTCTCCAGTGTTGTGTTTCTGCCAGTAATTCAGACTTTTCAACTTTGTGCTTGACCTCAGCTGCCTTGAGTCTTTTCAAAAAGTAACAGCATTTGAATATATCGAGTTCTGGATGTTGCTCCAAAATGACATCAATTTCATTGTCAGAAACATTTATTTCCAAAACAAAGTGCAAGACCAGGTATGGGTGAGCCCAAACGGGAGCTGAGTTAGCAGATTTTTTGAAATGTACAATATATTTCTGTAACAAGGTTGACCAGATGAATAACGCATATATTAGAGCTATGAGAATAAGACAAATGGAAACATTTATGATTAATTACTGACCATAAATGGCACAGCCAACAAAATATACTTTTTTAGGCGTTTGGCACTGGACATTTCCAAATTGATTTTTCCTTAATCCATGTGGAGACCATCTGGAGAAATCCCATTCCAGTAATTGGGCTTAACTCGATGAAAACTCAATATAGGGCTTGCTGAAGGTGTCACTGATGTTTAAGGCATAATGAGCTACTTTCACCTGCTCTATCATTGTTTATATGGGAACTTACACCGGTTAGAATTAGTTACTCTAGTATGAAAAGGGATCATAGAAAGTTGGCCATGTATGTATTACTAATCATGACATGCATAATTATTTCATTCATTGTTTCCATTTGTTATGTTTCTTTGTACCAGGACCGGTTTACAAAAATGTACTTAAAACAAATGGTTGAGAAGACAATGAAGAATCTAGCCCTTTTTCATAGCTCAAGGTGTTAAATCACAAAATGTGTAGATTGGATTGTTGGGCTGCCATTTTCCTCAGTAACAAAAATTTAAATTAAAACTATGGACATTTCAATGCTCGAGTGGCTAATAGTCATAGCAGAAGGTAAATTAGGCCAAAACTATCTATTTTTTGTTTTGTTCTTCAATCTAAATAAACTCTACCATTATTTGTACCACACTGCATAGCGCATGCATTTTTGAATTATGATGTAACTTCTCTACAGAGGGATTTGGATAATTTAGGGTATTGGGAAGATAAGAGGCAAATTATATTCTAACAAGATAATGCAAAGTCATGCATTTTGGAATAATGAACCCACAAGCCACTTATAAATTAAGATGGAGTTTTTCAGAAGGTTTGTCTGCAAATAATATCACCCAGGATAATCATCACCAGCAGGTATGTAATTTATGTTAGTCATAGTAGACTCCGTTGTTTTGGGGGTTCCTGACAACTATGAGTAACCAAAATACTGTGCTTATTGGACTTGGAGTGAGTTGTTTCTCATTTTGCATGGATAGTAAGTTACTCAAATACAGTATATCGATGTATGCATGTCAGTGTTTACCTGTGTAATGTCAGTGTAAGTCCCTCAAACAAACGTATAACTTTGTTATTTCTTTTTAAAATATTCTTTATTTGGTGTTTTTCAAAAAACATACATTTACAAACAAATACATATCGATTCATACAAAATACATACATAAATACAATTACACATACACATGAGAGGACTATTTTGACGGAGCTCTCTGAGATGAGAGTTTATCTATCTGTTATTAAAAGAAGAAAACCAAAAAAATGGATTATAGAGGTAAATTCTACTTATCTATTTTACTAATAAAAGTGCTAGTGCTTTTTGAAGGCAACATTCTCTTTATTTGTTTTTACAGAAGAGTTGATAATCTTACCCATTCCATTTTCCATTTTTAATTGGAAAATAATTTGTTCTTTCCATTGAATGAATTGTATTTCCTGTTGTTGTTTCCAATCTCTCGCTATTAGAATTTTAACTGCCGTGAAAACATGAACAGCGAGATAGTATTGTGATATACTTAGTCATCCAGAACAGATGAAGAAGGGCCATTTGATGGTGTCTTTCTATTTTAATCTTGTCAATATCAATATTGTTATTTCAACAATATCCACTTACTCACATCCACATATGTGCCCCTGCTACATACTTGTTTTTCATTTCTTTAATTTTGTAGTGCATGGTAATTGTTGAAGAAGAACAAAGACATTGTGAAGGGTAGCATTAGAAAGTGGTAACAGGAAGAGTATGATACATGTCTGAATTACTGCACAATTTTAAAACAATAATAGACATGTATTGCTGTGTAACTGGAAATAGTATACATCCAGAAGGCCTCCTAACAAGGCATTTATAGCCATTCATAATTTAGGGCAGATAGGCAGCTTGAGGACAGCAGATAGGAAAACAGAAAGTATTCTAAAGGCAAAGGCTGTCAAGAGATTAGGAATCAATCAGATTCACGGCCCCCTTAGATGTAAGGCATGAGATAAAAATTATAATATTTGGCCCCAATTAGTCCCACAGATAACTCATCTTAACCGATGCCCTCAAGTGGACGGACATATTCCGGCAATGTAGAGATATGCTTCAGGCCCCACAGTATAGGTGTGTGCAGGAGATGTAGGAGCCATGTCGCCACCAGTTTTCTTACAGGTATCACAGTCCTCCATGGGGCATACCATATGTGCCAAAGTGGGTATCAGGACACTGGTCCAGAAATCAGGTGCTTGCAGTGGAGTCCATCTGTGCCCAAAGTTGGCAGTGTAGACTTGGATTCAGGCAGAAGATGTCACCTGAAGCGCCGCCATTTTCAGGCCCTCCACGTATTAAGAACCGTAGACCTGTGGTGGTAGTGTGGCTGTGTCATCATAGGTAAGGGGTCACTTGATTCTGGTACAGCAGCCTGCTGCAATCGGAGCTCCAATTTGCTCCAGAAGTTGGATACTGTCCAGCTTGGACACAATGTCAGGTTGCTGATTGTTGCGGTTTGGGGAGCACTTGGTGTCCACCATGATGCGTGTCTCCATGCCAGTCACCTGCTCACTTGGCAACACCTCTTGGGCACGTCACAGCCGGGTAGCCTCTCAGGAGCTGACCGGGATCACTCCCGCTGGTCCAAATGGGGTGAGGGGGCCAGGTGCAGAGTGGATTTGCTGGAGCTCAGGATGCAATAGGCCAGGAGATCGGTCACCTTTCCTGTCTGGTATGCCTCCCAGGCCGCACTGCTGTGGGTGCCGAGACGGCCCAAAATGTTGTTATCAGCCACTCACAGGGGATCAGCTTTGTCAGATGGATCACAGGGAAAAAAAATTGAGAGAGAGACATGTAGCAATCACCCCCCTTTAATAGAGATTATACAAGGAGCTCTCATTAAACACAACCAGTTCGCATGGAGGTCAAGCCACTTTGCCCCTGCTAAATATTAGCCACCAAACTGTGTTTACAAACCCTTTTCTTACACAATATACCTGAAACTAAAGCCCATAAATATATAAAAGCCAACCATGGCACCCAACAACTAAACTATGCACCTACAGACTGGCTGAGCACCATTGGAAATGTACATCACAAACATCTTGTGATGTATATTTCTATCACTTCCATAAATGATTAATCTATCTGTCTCCTTGAAATGTGACTTTATCTGTAAGGGAGGGAGAAGTAAATAAAAGTGATTTGCACTAGACTTGGAGATTCATCTTGGTCCCGACCGCAATTCATTCCAATTTAGGCTGGTTGGGTAATCAGTCAAATTCCACACAATGTGAGAGCATGTTAACTCTGATATATGATTCTGAATTCTGCCCGTGGAGTCAAAAAAAGAGATAACTGATGGGGAAAAATTATGATTGATGGCTTGGGGTCAGTCACAAAATATTGACTTTATTAACAGATAAGTGAGAATTAAACAATAGAGGGACAAAGAGGAGGAGCAGTAAAAAATATGTATATGTTACCGTTAAAGTGCAGAAATCAGTTAATGTGCACATTACCTAGTTAATCTGCAGATTAACTAGGGCGATCAGTAAAAGTGCTGAAAATTGTTTCATTTCTCAAATATTTCTCACATTACCTAGGTAATCTGCAAATTACCTATATAATCTGCACATTATCTACTAGGCACTCGTTAAAGTGCAAATATCATTCTGTCCTCCATCACTCTGAGGGGCTCACAGCTCTGGACACCATGGTGTGCTCAGGCTGCTGTTCTTGTCTGGACCACAAAGTTACATACCTCTTCAAACAGTTATCCCGAACTGGTAAGAAACGAGGAGCCCCACCACCACAAGAGAGTGAGTGCTTCCTGCACATTATGCAGCAACACCCTGAAATGATCCAGCAGATGCTCTCCACTGTTCTCAATATCATTATATATTTGAAGACTGTCGGAATCAGTGGTCCATGAGCAGACCTCTCCTTGGTCTCATTCTCCTCAATGAGAAGTATTTCTCTGACTTATGGAGCAGCATTGTTAGTAGCCAGCCTCCTGAGAAGCAACAAGCCATGCATCTATGCTTTGAGAATTTGATGGAGAGCATTGAAAGGAACTTGCTCACAAAGAATCGAGACAGGTTCACACAGAATCTTTCTGCCTTCAGACGAGAAGTGAATGACTTTGCAGAGACTGGACTGAAAGGGGGAAACAGGTTCTGCAAGGACGTTTTGTAATAAATAATTCCTCTTTACCGAGGGAAAGAAACAAACTTTTGCACTGAAAGGGTGAGACAGGTTCTGCAATGACGTTTTGAAATAAATAATCCTCTTTACCAAGGGAAAGAGACAAACATTTTGCACTTTAACGATACGGAAGCCGTTAATGTGCAAATTATCTAGGTAAAGTGCGGAAAACTCTTGATTCCGCACATTAACGGAGCAAATCAGTTAATCTGCAGATTAACTAGGTAATGTTCACATGAAGTGATTTCTCACTTTAACTGTAACATATATATATATTTCTATAGTTATATATTATATATTTAAGAAATCCCTTATGGTTCATCAGCATTCTTCTGACCTGAAAAAAACACATTCTATTTTCGAATGATGGGTTGGCTGAACTAAATTTCTTTCTGTGCAGAAGTCTAATTTGCACCATAGTTAATGTTTTACAATGCTGTGGGTCATAGTTGTCTTGTCTAAGGACAGGTTTTCCTATGTCTGTATCTCCTTTCCTTTCATGTTTAGTGCACATTTTTTTAGCTTCCTTGTTGTCACTGCCACTGTGGTAAACAGAAGTTGTCTTGTGAGGAGAGGTCAGGAACATGGCTGAGAGAACTCAACTGGTGGGCCTCCACTGTGATGTTGCCCAGATTCTATACAGAAGTAATCAAGAAAAGACAGGTATTTTAGTTTGCGGGTTAACCAAGCAACAAAGCTTCCTAAAAATATTAGCAAGTGAGATGAGGAGTGCCTCTGAGTAGTACGTGTCCTATATAAACTCAGGTGGACATGTTCTAGATGCTTAGTTCCTACCCAGGTAAGTGATGGGGCTATGAACTAATAGACTTAAATTTTAACATATTGGACTTTCTGGCCCCATATATGGAGCTTCAATCCTTAAAGCCCACTCCTAGCAACTCCACTGCAAGTTACTGTTTTCAGTTAAACATGAAATATACAGTTTTGAAACAATTAATTTGTTCTGTTATCTTGAATAATCTTTTCCTTATAATGTGAACTTATTAACTCGATACCTCATGAGAACTTATGGAAATATATTATCTTGATTGATCCCATTTTTTTCAAACATTGTCTTTGCTAAACAGATAAGATTAAGTAAATTTATGCTGAGTACAAAATAACACAAAAACAGAACAAGTTAATACAAAAAATAAGTTAATAACAAAGACAACTGTTCAAGGAAAGATGTGTCTGTGTACCAAAAGATATGTTTGACATCTGTTTTTACTGGTTTCTTATTTAATATAAAATAATGAGAGATGGGAAAATTGAGTCATTTTTGCAAGATTTTTAGCTCTTATCAGCATGCATGAAAAATTGTTGATAGATTCCAAACAAGATATAGATATTAACATGTAGACATTTAGATTATTTAACACATCTGTTAAAAATTAAGCATTTAAAAAAATTATGTTCAGAGATTCTTCAATAATTTTGTTATTATGTTATTTAGCTGATGTCCTAATTTGTTGATTATTTAATCACACACACACAAACCTTTTTGATCTATGTGCTTGTTATACTATAATCCCAATCTCTCCACTGTAAATCCCTTCTCCCTAACTATATCCCCCTTTCACCACAAGATTACAGATTATCTTCAATGATTTTATTGTTTATCATCAGGTATTTTGGAACAGATAAAATGTGGTTCTTACACATTTCAGGAGCAAAATTTAGTCATCACTTATCTAAATTCACTGCAACCCCAGGTCTGACAGTTTTTCACTGATACAATTTATCACACACTTTCATCAACAATTACCCAAATGAAAATTCTGGTAACCTCACAGTAGCCATTAAACCAACTATTTGTGTGGGTGATTGGAGTTTTTGTTAGTGTGGTATTCAAAACTGCTGAGGAATAATATATGTGAAAATGAATGCACATTTAAAGGGGGATTTATTCAAAATTATTATGTGCATTTAATGTGCCATAATCAATATGTATTGCCTTTGGGCTTTGTTTTATTTATATTAGATAATTTAAATAAAGGACCCGATAAAAACAAACTAAAGAAGAACATACACGCTCCAATAAAATATTTTTCTTCATGCTGCCAAATGTATTAGTTGTGGGAAACCAGAATAAAATAATAAACAGGTGTAGCTTAATATTTCTAAAACAGTCATGCGTGAAGGCACAATGTACAAATATATGCACTCCCTTTCTTGTATGTGTACTGTCGCCGAACTGCAAAGTATTAAATATTTATATACTTCACAGCAGTCCACTAACTTGAAAATGCACCAGTCCTCTTGGGGATATAGACAAGTCAAGTTATATATTATTATTATTCTAGTTAATTCATCTTTCTTTTAAAAGGGTCTACAGTGACTGACAAACAAACAGTTAAAATGTCATGCTGACACAATGATAGGTGGATTAATAGGTAGGTAGATAGACAGACAAACAGATAAGACAGACAGGTGCAGGCAGAAAGCTATTTTTAAATGTATGCTTGGATGCAATTTTTATATTTATATTTTGAAGGACTTATTTATTTATTTATTGACTTAAAGCTATTTTGTAGTTTATAAAACAGATTTTATGTCTCAAAGGGGAAACCAGAAAATAAGAATCCTTCAATCAAGTAGAAAAAGTTGTGTTCCTTACTGAAAGTTTTGAAATTAAATATTTATTTGAGTGGGGTACTAGGAGAATCTTAATGGACTGTGTTTTGAAAAAAAATCTGAGAAATAAATATATGGGCTCAAAAGTTGAACATTTTATTTTTGTTTCAGCATTAACATATAGCCTGCGTGTTTACTGTGTAAACTGTAGTAATGTAACCACAAAGAAGTTAAATAAGATGGGAATGATACAGTGCATAGGTGAACCTTTAACATTTTCTAAAGGGCTTTTGAATTTCTTAACCCCTTTTGCAACTTTTACATTTATTGTTCCCTCTTTTGAATTTATTATCCCCTTTAGTGTATTTTCTTCCCCTTTAATGTATCTTATCCCGCTTTTGTGTGTGTGACACCCCCATTGTGTATATTTCACCAGCCCCTTTGTGTGACTCTTTCTTCCCCCAAAACACTTTCTCCCCAATGCCCTTTGTGTGTCTCTTTCTCCCTCCAGGCCCTTTGTGTGATTCTTTCTCCCCGAGCTCATTTGTGAGTCTCTTTCCCTTATCTAGCCCCTTTGTATGACTCTTTCCCTTTTCCTAGCCTCTTTGTGTGAATCTTTTCTCCCAACTCCTTTTCTGTGTCTCTTTTACTCCAGCCCCTTTTCTCGTTCACCGCCACAACCCCTTTGTGTGGCTCTTTCTTCCCTCAGCCCCTTTGTGTGGCACTGTCTCTTCCACTTTTTATTTTCCCCCAATCCATTTGCATCTATTTCACTCCCCAACTCCTTTGTTTGTCCTCCCAAGTTATACAGACACTAATATATAGCCAAAAAAGATATACAAGCACAAAGACTCAAACATGCAGACACACAATCATATAGGCACACAGGCACAGTTATTTAGACACACAGTCATAACGATATAAAGACATAAAGTCATAAAAGGTACACAGTCATACACAGTCACACAATCTACACATACAGGTACATTGTCATACAGACACATGCATGCAGTCAGTCATAAATACACGGTCACCCGGCCCTTGCATCCCGGGGCCAGTTCATACTAAGACATTTACCTGTTCCGTCTTGTGGTAGCACCAGCCCTCAACACATAACACCTATTAAAGAAACTTTCTAGGCACCATAATCACTACAGACCTGGCAACCTCCCATGGTAAGATGTCAAACTGTTTTAGCAGGGCTTTCCTGCCAGATGCCTGCACACATCACCTGCATCCACCCTTCAACCGGAAGGAGAACCAAGATGTCTAATCTGTAGATTAAAGTAACCTTAATGCAGAACCATGCTCATTGACTTAAAGCACTTTGCTGATGTTCTTAGCCAATAAGCTGAGCCCTGGAGCCCTGCTTTGTTTTATAAAACACTCCAGATTCTCCTGCTGGAGAAGACTGGACATAGGGGATCCTGGTAGGACCCAAGCTAGTTGAGAAACCATAACAATATAATGAGAAGTTTAAAATCTTAGTGTGGGACAGTGCAAGGGCGCTCCTGCAACCTTAACCACTACAGCAGACTTCCTAACATTGTTATATTTTATGTGCGAAATCCAAGCCTGTATGACACCCTTTTGTGCAATGCTACCAAGTGAATATTTGAATTTTTGCTCAGAAGCATAATGTTTGTATTTATTCCATCAGTTTTTAGATGTTGGTTTATTAATAATCACCTTTTCTTTCCTTATGGCAATTGTAATGGATCACCTGGCACCCCGACTGGGCACCTCCATTGATGGACGCTTCCTAGCTGATGCCGAGGACCATAAGCACTGCACCGGACACCACAACCACCGCAGACTCCACAACTGCTGTAGCTTAACTGGAGTCTGGCCGTCTTCCTTCCACCCTGGATCAACCTCTGACATCCAGGACTGTGTGGGAAAGACCTCTCCTCTAGGAGAGCGTATCAGGAACAGCTCTTAAAAGAGCTAAGTGATTAGAGCTCAGGGGACTATACAAAGTATAGCAGTTTCCTACAATAACGAGACAAGGCTACGTATTGAGGGTTAAGGAGATCAGAATGAACTGAGGGTATATTGTTTCTTTTATACAAGTTTTTCCACAAGGTTACCACCCATGTGGACCTTGTGGAGCACCGAAATGTACATTTAACAGCCAATAATATTCAGTCACAAAGTTAAACACTCCCATTCATTACTGCTTGGGAGATAATTGAGTTAATTACTGTATCAACCCAATTATCTCCAAGCGAAAAAAATAAACTTTTTTACACATTTCTCGTAACATTAAAAGTGAACATCCAATTCCCATAAAACTTATATTTTCTGAATGGGCATAATTAAGGGAACAACATATTAAAAAATCATGCAAATCGATTCAGGAGTTCAGGAGATAGATGGAAGTCACATTTGACTGACAGCAAGCATGGCTTTCCTGCCCAAAATAGTTCCACAGATTTAGGCTGTGCGGCCGGTCTATTTACCCTAGTTCAAATACTATTGCGCAAATAGGCAATGTTAAGGTGGCGTTTTAGGCCTCATTCCTCATTGTCTTTGATAGTGAGTGAAAGTTTCTCATTCCAAAAAATTATATTGATGTGTTTACTGTTTACTTGGTTTGAAGTGCGGTAGTGGTACATATAAGACACACTTATCTGCTCAAAACTTGTGGATGAGAGTAAGGTCTTCATTGCGTGATGCATGGATTGCGTTGCACCAGGAAAATTAAACTCATTTGCATTGCATGTTCTGCTTTTTGTTAGTCATTGGCTTGACAGTAAACTCTATATGACAGTCCCACTTTAAATTTACAGGCTTCATTACTTCATTGCTGACTGAGGTCTTAGTACAATGCAGAACTCTCAAAAAAATAGCTCTGTGCACACATAACCTGCTGTTGCACTGTCAGTGACAGGATCAGAAGATTAAAGAAATTACTTTATTTTAATGACAGCGTGTGAGCAGTTTAATGATACATTCTTAGGATGGAATAAAAAAAAGTTTGTATTTTTTTATTTAATAACTTCAGAACAAAGTACGAAAAACTTTTAAATTGCTACAGAAGAAAATGGGATGATATTTTGTTTCTGGGTTTTTTGTTTTTTTTATGGTCCTTTCCATTAGATGATTGTATACATTTTTAACCAAAACAAAACCTCGAATTTGAGCTATGGGTTTGTCCAACCATTATTTAATGGTTTCACTTCACATGCCCCCATACATAAACAGTTTTTTTTCCAATGGCAAAATTTACTTTTACTTAATATCTTATATGGTTACCTTACACCACACAAGTGTGAAAAAATTAAAAAATGTGAAGAAAAAAAAAAGAAAGACATTTTTTGCTTATAATAATTTTTACACAGCCAGAGCAACTAAAGAAAAATAATTTAAAATAGATCAATGTATCAGTCCTGATTACTAAATTCCTCATATGCCTATGATCTAAATTAATTTGGGTTGTTTAAGTTAACCCTATACCAATCCACCAAACACCTTACTAACCCTTCCCCTAATTATATACCTATAACTTTATACCTACCCTTTACCCCTAACCTTTACTCTGCACCCTAAAACACCAATAACCCTAACCCAGTATTAACCCTTACCTCACTGTTGCAGTTTTTACACCCTGTTTGTGGCACTGGCATTATAACACAGCCACAATTTTCTCAATGCATTTAAATGGCTGTATGCAGCGCTCACTTTAAGAACTGCATACAGCTCCTCAGTCAGCATGGGGCCACTACATGGTATTAATTGATAGGATATAACCCTGCTCACATCCCACTTTCAAGCAAGGCATTTAAATGCTAGATTTAATGGCTGTATGCAGCGCTCAGTTTGAGCACAATTGGGCTAAGTTGTGAATAAATACTATTTTGCATTCCTGCACTGCTGGGACAGGCCTTAGTCTCGCCCACCTCTTCAATAATTGAAATAGTTCCAAGCATTAATTATAATTAGATGCACCAGGTCATATACTGACCCCTTTGTAGTATGTAATTTATGCTGAACATGTAGCCTTACATGCCTGATTTGAGCATTGCCAGAACTTTAGCCTTTAGTAAGTTGTACTTTGCCTTTAACTAGCTGATATTTGATTTTAGATTCACCTCATCTAAACATATTTCAACTCTATGATGTAAGCTGCACTAAGGTTTTAGACATTTCCTCTTAATGCCTGCCGATCCAGGCATTTAGACTTTGTTAACTCTAGTTGCCACCTGCGTTGGACCTTAAGCCAACCCCTGTTTATTGCTAATTATACTGGATCTTGAATCATGTTTTTTTCATAATTTTTCATCATAATTTTTCAAACTTGCAAAAATCTTTGGAATATTTTTGTGCACCATAAACAATGATTGTCTGGTTTAGATTGACAGGTAGCGCGCGATAGTAGTTAATCTGTTTTTAAAATAGTTTTTCTCTTAGTTGTTTGTGCACGTGTACTATGCTACTAAAATAATTAGCTGTACAACAGAACAAATAATTTTTTATTAAACAGAATATCCATAATCATTCAATTGTTTATTATTATAATGCTATTTGTATGGTAATGTAAATTAGATAGAAAACACTATGACAAAAGATGACAAAGAAAACAGGTATAGAGGCATCACAACATGTTTCTATGATTAAAGATTTAGAGTCAAGGGTATACAAAAAAAAGTCATGTAAACAGATTTTCAATGTTTCTGTGAATACAAAACTGGAAATAAATGTTTTGAGTTACTATGATTAGTTTTTCATTTACATATTTTATTCATTTTTGTTTATTACGTTATATATGTGCTATTAAGTGCATATATTTAGAATTTTTTTAAAGGTTTTCATTGCATTCAAAATGTTACCAAATAAAATGTGCTTTTTTCCCCCCTCACTTTTACTCTGCATATCACTTGATAATGTTGTCCCTTTAATTAGAAATAAAGTACTATATTGAAATTAGTTTAGGTTTCACATTTATTAGGGTGGGTTGTAGGTTTTTTGTTTTTTTATTGGGGTGGGAAATGGCCCCTGGAAAGGGTTATAGTAACCCTTTAATTTTAAGTCCCCACCCGGTGTCTGTGGGTGGGGGAGAAGAGTTAATCTGTACCAGATTTCTCTTGTAGGTTTAAAGAGATTGGGCATCATTAGCTGCCCAGTGGCAAGTCTTTTATGACAATGAGCAGCCACTGGCTGCTTGTAATTTTGCAGACATGCCTCCACTCATTCAATGTGATATATATCGGCTCTCAATAATGCTTGAAGGGACACTCCACTGTCCAAAAACAAAATACATAAAATCACTATTTAGTAAATATATACCCAAAATAAAAGATTGCATGCATTTAATTATGCATGTTTTCATTGGGGGTTTATCTAAAAACAGCTTGCAAAATGTGCAGTTCTCCTGTCTGCTGTCTTTACAAGCCCACCCCTTCTAACCCCGCCCAGACTTTCTGCGGCTGTCCACTCACAGACTTTCCAATGCAGCTCAATGAGATGTCCTTGCAAGGCAAGTGCTCTGGGCAATTAATGCCTCTTAAGTTTAGCTCCACTGAGCTAACAAAACCAGGAAGTATGAGGACCTGTTGTCTGATTGACAGTCTGGGGTGTAACCAGGTAAATTTATAAAAATGACAATTTTTATTAAAATCTGCACTTTTTATAAAATGAGAAAAAAGAACACACACACATTTCACATATAAAGCTTTTCAGCAAACTAAGGTGCTTTATGGGGTTTGGAGTACCCCTTTAAATGGTAGGTATTAAATAGATTTGCTTTGATAAAAGCTCATTGGATCAATAAACTGCTGATACACACGAAAGACTGACATGTAATCAAGGCCATTGCATTTATGTCCTTAATGATGTACAGTATCACGACCAAAAATATTTGTGCCTTACTTCAACCAATAAAATTAGTGATGTGGTATAGATATGATCTTCATTTTTATCACAATATGTATCAAAATAATCAACATTTTGCTTAGTCCAAACAACTGTTATTATTTTGGAAAATACATCTGGAATCATAACATGAAATAATCATCTCCATCTGGTGATACATTAGATGTTGCTCAAATCTGATTAATAATTGTATTTCGAAGTTGAATTTAGAAAATCATAATTAGTGATATTTACATTGTGTGTCAGTGGAAAACAAGCATATTAATATTTTGCATACCTGAGGCAGTTATTGTAAATGATAGCATAAACAACTATACATGAAAAAATATTCTAATGCACCGATGGCACATTTATTTTTTATCGGTTGACTGAACATGTGGCCAGTGTCCATATTCTTTATAATTGAAAAATTATTTTATGTTTATATTTAGATGTTGATGATAGAAAGGAAAATTGGTATTATTGGAAGAGAAAATAAAGCATGTTTTGTATTAAATTATAGTAATGTTTTTGAAGGGGGTGGGAGATTGTGAATTCCAGAAATTGTAAAAAAAAAAGCTTCAGGCACAACATTTTAACATCAAATCTAAATTGTAGTGAAAAATATTCGGTTTAACTGTTGACATTCAGCAAAAGACATAAATAATTGCTTTTGTGCAGAAATTTTCGAGGAATATTATTTCAAGTAAAAAGAGAGCTAAAGGTAACAACATGGACAGCAAAGCACGTATAAAGTGCACAAAGAGAGAACAGTGTATACACAAAATACTGTGACAAATCTGCCAAGCTACTTTAAATGACCTATTTGAAGAAATCTATTAAGGCTTGATTTATTTTGTCATCTCATATCAAAATCTGTCATGTATTTCATATGCTAACATATCACATAATATATCCCCTTGGACCATGGGGCTGAACTGAAGGTACTTCTGGTGGGTCACATAAATGGGAATTGTCAGATAGGTGTCCAGATGACAGAACCAATCCTGTTCACAAAGCAGATCCTAAAGGAGATGAATGTGCTCCATTTTGAAGTGGCAGTGTTGAGATGTTTGAAACTTATAATGGGGAGGAAGTCATCCGTCTTCTTATTGACAAAACATTTTTTACTGATGAGGCCAGGAAGACTTCTTACAAGTTGAATGGCACCCTTGCACCTGAATTACACCAGCTCTCCATGTATTAGGAGGGCGTCTGCATGCCAGTTGACTCTGGACATGGGCATAGATAATTGAAGTGGAGGAGTCACAAAGTTGATGAGGAAACCATATACTGTCTGGAGGATCCAGGTGTCCACTGTGGGAAAAAATAATCAGTCTGGGAACTAGAGAAGAATGAAGGGCAGTATCTGCAGAGCAGTATCTGCCCCACTAATATCCTCGACCCCGGTAGAAGACCATAGTGAAGAAGGGTCATCGGTTGTAGTACATCGTCGCCAACTTTTATAGGTCTGAGAAGCAAGGCTTTGAACCTGTGAAGGTGTGAAGGTGACTAACGAGACGGCCTCTTTGTCAACCAGCCATGGAGTAAAATACCACTGAAATTCTTTCAATGGTTGAACTGGCGTTGCCCAGAAGGCAGATTGCCCACTAGGCCCATTTGCTGAGGGTGTAGGGGCCAGGTCTGAGCAGTTATTAAGGGCATCAACTGCTAACATGAAGATCTGCTTCTGTGCTCCTGACACATCTAGTAGTTTATCCTGTAGATTGTGAAGGCCCTGTTCTTTATGAGGATCTCATCCTGATTTATTCAGGTAGTAAGCATGAGGCTGAACTCTGGGGTTATAGCCACCTCGTTCTGGACAATAGGGTGAGGGCAATCTGCTCGCATTTTATTACAGGCGTCTTTGTCTAACGAGCACCTAAGCCAGTACTTGATAAATTCATTGATGTGGCATGGTGGAGCCTGGATCGGTTGCCCATATCTTCCAGCGCTAAGTCAGCAGCTTGTACCCTGCTCGTCAGATAATTGAGTCGGGTGATTGCCGCGCTGTGCACTTCCATCGTGACTTCCAGACAGTGCTCCACTCTGGCCGTCCGCATGCTCAGGGACTGAATCTTCCCCCTCAGAACACCCTTGGACTGCACAATCTCTCCCACCAGATAAGTTTTTACCTCATTCAGGGTCGACAGGATCCAGGTCGTTTCTGGCTGGGATGATTCCCCCGCTGTGATGGCCTCCACTGTGGTGCGTTGGGGTTGGCGAGCCTGGGCCACTGCCGTCTAGTGATCCGGGCGGCTGGACTCTCAAGGCCACAAATAGGTCAGCCACCATCGCCCCCTGGTCCGGGAGTTTCTAATGGTGTTTTTTGGAAAGATGCTCATCCATTCCTGGGGGAAAACAGGTGTTTAGTCAGTATAAAAGATGTCTTTGTAGCTTATGCCGGTGATACTGGAGCACGTCCAGCTCACTCCTCAGTCAGACCACGCCCTATCGATTAACAATTTTGTAATGAAAAAGTATATCTAAAGTTATTGAAGACTACATTTGAATAGAAAAAAACAGTAGAAAAAAACTTGACTTTATAAATTACTTGAAAGTAAAAAAAAAAATTATGGGATTAAAATTTAAGAACCTCAGGGACCTGAGGTGAAATGTATACAGGTATTAGTAAATAAATTTTTAGCCATATATTTGTATGTTTACATACTGACCTATATAACAATTTGCTTGTGTTATTTTCCCCATAATGCGTTATATATATAATGCGGCGCTGTCATGTCCCCACCTGAAAAAGAGTATTTCATAAATACAGAATCTTTATGAAATACTCATATTGACTGTGTTGGTATTTCACTGAAATTCCAACCCAGTATAAATATACTGAGCCAAATCAAGGAATACTTTGTTTCAGTATTTTTCCTATGCCTGACACTTTTAGACTCTGGAGGGAGCTACCAGCCATCTAGATCCCCCCAGCTGTCAACAGTGATGGCTGCTGGAATATTAGCTGTATCTATGGCTTTTCCTGTGGTCTCGCAGAATCCCCCATAGGCCTCAATCCTGTACTCTCACGCATGTGCAAGAGTTCAGTAGTGATGTTGGCTCCTGGCACTGAAGCAGGTCATATGATCAAAGCTCAAGGCCCAGTTTAAATTCATATCTAAATCATGGGCAGGAAACCAAATGCAACCATGGATAAAAACCAGGAAAATAAAATTACAGTAAATCTGAATACATTTACATTTACATTTTTCTGGTTATCCATGGTAGCATATACTAATGGGAATATCAAATCTTTGAAGGGAGGGTAAATACAAAAAATAATGTATGCCATAAAAATATCAATTATATAAAGTAATAAATTAGTTGCAGTGGACTGATGAACTGATTACAAGACTTGGTAAACAAATTGTGCCTCATTACCTGCTTGCACATCCAATTTTATAGTGTCTAATCAAGGTGTTATATGAAGATCAAATGCAAGCTTTACATATGCTTTTTGCAGAAGCATTTGCAACAGGAGACCATGAAGATGAAACATGCTGAATGTGCTTGTGATCCACCTGGTACAGGAAAGGACTGCTACTGATATGTCTTTGAAATAGGTGATACAACCTATCGTCTTATGGTTGACATTGATTCTCCTTCTCACTTTCTATGTTTGAGAGACAAGACAAAAAGCCTTGAGGTTCTGAGAAAAGTCGTGGTTCTTGCAACGTAAATTGATAGGGTACATACCATGTCTAGTGTATGCCAAGCTTGTTCTTTTGCAGAAGAATGTAAAGGAAAGAGAGCAGGTAAGATCATTTCTTGATGGAATTCTGACAACACTTTAGGTAAATTTCTGGCTTTAGAGGACTACTTTATCCAGATAGAAGATGGTTAAAGGGGGTTCTCAGGATAAAGTCTGAATTTTACACATCCCCCTGGCAGAGGCCAAATCCAACAAAAATAAGTACATTCTGAGACAGAATGAACAAAAGAATATATTCCAAGGTAGAATATGTTAATACTAGCACAAGCAGCAAACCAAAGTAAGCATTAAAAACACATATAGGTGATTTATTCTTTATTACAACTTTTAAGAACCCAAAGACCAAAGGTTCCGTTGTCAAGTGAATCTCACTTAATGAAAATATCTGGACCTTTAAGGTGTTCTAGCTGAAGCAAAATTAGAAAATATGATTACTGTGAGAACAGACAGAAGCTTAGATAAATAGCTTGCCATTTGGTAAAATCTTGCTCAGGTTTCAAAATAGTTTTTGTTTACTTCTGCCATCACTGATCTACAAATCAAACTGGTAATGTCCACAAGGGCAGCCCAGATCCAAAATGATGACAAGTATCTGATATCCTCAAGCCTTCTAGACCGAGTGAGCACAGGGTCCATGTCCGCATTACCCTTTGAAGCAAAAAACGAAAATATGAGAACTCAAAACTGTTGTAGCTTAAGCCTCTAGCCTCTACTTTTGGAGAAGTTTAGATGCATCTTCCTTTAAATGATATAACCTAAAAAGTTTACCCTCAAAGGTTTATCTTTTTTCTGGCTTCTTCCGCATTGATATCCTAGGGCTCTACAGAGCAGAAAGGAGACCAGAAAGGAGGTCTGCAAAATGACTGAAACCTCTTCTGTTAGTAATTCTTCCAGAATATACAAGGTCTTCCGAACCATCTGGATGACTTTGTCAGCTGCTTTACCATCTAGAGATTAAGGAACCAAATTAGTTTTGCCTTTAATTTATAATTTTAAATTCTGCAAAAAAGTCCAGGACATCAGGTTCTGATGAACCAGAAGAAACGTCTCTATGTCTTGGTCTCTTTTCTGATTTCTTTCTCATAGTCATGGCTTCTGAGATGCCTTGTGCCACTTCTTTCCTTATCCAAGATAAAATATCTGCATAGTTGCATAGGTTGATGCTGCCATCTGTAGGTAATCTGAGCTTAGGCATTTTTATTCTGCTGCCTTCCAATCACACCCTGTACATAAAGCAAACTTCTCTTTATTTTCCTAAAGGGGAAAGACAATCATCCCTTCTTCATTACTGAATTAATAATAATCAGAAACGTATTATAATATCCTAACTAGTTAAAAGTGAATGCATCTTTAAATATGCCCAAACTCATCTTGAAACTGACTGATATTTTTGGGATCTTGATGAAGAAGCCATCTGGGGTACTAAAATAAAGCACATTAATATTTGAAAAGTTTAATGATATACTCATAGTTTAACTACACTCTGCTGATAAAGATATTTTGGAAAACAAATTAATCTATGTGGCAAGGTAAAATGATTCAGACTGGTAATAATGGTCATAGAACAGCTAGTATACTTAAAACATCCTTCCTTCACCACTAAATATACATGGGAATAATAAAAAAGGTTTTCCAGCTTGCATATTATCTCAGGCATTGTAGCTCTACACCGGTAGGTGGCCTCCTTTTGCCTACCTTGGTTGTTGAAAGCAATATTCTTTACTACCTTATTGTCCTAAATATCCTCGTAACATGTCCTTGAAAATGGGATATTTTAAGAAAAAAAAAAAAAAGACTCAAAGTTATAAGAAAAATCTTTAGTGTAGAAAACAAAATTAAAATGCACAAGCCTGATGGTTCTTTCTGCTAATGATTTATACACTTGCACCCAATTATAAAAGAGTCATACATTTATAAATCAGGTACTTCTTGAGTTATTATTGAACAATTTAATAAACTTTTAGGGTAACCATTAGTTTTTGTCAGTACTCGTGTGGATCTATTCTGAGGTACTTTGGAAAATTATAGAGTATAATAAAGCTAATGGACTATCCCTATAATATATCCTCCAGATTGCCAGGGCGTAAGCCAAAGGCGTCTTTCAAATCTGCCCTAGAAAATTCGGAGTTAAGTGAATAAAACTGTGTGTTGACCGAATGTGTATTATTTCAGAAAAATCTTGATGTACAAGCAAAGATTAAAAGATAAACAACAAATGTTATCAAGGACATGGAGTGTCATGGTGAGTATTTAATCTAGAAGAGGTGAGGAATCCAAACAAAAGCAAAATTGCAAAGTTTCGAAAGGGCGCTGAGATCACTGATTAAAAAGCCTATATCGAGTACTATATATTAGAAAGTAGAAAGGTTAGGGGCTAGAATGGGCTGTGTAGCCACAAAAAAAGGACAGATTGATATAAAGTAAGCAGTAGGCATACATAAAGATATGGGCTTTGAGGGACTTCTTATAGCAATTAACACTACGGAAACATCTTAGAAAACATGGTAGGTTTTTCCGTATGAATACAGCTGACTTTGAAAAATCCTGTAGTTGATGTAGCAATGTGTGTATGAATAGAGGACTAGAGAAGGTAGTTGGCAGAGGGGTCAATAAGAAATGTTCTCTTTTTAGTGAAAAAATATAATGAAGGGAAACATTGTAAGAAATTTGTAGGTTAATGTTAGCATTTTGAATTGAACATGTACGGAACTGTGGGCCAATGTAATGATTAGCAAAGGGGTGAACTGTGTGAGGAGTAGAAACCACTGTTATTTCCTGTTTGTGATAAGTTTATGATAGCGGGAAATCCTTACTTCTTTATACCAATGTTTGATTAAATAATAGTTTAACTTCTCAAGGGCTGCGCTATTTCTATTGGATGTTCTACCTCATCTTTTTAGAATTACCCTTAACCTAAAGTCCTCAAAGAAGGTGCTTAATCCCTACCACTTCAGGAAAGTCTATCATATCTGAAGATTAATTTAATCTCATTAAAAGATACTTTCCATCCCTCCACACTTCACTTGGTTCCACAGTTCTTTTACTTTTCTCACCTTTCATTCTTTGATTATTTCGCACATGAAACTTGACTCTACACTGACATCCTATCTACTGCCATGCCTTCTGTCATGATGTCCTTCCTTTTTGGTTCCTTTATCCTTTTCTCCTAACCTGTAAGTTCTTTTAAGTAGGACATTCTTCACTGTCAATTTCCGTTGTTAAATAATCCCATTATATAATTGCAAATTGCTATGAAAAATGGTGGGGCTATATAAAGGCTAATGATAATAAAAACAATAATAATTTTTACTATTGATTTGTTAGACTACATTATGTAACTGCAGCACAAACAAAATGGACATATTTTAACAGTAAACTTTAAATTTGAGATGCTTCTGTGGGAAATGTGTTATTTTGTAGCAAAACCTCAGTGGAGTGCATTAAAGTTTTTAATTATAAATTATTTTGTTTATGGAAAAAAAGAAATGTTAAATTTGGTTAGAAAACATGTCCATTCTCTCAAAATTTTTTTTGCATAAAACCACTAAAAGGCCAAAAGGCACATCAAAACCCACAAATGTAATATATAATTTACATCATAGTTTAATGTTCCTCTACTTTTTTCTAACAAAATACTACAAACAACTGTTTTTACCAATAATATGTTCATTCTACAAGTACCTCTGATATCTCATTTCCCATCAAATAATATTAACTTTATAATTCATGGATATTAAGGAACTCCAAGATCATTTCAGAAGTGCTAAGGTAGAGAATGTGTTCTAGAGGTAATATTGCAAAGAGCAAAGTAGTGTTTTCACTGTAGAACCAACACAAAAATCAGGCAAAGAACTAACACAAACATCGTTACCATATATATTTTCAGTTTTCTTAAATTATGAGATATGCCACTTTATTCAATGGTCATCTTTACAAAGGAGAGCACTTTAAAATACAAAATAAAGTCATTCACTTTTTATATATTTGCAGCAATAAAGTTGTGCCTACATTGACATCCTGAAAGTAGAATTTTACTACCTAAAGGAATTCAGACATGGAATCTACTGTATATTTGTTATTTATATCATGAAACTCCCAGTTTTGGGACAAATAATGTATTCAGAAATTTGCCAGGCTCTCTTTTAGTTTACTTTCTTTATTCGACTTTCTCTCCCCTCCAGTTGGATTTTTTTTGTAAAGTAGTGCTTACAGCCTTACATCTGGAGGTTAAAGAAAATGGCGAAGAAGTGGATTTCTCTTCTCTGGACTTGGTGTGATGTCTTAGAATATATCTGGACAGAACTGCTTCCTGGCATAGTAAGATACCCTTATCTCCGCACCATAAAGATAAGCTTTGGAAGAGTTTGAGGACCCAAATCTAGGAGTGGGGAGTGCCATGAGTGTGTTATTTACTTACACACTCACTCTTTACAAGGTCATCACATGCTCACTTGGTTAAGGGGATCCTGTTCTTATATTGCTCAGCAAAGGTCTTTACCTAAAATAAATCTTTCATATTCTATGAATACATTTAAAAGTTCACTCAATGAACTGTAATTACTATATCTAATTGGTAATGCACCATGGCCACTACAACATGAAGTAGTGGTTATGGCGCATTATATATTCTATTAACCTTCTTTACTGAAAACAAATCATGATTATTATATCGTATTGAAGCAAAATATAAAATAAAAAATTAGATTCCCAAAATAGGCAATTTCACACTGTACCTGTGAGCTACTGCTCCATTCTGTTTTGTTTTTTCTCGAATTCCCAATAGCGTGAAGCACATATATAAATTTATTAATGAAAAATAAACAGCAACTCTAATAAAAAGAGCCTAGAAGTGTGAACACTGAACAATTACAAAGCCAAAAGGCACTAAAGTGTGAAATTTAAAGATTTTTTTTAAATATGTGAATCTATGAATCCTTCAAATTAAGAAACACAAACTATGCAAATTCAATTAAATAAATTAATATAAAAAATAACTTTAATCTTAAAATATAATCACACACTGAATTTAGTCACTAAATGCCCAAAATTGCTAGCAGTGAATAATTTGATAATAGCAACTGTTTATAACAACTAGATAAACAATGTATTTGGGGTACTAAAAGCTTAAAAGGCAGCTGTAAGAAGAGAATAAACCCGACGTCCAGCAAGTGCAAACCTCATGGGACAAATACTGCCAAGTGTCAGGTTAGAATAGATGGAGAATCACTCAGCTCCAGCTGCCAGATGGAGGAAGTGTCCAGAGCCCTTCTGATCTCTCTAACTAAAGGAGACGTGCAGACTGAATAGTGTGACTGCAAAGTCCAATAATCTCCTGAAGTTTAATAAAGTCAGAAGGTTAAGGGGTACAACTGCATTATGCTGAGTGGAACAAAGTAATGGTCGACGAGTTTCGTCCTACCAGTGGACTTTATTAAAATCTTGATAGAAACCTAGATAGATTAAACCAATAGATAGGTACTCATAGTGGGAAAAACCTTGTAATCAGCAGACTCATAACAATGGCCTTAAAGGGGAACAAGCTAAAAGCCTGATTGTTCAATTGAAAGGATCTGCTACAGGAGAATGTTGTGTTCTTATTTTCTGTAATCTTTTTGGTATTTGACCTCATTTGCCAGGTTTTCTTTGTTATTTGGCTCCCCTTGACTATAATGAACGTATTGTTTTTATAATTTCTTTATTCCTTACCTTGACTTGTTTACTGGCCACTATTTTGTCTTTTAATCCAACTATAAGCACAGTGTTAAGCCAGGCCTTCCTAAGGACCTGTAATGTGCATTTATCTTGTTATTCTACTTTATAATGGATAGCTATAGATTCAAGTTCTGCTTGCTGACACATCTTGATACATTCTTTCACTCAACCTAAATTATGTCCTGCTGAATAAATATATCCTGATTAATTATTTGTTTTATTTATCTTGTGGATAATGGCATCACTTTATCTAATTTTTTATTTTCCTTTTCTTTATACATCTATCAAGATAAATCACCAAATACAATATGTAGAGCATGACAGATTATTCAAGGATTTTCCAGAATTTAACAGCATGTAAAATCTTTCATTGGTTAACTTGACATTGTTTGGTAAAAATGATATCTCAGTCAGCACGATAAAACAATGGTCTTGACCGATTGCCATTTTCATAGCGAAAACCACTAGACACTAATAACTTAAGCAAACTACAACGTGAATTCTGATATTTCTTTTGATATTTATACTTTACATCTTACTAATAGAAACCAGAAAGTGGCAATAAGGAATGTTCTATAAAATATTCAGTGAGTTGCTCTGTTATTAGGAGGATTCCTTGGAGCCCAATACTGGCAGTGGTTGCATTCAAAAATTCTTTAGCTACACAATGATTGTCATTGGGTATTTTAGTTCTTTTACAGTCAGGGCATTAAGAAAGCTCACGTTTATTTTCTATTCATGACTTTTATGCATCCAAGAAGGTGTAAGATCCATATGCTGATGTGTCATTTTTATAGCTTTTGACATTTTTTTCCATTAAGATAAGGGTATTTTTTATATCTCATTTGAACAATTATGCTGCTTTGTAGAGTATTTTCACTCTACAGATTGTTTTTTGACTGCCATCCAAACTAGCCATTAACATGGTGATATAAGATCTCCTTTTGTAAAAAGTCCAATAAAATCTACGTTCTTACTTTGAATGTAGAAACCTTCATTCCTAAATGAAGTTATATTTATTTTTACCTTTGCCTTTATTTTATTTCTTACATTCCTGGTACTTCCAGGAAATATCATGTAAATATACAAACACACATAAAACAACAACAAAGAAATAGAAAGAAAATATCTAATAAGATAGAACTGAGTATAACTAATAAAATGAAATATACATGTTCTTACCCTTTGTGGTGGTGACGCAATATAGTATATGTCCATAAATCCAAAATAATATTGCTACTTTGAATAGTGTTATCTATATTTAAATGGACACTATAGTCACCAAAACAACTTTAGCTTAAAATGTAGTTTTGGTGTATAGATCATGCCTCTGAAGTTTCACTGCTCAATTCACTGCCATTTAGAAGTTAAATCACATTTGTTTCTGTATACAGCCCATGCCATACCTCTCCTGGTTGTGACTCACACAGACTACACAAAAAAAAGGTTTTACTATCAATCAGATGCAACTTACTTTAAAAGATTTTTTTTCCTGCTGTGTAAATATAACTTATTACATACAGGAGGCTCCTGTGGGGTCTAGGAAATTTTTAACAGAGATGAGAAATTCTAGATTAAATAGAATTTGCAATAAAAGGACGTGTAAACATTAGATTACTCTTTACAGGAAGTGTTTAGGAAAACTGTGCAAGTCACATGCAGGGAGGTAGGACTAGGGCTGCATAAATAAAGAGATTTAGCACCTAAATAGCAGAGAATTGAGTAGTAAGACTGCAGGAGCATGATCTATACATCAAAAGTGTTTAATTAAGCTAATTAAGCTGTCTTGGCGACTATAGCGTCCCTTTAAATTACATATAAATAAAAAAATATAAAAAAATATAGATATTTACAAATAGATATAAACATAAATATTCATACATCTCAAACTGTCTGTCATTCTATCTATCTACGTCTTGTACTATTTGTCTGTTTATCTGTCTGTCTGTCTATCCATCTAACTGAACTGTGCACAAAAAGAAAATTCCACTTGGCCGAACCATTTCTACTGAATTATTCTGCCACATGTTGGTTCTGCTCAGCAGAATTTCGGTACCAAAAAACTGATTTGGGAAGTGAATCAGACTAACCAAAAGGGTGCAAAATGGGTCAATCATTGTATTGCAAAATATATACAATATATAATAACAAGTGTACATTTTTCAGAACATTGATATTAGCAGTTTCCCTTGGTTCACAGATCAAATGAGATCAAAGTGACTAAAAGAAGGAAAAAGAGGAAAAAGAGGAAGAGCAGTGAAAAAAATCTCTCTCTATTTGTATATATAAATGTAGAATTATATAATAAAATCAACATGTAGGGGGCTGGGCCTGACCATCACTAGACGTGTCTGCCATGAGCTCCGTACAACAGCCGTGGACATCGACAATATTAACTACAATGCCATCCCCAAAACGCACCCAGCCGGGTACCGCAATGCCTCTAATGACAGGGGAGAGCTCCGATCCGAACCTGGAGACACACGCTCCGGACAGCGGACAGACACAGCACCCATGACCTGTCCACCAGGCAAGTCCCATGGAGGGTGTAAACGGCCGTTCCTCCAGCCGGGGGCCGCGGGTAAACCACAAAACACCCATTCCCCCCCCCCCGGTCCATACGGAAAGTACGGCAACCTCACAACGCCGCCCAGACAGCCCGAGCAAGGCCCAAGAGGCTCACCTAAAATGGCTGCCGCCCAGGGAAAACTACAGCCACAAGCCGGCTTGGGGGTACAGGAGTGGATGATTTCATTCAATGCCAGATTTGAGGCAATGTGTCAGGACTTTTGGGAGCGACTCAAACGCAGACCTCAGGTGAAACTGACCCCTGTTGCCTCAGAGCCCCAAAATGCACCTACAGCGGTTAAATTAATGCCTAATTCAGGACTCACCCCACAGCACGACACACTCCCACCCGCACCCCCTGCATCACGCGGGAGGGAAAATGCAGGAATCCATTCCTGCTCTTCTTCCAAGCTGAGGACCCAAGTGGTGGTGGCCCCCCACAGCTGTCCATACACCTCGGGGTATCTCTGCGACCCAGCAGACCCAGGGGCCCACAATCCTGGAGAAGGGATCAATGAAATACAGGCAGAGGTGCCCGCACAGGCTTTGGGCCAAAGATGCAGGGAACATGGACCCCGCAGACCCTCCAGCCGGCAGCAGGACAGTGCACATACCCCCTGCAGACGAGTCACCTGGAGAGACGAAGAGGGAACAGAGGACTAAACATGGACACAAAGGGACTACCAATCCAGGGAGTCGACTGAAAGCCACGTTCTCACAAAGAACTGCTGCCACATACAGCCACGACCCAATGGAAGATGCGCAAGCAACCCATCTAGCAGCCCTTGTCATTACCCCTACACAATATCTGCGCATGTTCATATTACTAATCTGTCTGAAATCTCTTGCTCAGAAAAGCGGCTCTTACCATGACACACTCTCATCATATTTAGCATGACTGGGTAGCATAAAAGTTGTGGAGTATTGTTTGAGTGGAGAAAACCAACCACAACCAACGAAAGCCCAGTGGAGCGCTAAATAAGGGAATGAATAAAACAGAATGTCTAAATGGGAGAAATAGACAGAATATGGTGTAGAATGTCTAAGTACATAAAACAACATGGTGCTGAGCCTTATAGGGATAGGCTCAAGTCACTTGCGCAGAGGTATTTTAAGTTTATACCAAAACTTCTTCTGTGTGGAGATGTAGAGTAGATAGATAGGAGAGATAAAACAAATATAGTGAATTACCCTCACTATAAGAGTGAATACAATATACCAATCACTGCTCACCTTGTTGAGAGCCAAATGACTGGGCTCTCAGGGTAATGCGCACTGTGCCTTTAAGAGGGCACAACTCTTCTTTTAGCAGAGGACAACAGCAACATATGGCACTTGGAAATAGATTAAAAATAATTTATTTACCAAAATAATGGATATATAAAAATAAAGTAAAAAATACAGAATACCATAAGTATTATAGTCCCAAAATAGAAAATATGCCGTCCAAAATTGTCAGAGACGTGTTTCGCCTGAATCAACAGGCTTTCTCAATCGATTATAATACTTATGGTATTCTGTATTTTTTACTTTATGGTTGGTTGGTTTTCTCCACTCAAACAATACTCCACTATTTCGGTTGCATGTTATTGTGTTAGGTTAGAGGTACCTACATGAGTGTTGAGCTGCTTTTTGGTATTTCTTTTGTAACTCTACCTTAAGCACCTTATATTTGACTCAGTACATCTGGTTTATCTTTCTTGAGCATAAAAGTTGTGAATGCCTTTACTAAGAAGCACTATATGTCTTGAGTTTTAAGCATGACAACCATATTGTAAAGCAACATATTAGATGTAACTTAATAGCCTGTATTAAGCTTGTCTTATAAACTAAAAATTGTGCGTTACTATGCATGCCATGCAAATGTTAACTAATATCTTTTTCCAAACTACAGGTGAATACTGACGTGACATTGCAGGCAAGCGTATGTTATGTTCACAAATTACTTTACTTCCTTTAGCTACATGTCTAGGAACCAGTTCGTTATATGAGAAACGTACGCCTACTCTTTATACCCCACCTAGACATGTTAGATATAGCTTGTACCTCATATCACCTAAAAAATTGTGCAGTATACTCGTTTGCCTTGACCTTTGTTATGCTTTAAGTTCTCTGTCTTGCCACTACTGTTGGGGCATAGTATGAATAAATGTTAATCTTATGCACACAAAAATAAAGATTTATAAAAAATAAAAATAAACATGTAATGACTGTTCCCTAGACATCAATCTTCTTTTTTCCCATCAACCATTTTTTTTTTTTGGTGCCACTGAAAAAAGATGATTCAGAGTCATGAGCCAAAATAAACATGCACAGCCGTTACACATTTTGATTGGTTTATGATTCAGGTACATTTTGGCTAGGAGGTCAGGAATTCAGTCGATCACTCAGTCAGCCCAAATTTAAAAGAACTGCAGTTTGTACCGAAAATAATCTCCAAGTCTACTATCTCTCTATCTCTCTATCTATCTATCCATCCATCCATCTGTAAATAGGTATAGAGACTCTACAAAATAACAGAATAGTAATCCACAAACTAAGAGATAAAAGAAACTAGGGAAAAATGACAATCTAATAATTAAATGATTGGTAATATGTTTGACATTAACCTGGTGTTGCATTACCATTTTCAAAATTAACATAATACACCGTTAACCTTTTAAATGTGAACCTTTTTCCGCTAGTACTGCACCTAAAGTTGAAAAATTTTATCATCTAAAAACCAGACCTAAACCAATATTTCATTGTTAATCTCATGATTAGGTTTATACAATATATCCAAAGGACAACTATAGGTAGGAGATTAACTCTTGTGAGAAGGTAATTACTCACTCTACATTTTAGATGGATTATATAGATAATGATTACAAATATGAAAAAATATAAGCCACAATAATACATTTTTAAAAAAGTTCAGAATTACATAAACTATAGCACTTGCATAGGTGAGTGTTCTAGATGGCAAAACCCTCCCTGACCAAGATGAAGATCCAACAATCATGAATCTCTCATTGTGATCTATGCTTCTTTTCATAGTCCGTTGTACAAAAGGAATTTATGGGATATGCAGTTTACCATCCATCTGCTTGTCCACTACTCAGGTAGGATAACAGGAATTGCTCATTAGGTTGATAGCAATCATTGCCCCTTATTTTAATTTATATACAGCTCCATTTGCATTACTGTAAGCTAGGTTGTATATAATAATACTCTGACCCACTGAAGGGGCATGCACACAATCATAGCTTGTCTCCAGGGGATGGGGGAGATATGTGTCCTTATTTGGTGGTAAACTCAAGGTGGATGCATCTTGGACTCAGAACGCAAAGATCCAGGGAGCAGAATTATAGCTGCATCATTTTGTGCATAATCCTGATTTGATAGACAATGCTGAGCAGAGAGAAAAAGTCCAGGGTAATCTCTTTTCAACTTTTGCATTTTACTTTTTTTAATATCTCTGTTTTGTAAACTCTATTGATGTTTGGAAACTATCATTCTGTTTAGCTATGCACTTTAAAAAAAACATTGTATATGAAGTGTTGCGTTTTTCTGATTTTGAAAATTTTAAAAAATCTGACATTTAATTCACTAAAATAGAAATAGCAGTTAATTGTATTACTGAAGAACCACTCTCAAGCACTCAACCATATGTAGTATGCAATGAAACATTATGGCTATGTCTCACTACGTTATAATTATTAAAAAATGTTGTAGATTAAGTGGTAAAATGATTGTCTATTTTCTTCCACCACCACAGAATATAACCTAATGATGATTATTACGCCTGAGTGTAAATACATTACTATTATTATCCAGGATCCCATCAAGCCAGTTTATTACAAATTTTATTCTAACCATTATTTCAGTTCTATTTATGTTTAAATGTTGTGATATTGTATTTTCTACTAACACAACCAATAGTTTTTATAACCAAAAACATAACACACGACAGTTGCGTGACTTTTAAAATTCTAGATTATTCATGCCAGAATATTTTGTCCAGTTTTAATCACAACCAACATATAAAGGATAATGAAACATTGAAATGAAATCCAGATGTCAGACAGGATTGATTTAATTATAGATATGTAACCTTCTGTAATGGCCCATATAGATTTTCCATTTTTTTTATAACTTCCTTCCAACCACCACAGAAAAGAAAAAAAAACTATTTTGAAGAAAAGAATCTTCAATTTAAACACAAAGAAATAGAAAAGGAAATGGATTGCAAACTTAAAAAGTATCCCATTAAGAGATATTCTATACAGAAAGGGCATATTCTGAATGAATTAACCAGTGTGTATGCAGACAAGGAGACGACAGAAGGTCAGAGCCAAAACCTTTAAGAGTACCTTATGGACTTAATTAGCACAGTACAAAAAGTTTTCAAAAACCAATTAAAGTTCATATTTGTAACAGTTAGAACAATTAATATGGAAATACAGTAAGAAGAAACATTTATGCGTTGAGATTTGATACTTTTTGTTTCTGAATTTGAAACGTAATCCCTAAGTCTACAAAAAGAGACTTGTATTGCTAATGGGTTAAACACAAATACCGACCGTGTCGATATATACATTAACTGTTCAGAAACTAATATGCCTCTAAAGATATATGTATCAAGGCAAAAACAGGTGCTACTCCCAGTAAAGTGGAAAAAATAACTAATTACCATCTAAACTAATAGAATATCACAGCATTTAGCATTTTGTATTCAAAAAAGGTTGTTTTGCCTTTGTAAATCTCTCCCAATGTGGCACCATTGCTGTGTAGAGAAAACTGTACTGTTAATATGCTACTTTTCACAAAATTGATGCTTAGACATATAACTGGAAAATAAAAAGGACAACATTACAATTATATCTCAATCCTGTTTATTCAAACAATTTCTAGAAACTACTAGTAAGGTCGATAGGATTATAATAATCCATTTTCTAAGCCACGTTACTGGAAATCACCCATTATACCATCTGTCAGAGAGGTTCTTTATTTAACTTTTGAAAACAAAACATACAAGATGGCTCTTAGATAGCCTTCACCATTATTAGACCAGCTTAAATATCATTGGACTGTGTGGGAAGACACCGTGAGAAAAACATACCGCCTGTAAAGTTGAATTATTTATCCATACCATGTTACCTGTTGTTACATCATCTTGTTACAATTATTTTTATAAATATATCCTAAATGATTATTTTACGTATTAGTAAACAATCATATATATAACGTGTGATTATTTGGATGGATTCCCCCCTCTCTTTTTTCTTTCCTCTCTTTTTCTCAATTTTTTTTCACATTTTTATTGTTATTATTGTTTGTAGAATTGTAAAACTTTAATAAAAACTATCTAAAAGGAAACAACTCCCCCCCCCCTCCCCCACAATTCTCATTTTTAATGGACTATTGCAAAGCCCCTTTACACTTCTGTATATAAATTTGACAGTGTTAATTCTCAAACAAATGTAATTACAAAAGTCCATCATGTTGCCTTTGATATATAATTTGACTAACTGTCATACGATGTGAGGGCAAAACTGCTCTGTGATGCATTAAAGGATGCCTGTCATCCAGAAATGTAAGAATGACAAGTTCTGCTTCAGATAACTCTTATAATATATTATATTCATGATGCAGGCAACTTGCCCTCTAATGTAGAGTATTATATTTGTAATTTACTTATTTGAAGACTTTGTCAGTGACAGTGATAAAATGCTTGAAGGATAAGTCCCTGAAAGCTATACACTTGTCTATATCCATTGCATTTTGATATTGTTAGCTGATCATTTTGGGAGATGTGCAGGTACTGAGTGTTTCACTAAGTGGCAAAGATGTAGCTTATGACTGTGCGATAATGGCTTTGAGATATAAGATTCCGTATTTCTGAATAATGACTGTACTACTGATACAGCTCTATGTAATTATTATCTGCTATCCTTACGAGCCTTTACTTTTTTTTCCCAATGTATGGCTTTTATTGGTTTCTTTTCTTTTTTTGTTACATAGAAAAATATCAGTCAAACACTTTCAAACACAAATACACAAATACAAATACAAGATGTACATTGTCGTATGGCTTATATAAATTAGCGGGTCAGTCAGTGCAACATCCGGTATGCGATTGGGAGTGGTGGTACAGTTACAGTCATAAATAAGTAACAATGTTCATTAGGAGGAAAGACGAGACAGGGGGGATATGATAGAAACATTTAAATACGTAAAGGGAATCAACACAGTAAAGGAGGAGACTATATTTAAAAGAAGAAAAACTACCACAATAAGAGGACATAGTCTTAAATTAGAGTGACAAAGGTTTAAAAATAATATCAGGAAGTATTACTTTACTGAGAGGGTAGTGGATACATGAAATAGCCTTCCAGCTGAAGTGGTAGAGGTTAACACAGTAAAGGAGTTTAAGCATGCGTGGGATAGGCATAAGTCTATCCTAACTACAGGGAGTGCAGAATTATTAGGCAAGTTGTATTTTTGAGGATTAATTTTATTATTGAACAACAACCATGTTCTCAATGAACCCAAAAACTCATTAATATCAAAGCTGAATATTTTTGGAAGTAGTTTTTAGTTTGTTTTTAGTTATAGCTATGTTAGGGGGATATCTGTGTGTGCAGGTGACTATTACTGTGCATAATTATTAGGCAACTTAACAAAAAACAAATATATACCCATTTCAATTATTTATTATTACCAGTGAAACCAATATAACATCTCAACATTCACAAATATACATTTCTGACATTCAAAAACAAAACAAAAACAAATCAGTGACCAATATAGCCACCTTTCTTTGCAAGGACACTCAAAAGCCTGCCATCCATGGATTCTGTCAGTGTTTTGATCTGTTCACCATCAACATTGCGTGCAGCAGCAACCACAGCCTCCCAGACACTGTTCAGAGAGGTGTACTGTTTTCCCTCCTTGTAAATCTCACATTTGATGATGGACCACAGGTTCTCAATGGGGTTCAGATCAGGTGAACAAGGAGGCCATGTCATTAGATTTTCTTCTTTTATACCCTTTCTTGCCAGCCATGCTGTGGAGTACTTGGACGCGTGTGATGGAGCATTGTCCTGCATGAAAATCATGTTTTTCTTGAAGGATGCAGACTTCTTCCTGTACCACTGCTTGAAGAAGGTGTCTTCCAGGAACTGGCAGTAGGACTGGGAGTTGAGCTTGACTCCATCCTCAACCCGAAAAGGCCCCACAAGCTCATCTTTGATGATACCAGCCCAAACCAGTACTCCACCTCCACCTTGCTGGCGTCTGAGTCGGACTGGAGCTCTCTGCCCTTTACCAATCCAGCCACGGGCCCATCCATCTGGCCCATCAAGACTCACTCTCATTTCATCAGTCCATGAAACCTTAGAAAAATCAGTCTTGAGATATTTCTTGGCCCAGTCTTGACGTTTCAGCTTGTGTGTCTTGTTCAGTGGTGGTCGTCTTTCAGCCTTTCTTACCTTGGCCATGTCTCTGAGTATTGCACACCTTGTGCTTTTGGGCACTCCAGTGATGTTGCAGCTCTGAAATATGGCCAAACTGGTGGCAAGTGGCATCGTGGCAGCTGCACGCTTGACTTTTCTCAGTTCATGGGCAGTTATTTTGCGCCTTGGTTTTTCCACACGCTTCTTGCGACCCTGTTGACTATTTTGAATGAAACGCTTGATTGTTCGATGATCACGCTTCAGAAGCTTTGCAATTTTAAGAGTGCTGCATCCCTCTGCAAGATATCTCACTATTTTTGACTTTTCTGAGCCTGTCAAGTCCTTCTTTTGACCCATTTTGCCAAAGGAAAGGAAGTTGCCTAATAATTATGCACACCTGATATAGGGTGTTGATGTCATTAGACCACACCCCTTCTCATTACAGAGATGCACATCACCTAATATGCTTAATTGGTAGTAGGCTTTCGAGCCTATACAGCTTGGAGTAAGACAACATGCATAAAGAGGATGATGTGGTCAAAATACTCATTTGCCTAATAATTCTGCACTCCCTGTATAAGATAAGGCCAGGGACTAATGAAAGTATTTAGAAAATTGGGCAGTCTAGATGGGCCAAATGGTTCTTATCTGCCGTCACATTCAATGTTTCTCTGTTTCTATTACTTGTAACACTGGAGCAAGGTGCAGTATGGTGATTTGATACAATATTTTTGTGAAGCATTGCTCAGGGTATACATCAAGATAGCAGAATAAACACTTGGCTGTGGTGCAACAGTGTGACATTAAATTTACAATGATACATTCAAGACAGAACTTCTAGCAATCAGATTGAAACAGTCGTATTTCTTTGTCTGTGGATTGGTATTCGTAACAGCACCGAATCATACAATCGATACTCGAAGTTCGAAGAGAGATAATGTCATCTTAGACTTCCATTATTGGTTACATATCTGCATTATCCCAATTTTAGGTATGGACATGCATGAGAGATATCTCTTCACGAAGTTCCGCACACCGTAACTCATTTCAGCGTCACTGAATTTGTCTCAAACTAGCAGGTACCACTAAGAGAAGAACCGAAAGAAACGTGAAAGGAGGTAGAGCAAGGGCCAGCCTGGACTTTTTATAGGACCATTTAGCTCTTTGGCATCTTGATCTAACCTAGTTTCTGGCTATTTTTTCCCTCTTCACCCCCTGGTATTCTTTATGTTAGTCCCAGCCAAAGAGCTGTTAATACACTTTCTTTACCTTCACTCTTTAACTCATCTATGCACTTCAAGATACACCTGTCTTTTTTAACAGGAATATTATAATAAACATTTGCTGTTCCAACTGGCGCCCAGTAGAAAAATGAAAGACAGTCACTTATCTTGTTATCTAATATTAGAGATAGCATTATTTCAGCTAGTAGTTACAAACCTTGTTTTGAGCAGACATCATGCCAGAAATAATACTTTATAGTTAGCATTTAACATTCATTTTAATCACTCCCTCTACGCTAAATGTCTTCTTAGACTTTATATTAATAATTGGTTCATCATCAAGCATGACTGGATACGTGTAAAATAATGGGTTACTGAATATCAAAGATCAGACCCTAATTACTGTAGTTTTGTTGAAGCAAATCGCGAAATTGAGAAAAGCCATTCTCAAACTTACAATATAGATGTATGATATAAAAACATTGGCAGATTTCTTCATTAAACCACAAATGGAGGTGAATTGAAATGAAAACTGAACATTTGAAGCCAAAATAGTTGAGCTGAAATATTAGCTATTGGATATGTCTGGGCTACCATTTGGAATTCTCATGTCAATTCTCTACAATTGTAGGTAGAGAATACACCTAAAATAAACAATCTAGAGCAAAGGATATATTACCAAATGTGATGTCTGCATGTAATTATGCTGTAGAACCAGTGGTGTCTCGTGATTTTGTGCTGCCCTAGACATGACAAAACTCAGATGCCCTCCCCCCCTGCACCACCCTACCGTTCCCCCCTGCCCCACCTTCTAAATACACACACATTCATTGACAGGCATGCATACACTAGCTAACAGACATACACACTCACTCACAGACACATAAAGTCACTAGCAGACACACACATTCACTAACAGACATGCATACACTCTCACTAACAGACACACACATAGTAACACACTAAAACAGACACACACACACACACTAACACAGACACACTAACACACACTAACAGACACACACACAAACACAGACACACACACACACACTAACAGACACACACTCACTAACACACACACACTAACAGACACACACACACACACACTAACAGACACACACACACACTAACAGACACACACACACACACACACACTAACAGACGCACACACACTAACAGACACACACACTCACTCACATTAACACTCACTTTAAATTCAACCCCCCCAGCCTCCTTACCTTTGGGAATGCTGGGGGGTTCTTCCTTTCTCTGTGACTGCTGGGCGGGCTGGCTAGGTGCTGGGCGGGCGGCGCTGGCGAGGGAGCACTTTCCCCTGAGCTCTCTGCTCAGCTCCCTGACGTCATATTCCGGCTCCCGGCCTCACTCTGCGGCGCGCAAGGGAGCCGAGAGCTCAGAGAAAAGTGCTCCCTCGCCAGCGCCGCCCGCCCGACTGCCTGCCTGCCCGGTTTGTCAGTTAGTCCCAAGGCCCATTTGCCCTGGGCATTTGGGGTCGGCTTTTTTTGCGGCCCCTTGGAAAATGCCGCCCAAGGCGAATGCCTTGTTTCCCTCACAGCTTATACGTCCCTGTGTAGAACGGAGAAACCTAAATCAAAGAAAGTGAAAGGGAAAATGCAAGTTGTATAAAGCAAGAATCATCCAGTAAGTTAGTACTATTATTTTTGGTATTATTATTATTATTATCAATACTATCTATAAAGAAGCAAACAAACTCTGTAATGCTGTACAATAAATAGACTAAAAGATAAGTTGTTGCAATAGGACAAGTTGGGCATAAAGTGTTGAAGTTGATAAACTCGCCATAGGAGATAAGTTATTTGGCACTTCTAAAAATGCTAAATACTCATGAAGGTATATATATATATATATATATAAAATCTCCACACAGGGTTTGTTTCTCGAGAAGACAATATGCCCTTTGCTAGTTGCTGATAGTTGTATGCCTGATAGTTATGATAGTTGTATGTCTGTCTAAACAAAAGGATCAGTTTAGATTAAACCAATGAGATTCAATACAGTAATTATTGTTAAACATATTAAAATTCTGGAAACGGGAAAATATAGATTCCGAAATAGTGAACTGGATAATGGTGATTTAAAGTAAAGGGTGGTATTGCAATGACGAGATGAAATACATGTAGTTTGAGATGGAGAGCAATTGCAAGTCTAACCATGATGCAGGTAAGTGAACTGTACCAGCAAAAAATCAGGTAATGAAGGCATGTTTTGCTGAAAACCAGGCTAATGCAGGAGTAAAGGAATAACACATAGGAAAAAAATGAGGACAATCAGGTCAAAGGAGATCTAGTGCAAATAAATACCTTAATCTGTGTATCCTGAGTTCAAAGTCGCCCAGAGGTCAGATCTAACCTTAGCAAAGGCAAGGATGGTTGCGTTTGTTTCAGTTTCTGTTACACTACAAACATCCATATGTGTGATTAAAGAATTGGAGAGCACAAGCAGTCCGAGCAACTTTAGCATGTAAAAATGTTTGGGAATCTGATGTAAAATTACACAAATGAAGTCAAGACTGACAAAGCTCCTTTGTGACTCCCTGAAAATATAGCCAACTGTCATAAAACCATCTTCAGATTCAGAGATTCAGATCAGAATGAAATGATAGATGTACCTCTGCACAAATGTATTCACCCGAGCAAGAGGCGATAAAAGTAAAGAATGTTTTGGTGTAAACTGTTTAATTGTATTCTTGATTGGTGACATAGTTCTCTTTATTAGTTAATGTGGTCCAGGTCCAGCCCAATTTGACCCTTACTAGTGACATCTCAAAGTACGTGTAGGGATTCAGTCCATATAAGTATGGACTAGTTGATGGAGGCTGAGTAACTGTTTAAAGTTACACCTTGCTCTTTTCTACAGGATGTGGAGGGCCTCAGCTGCCTCCTTATTCACTCATAATAATTTGATTTATACTCAGTGGTCTGACCTCTGTGGTCTGACCTTTGTGGTCTGCCTCAGTTTCTGAACCATATGCTTGTGTAAAAAGATGTATTTTAAAACAGCAGGTCATTTTGGAACATGTCAGAAAAGATATTTAAGTGCTGTGTTTTTACAATACATTCAATTAGAATTACATTTCACCGCATGTTTTAAAGCATTACATGGCAAATGTATAATATTGTACTAAACTAAATTGTGAAATAATTAAAAAGACAAAGAAAGTATGTATTTCAAGTACTCACATTAAGTTGTAATTTATAATAAATAGATACGCATATACCACACACAAACGCATGTGCGAGCATGCACACGCACACACTCTCTCTATTTCTAATTTATAACTAATTTATAATTTTTCTTAGATTATTATTCTTTATTCCCCTTTCCATTCCTTTTGTTGCATATACTATAATATTCTCTTATATGCTTTAATTACACCAAACAATTATCTGGACTCCAAAAATTAAACAGTCTTACAAGTTTCCTTTCCCTCCAAATTTCTCATATTGCCCCTTATACGGAGTATTGTCCTGTATGTACTAACAATACCTCATGTAATGCTCATTTCTTATTGGAATACATGCACAAAGGGCATTTAAAACATTAACAATCTATGTCAATGCTTGCCTAAAACAATATATAAAAAGAGAGTGAAGAAGAGAGAGAGATAGTTTTGTTTCATTAATCACTGAAATAAATTTTGTATTGCTAAATAACTCCGGTTATGTAACCACAAACACAACTCTAGTCTCCATTTGAAATATGTGTAGAGAATCAGTGGGTTTGTTTTTTTCTTCTTCTTTAAAACTTTTGAGCAATTCTCAAAATTTATTTCTAACTTTTATAAATAAAAGAATAGTACAATAAAGTACTTGGCGTGGCTTACATTTTAGTGCCTGTGGAGATTTTGGATGGTGTGCATTAAGGAAAATTTGTTTTTCCTTCTGGTAGTTTGATATGCACATCAAGACATCAAACATATAACATGTGCCAGAAATCTTATTGAATACCATGGGTGGTACGGAGAATTGTAATGTGTCTAGTCAGGAAACCTAGGAGACACTGACAGTACAGTGTAGTCAGAATGCAGCAACAGTTACTCATCTCTAGCTAGAGAAGAAATTTCATCTACTACAACACATCAAAGAAACAGCAGCTAGCCATAGAATATAGAGGATTCAAAAGGAGCAGGAGGCACAAGTGAAAATAACAACTGAAGCAGGGGATCAAATTGCTTTCTTGCCAATCAGTAAGTCAGTTATACAGAATGTTATACGCTCACAGTGTGATAGAGAAAAGGTAAATGTAAAAAAAATAAAAAATAAAACCTGCTGGTCGAGGCTCAAACTGAAAGTAAATATTGAAGTTGATTCAGCAGAAAGTGAATTTTAGAATAGTTTTACTCTTTATCATTCTTAATGTTGACTCTTGCTATTACAGCAAGTCCTAAAAAGTGTGGAAAGTTAGAAAACTCATTGGCTTCAGCCTTCTTTTTCTCAACTTTTATGTGATTTTTGTATACTACAATATATCACTGAGGTAAATTGGTGTGTTTTTTTAAAGATGTGAAATTGAATGATTAGTTAAAAGGTTAATTGATTTTATTTTGGAAATTACACCATGGAATAAAAGATGAATATCAACTATTACTTATGTTAATGTTTTTTCATGTAATGCTCCATCTTAAAAAATTATCCTGTGTATTAAGGATTTATCAACTGATATCACAATTCAGTTCAGACAGACGATATCCAGGGCATACAGTGCATTGGGGGAGGGAAGACAGAATTTTTTTCCTTTCCCCATGCTTTCTCTATGCTGACCGACAGATAGGGTAAAACTTATAGTAATTACTGACAGGAAGCTAAGATGGAGTTCCAAGACTGAGTGATGTGCATTTCTCACCAATAAATCAGGGGAGGTGCCACTCAGGCATGTGAACCCACCCTTCCAGTTGGACAAACAGGAGCATTTTTTTTTTGTTTACCGTGTGAACATATCTGCAACTGCACTGCTAAGAGGTTACTGTATACACAAAGAGTATAAAACAGTGGCGCACTAGGGAAGAGTGGGGGCGGGTGTGCCACTCACTAGGTGGGTGCCATGACTGTCAATCTCATGAGTCACCTCCCATCAATTGTTATAGTGTGTGCCACGGCGCCTTTGCAGCCGCATCTGTGGCCGGCCACACTATACTGCACTAACTGCAGTAATATGGTGGAGCAGGGGGAGGAGTTTTGCGGCGTCACACAATGTGACACCGACGTCACGCCATGCACCGCTACCACCTGTGCGCCTTCACGGATCTCAAGGAGTGGAAGGATCCATCATCCTGTGTGGCACCAGTGGTCGGAGGCTCGGAGCAGAGCAGGTCAGCGCAGAGGCATCATCAAATGTGAGTAGAGTCGGGGCTACATATACATAAAAATAAACTCTTTGTGCCAGAGCTCTGTTTAGCTCTTTAAATAAATAAATATCCACATATCATTCATTTTGAATAAACTTTAATATGTCTAAATATAATCAACAGTCCATACTCCATAAGCTTTGTGCCAGTAAGATCATAAAGTAAGCCTCCTGACCCCACTATGTATAAAAGTTACACCAAGCAGTGAAGCCGCGATGCCATTTTGTAGAAAGGAAATGGCATTATGGTTTCTGTAGTTTTCTATGAAGCACTCTCAATTTGATTGGAACCTTTTATCAAATAGTCAAAGTTAAATTTTTGCAGTAACACTAATTAACACAGTGTCAGGTTCTAGTAAATCTACCTAATTAGAATGGATTACATATATAATACAATTATAAATTAATTCAGACTGGTGGGGGATTTTATTTTCTTCAGCAAGTTATTCCACATACGTTGAGTTTTTAAGGAGGAATCTGACTGACCAACTTCTTTTTCAGATGGGGGAAGAATAGTATTGATGTGAAACTGAACGGAGGACAGAAAATGTGGAAGCAGCAAGACGTAGCAGTACAATTATTGTGGGAGTTTACCAGAGAGGTGCTCATGAGCCAGAACGGAATGGTGAGTGGTAAGTCTAGATTCAAAATCTAGCCAATGAATTAATTCAACTTATTACAATAATGGGTTCTATAGTTATAGTGGAGAACAAAACTATATGACAAAGTGGACAGAGTGTCAGATGTGTTTGCAGTACAGATTTATATAATACTACATCCCCATACAAAGTCTATGACTGACTTCATGCATGGAATAGCCTTCCATCTGAAGTGGTAGAGGTTAACACAGTAAACGAGTTTAAGCATGCGTGGGATAGGCATAAGGCTATCTTAACTATAAGATAAGGCAGGGACTAATGAAAGTATTAGAAAATTGGGCAGACTAGATGGGCCGAATGGTTCTTATCTGCCATCACATTCTATGTTTCTTTGCATGAAATAGCCTTTTATTAATATTTGCTGCAATATCTATTTATAATAGGAAGATCTAAACAGGCTTTATTTTTGTACTAATCAAGTTTGGGATGAGCTTTGGAGGGTGGTGTTTCAATATGTAAGAGATATAAATGAGAGATTAGGATCCAGCCACATACTGAAATGTATATAAGAGGCCAGGTTACAGTTCGATTTTATCATAATGCTTAATTTGGGATTTGATAATTTAAGCATGTTTTATTGCAAATTGCAATAAAACAGTTTTGCCAGTATTTGAAGAAAGCTTATTTTTACCAATTTATCTTTAAGTCCTTGAGAAATCATACTTTAACACAGCCTCATGTTGTGATAAGCTTGTTTTAATTGCATAGATGATGGTATAATTTATATGCATGTGCACAGCTGGTATTTTGCATGCAGTGGAGAGGTCATTAGTAAATATGTAGTACAGATAGAAACCTAGAATTGAACCTTGGTGGAGTGGGAGACTTTGCTGGCAATGGACTCATTGAGCCCAGTCAGATAAGAATAATTGAAATCAGCAGCTTATCATCTATTTTGGAGGATTCATGTTAAAGGGTAACTCCAAGCCCCATATCCACTACAGCGATTTTAAGTAATCATGGTGCCAGTAATTGTTTTGTGCAGTGCTTTGCTTTGAAACGCTACACGTATTGAATTTATTCCTTTATTGCTGGAGGTGTAACAGCATCATTGGGACATCATTAGTGAGCCTGGAAATAGAGTTTAGGCTAGCTAATGTCAATTATTTGCAAATTTGTTTGCAAATGTGCCATCCATTGTTTGAGAGTAGTTAGATGCCCTGCAGGAGTGCAACTCATAAAAATCTCAGGCAGGCAGAGACATGTATGACTTGGTTTTGTCTCAGATTAGAGGCCCTGAACTGCACCCCTGAGGTACCATTAATTATTCCCTGTTGATTGCCAGAAATAATTGCATGGATAACATCATAATGGTCATGGTAATAAACCCCAACACACAGACTGTAACTCTTTTTGACTAAATAACAAACGTATTACCTAACCTTACAGTGACTGGCCTTAACGTGGCTGAATAGGAATAGTCAGAGAATTGCCAAAAATCAGCGTTAGACAAAAAGCCAAATCAAAGGATAACAGAGGACAGAATGGTTAATCAACAAGCTGTGCCAGACACTAAATATACCCCAAATATACCAGTAATAGCAGTGTGACCAGATCCACCATGTTTACCGGGGCACATATAATTTTGCCATATTTATGAAAATACATAAAAACTGTTGCCCTACAGTATGTATAATGCATATTCTGCAGGATTCTTCATTGCCCAATTGCAGGAATCTCCATTGCCTAATTGCTTAGTCTTATACACCTTCTTCTGAATTCTACATATTACTGGCTACCCTTTTCATTTGCTGCCCATCAATATGTATGTATGGTAGTGTCCCAGAAAACATGGTGGATCTGGTCAACATGCACAATAGGGCACTGAGTAAAGCATAAAGCGGTCTATATACAGATTTAGTTTTAAAACCATGCCCCCAAAAAGTTAGAGGGCAGTGGACATTACTCAAATCCACATAATTTGCATAATGGCATTGATGCGCATGCATCGCATCACAAAGATAGGCTGCGCCGAAGCGCCCGGTGTTGGAATATCTGAACGCCTGGGGAGAGTGTAGATGTAGATCCCCATCGTTACAATAGCCTGTGACATAGTACAACATTGTAAAACATGATATTCTCATTAAAATAATACTTGTGTGTCTTTGTTTCTGTGCATTTCTGTGTGTGTGTGTTCTCGTTTCAGTAATACAGTAATAATTCTCCTAAGTGAATGTATTAGTTGAACAATATAAGAATCTTCAGTATGTTTGGAATTCTAACTTGCAAGACCACATGACCACACCGTTTAAATAAACACAATTTACAAGTAGCTTTGACAGGGTTGTCTGCTGTAGGCAGTATACATTCACACAATATCCCTGTAGGGTTTGACTGATCTACGTGAATATTTTCTCCATATCAAGAGGAAGCGATCAATCTAATGTACAGTTGTAAGTAATGTACAAAATGTGAAGTATTGTTTTTTTTTGCTTCTTGAAGAGTAATTAGATCTCTGATTGATTCATATTTTTACTTCAGGTTCAATGTAATGTGATCTGAACAAATCATGTCAGCATTTTATTTTACAGGAAAAAAAATGTATAATGACATTCCCTGCTTTTCCTGTATTAATTTATTTAAGTTGTTGTAGTACAGTTCCCATTATAGAATGAGTCTGGTACAAATCACGTTTGACAATATGTTTGTGTCTGACCCTGTATGCATTCCAATTTCTGTAGCATAGAAATTTACTGATACAATAGAAAAGGCACAAATGCAAATTTGCAAAAAACCAAAGTGAAAAATTTGTAAAACAAAGTGAAAAATAAAACAATATATTCTTTTTCTGCTGAGCTTAAGTATATTCACAAAGACATCTGTAAAACATTTTACTTGCTTGGTAGAATCTATAAATACATTTTTTTTTTTTACTTCCATCAAAATTGAATGCCTCACACAGCATACAAAAATAAAACTGCCTAAAAAATAAATTACTTATACTAAAACATTTTTGTTGGTTCATTATAAAAAAAAAGTGTAAGCTGGTATTCTCATTGTATCCATGTTTTTGTAACCTCTGTAACCTCATTATTTCAATTTCAGATTTACTTTAAAATGTCAAAAATTTGAAAAAAATAAATTTGCTCTCAAGTATGTAAAAAAAATTCAAGCAATTTGCCTTCCGTTAGAACTGATTCAACTTTTTAATTTAAAAGTTTAAAAATGATCAGCTTTCAAAAAAATATTGCATTTGTATTAATCTTGTTTACTTTTACATTCATCTGTAGTATGTTAATAAATGTAAGAATTAAAGGATTGAATTTTATTAAAGTAAAGTGCTATCAGAAAGCCAGTACTTACTGATCTTTTGTCAAACATTCAATTAAGGGAGCAATTGAGAAATAGTGATCACAATAAGGTGTCTTTTGAAATAAACTAGAAAAAAAAATGCACACGAGGAAGGCTGAAACACATACTTTTAAAAAGGCCAATTGCAATAAAATTAGGACAGTACCTTTTCATTAAAAAAAACAAAAACCAGAGAATAAATGGATTATCTTCACAACATTTTAGAAATGTGCACTTCTCAGTATATACCATTGGGTAATATATATATATATATATATATATATATATATATATATATAAAAACAAATTTAAACCAATGTGGATTGGTATAAAGGTAAGCTAAGAAATTAAAAATAAGAAAAAGACATTTAAATCTGATAAATCAGAGGCATCCTATTAGTTGAGAAGAGACATATGTCCAAGTTCAGTCTTTCTCATGGAGGAACCTATGGCAAATGATAAGCAGATGATTGTTACAAAAATATTGTGATTGGAATACTCAACACAATGTGCCACAGCACATTGTGTTAAATTAAATTAAATACATTTAATATAAACAAAAACCAAAGGTTCAACCATGATTATTTAAGGGGCTAAGTTTGTAAATTAGTGAACCTCTGTTTTTAATTTTTCATGATTCTTTACTTTCAGGAAATAATACCTGAGTTTGGAGAAAGGCAGAAGTGGTCCCTTTTAAAATCTCTGCTTAGAAATGATAGGCCTGTGTAATTTCTGTGGCTTGGAAAGTATTTGAAGGGTAATTAAGGCATAGTTTTCAGGAACTAATTGGTAACAGAAATCAGCATATTTTATAAACATAGATCATGTAAAACGTAATTGTATTTAAAAAAAAAGTAAGTAGAAGTATAGATCAGGGTGTGGCAGTGGATGTAATCTATTTTGATTTTGCTATGGCGTTCAATATGGTTCAACAAAATAGGTTAGTTTTCAGATTAAAAGATATTGGTTTAGATGAAAATTCTTGGTTTTAGGTAGAACATTCGCTCAAAGATATTATTATTATTATTATTATTATTATTGGCATTTATATAGCGCCAACAAATGCCATAGCGCTTTACAATATTATAGGATGGGGAGATTTAACAATAAATGAGAATTACAAAACCTTACGTAATGGATGTTCTATAGGAACAATAGGAGGAAGAGGACCCTGCTCAGACAAGCTTACAATCTAGAGGAGGTGGGGTATAAAACACAGTAGGACATATAGTACATTGAGTTTTCATTAATGGTAAATTTTTCAAGCTGAACAAAAGTTGTAATTAGTGTCCCTTAGGAGTTTGTTCTGAGTCCAATTTTATTCCACCTATTTATTTCTGTCTTCACTGGTTAGAGCAGTGGTAACAGCACTGCCTTAGAATTGAAAACTTAGCTTCAAATCCTGGCAAATCCACCTTACCAGTTAGTGACCTTGGGCAAAACACCTTACCATATATATCCACCTACATTAGATTGTAAGCTAATTTAAGCAGTGTCTTTTGAAATTCTCACAGGCAACAATATCAATCAGTTGCCAATATGAATTTGTCATGAGTAAAGAGGGGCAATAATTCTCAGGACAAAAATATGATTTTGCCTCAAAAATTAGTAGTGTGTAAGTCGCTTCCCAAATAAATGCATTAATACAAAGAACTAAAAAATAGCTGCATGCACAATAGAACATCCATGTATAATTAAAACAAAAAAATCCCCACCAAAATAAGTGTGCACTCCTCAATAAACCTTATATTATACTTAGAAATTGGGTATAGCCATTTACGTAATATACAAAAACTTATACGGTATAGAATATCCAAATAAAACAGAACATCCCTTAGTAGACAAACTCCCATGGTAAAAAAAACTCACATGTACCAGAGCCTATATGACCAACTCTGGGTTTAAAGGCTTGAAAGTAGAGGGTAGACTCCACTGGTTGGTTAATCTCCACAATATTTAAGAGAAAAGAAAGAAATCCCAATTGTGTAATACAGTATTAAATATTTACTTATACACTTTACAAAACTTTTACATTTAAAATATGTAAGCTATCACGCACATGAAGACTCACAAGTTGCAACACTGCAAATAGATAAGGGCTTCCACTGAGCTCCTGTGTGTCCGCAAGACCTAGATATTCTCCTTGCTTCTTAAATCATTATTGCCTCAAACTAGTATAAACAGAGATCTGGATCATCAACTATTTACAGATGTGGGATCTCACAGACGTTTGAGCAACATCTTAGCAGGTAAGATTGGGAAATACTTTTTTTTCCAAGAAGAAGATAAATCATCATACGAAGAAACTCCATGTAGGCCTCTTTAAGATGGGATATAATGCTTTTATTTTAAAACCCTTTTACAAGCTTAGGGAAAGTTCAAATAACCAAGTATGAGCTGGCCTCAGCTCAGTAGAGTACATTTCTGATGTTGATATAATGCTCCAGCTGCTTACTTTTCCTGGTGGAACTAATGTAGAGAGGGCCCTGAAGAAAAAAGTAGATATCAACTGTCATACAACTCTGACAAGGCTTTGTTAGCTGCAAATCTACAATTTGCCCATCCTTGCAGGGTTATATGTCTGGCAAAGTGCTTGTGTGTAAATGTGAGCTTGTTTTTGTATGGAGTGTGTATTTGGGTGTGTTTATGATTAGTGTTTGAATGCTGGGATGTGTTTTTTGTAGTGTTATATTTAAATGTCAGGATTTGAGGAGTGTTTTTGTGTTCAGTGTGTGGTGTTTACATGCAATGATGTTTTTGTGTACAGTGTCTCCTTTTTTATTTCTCTTTGTGATACTGGAACACTATTACTGGCAATACACTACGCACTGAATGTGACACCCTTACTACTTTCGACCGCCAAATGCTGACTACTTGCCCAAGATCATCCTTCAACACAGGACCAGGACCTTATGCATATCCATAGATGGGGGTTATACTGTCCATGTGTATATATCTGGAGCTGATTTGATGCTCCAGAAGATTGTAAGTGCAATTTATTTTATCCTAATATCACTATAGCCTAAATACTACACTATATTTAGGTTCTTGTCCTCCTTTTTTTCCGATATTGCTCCACTAGGATCTGAAAATGAGGACTTTATTTGAAAGGGCTGCTTCCTGGCATTCTTTTATCTATATTTACCTACGGCCAGAAGGAAGAGACTCTGGTTCTAGAAGTCCTAGCAGCTGCGAGTACACCAAACAAGCTCCAGGAATCTCTCTCCTCTTACATTTCAACAGAATATATGATGTGGTGGATGGTAACCTAGAGTTTCTTTATGTGAAACAACCATTTTGCAAGAAAGGCGAAAAGGTAGCCAAAACTAATAAAAGTTTGCTTACCATGCAAAGTATCAGAAGTTGCCATCTGCATGGAACATATCAATTTCAGTAAAGGCACCAGATAATAGATCTTCATCAAGATCCACAGATTATGTAGTGGTAGTGATAAGTACTTAAAAAGTAACATTTATTTATTGATTAAAGGCAATAGACGTGAGTGACTAAGGCTAGCATTACCAATTAATCCTGGAGTACCAGATATAGCAATTTATGTTTCATGCACAAAGGTGCTTACTTAGGAATTTTGCAGAATTATTCATAAATGTGTTTATGAATAACACTGGAGTATCTTGCTAACATTTACATTCCGGGATGCCCTTTCCAAAGAAATCAAGGGTTACGTAACTGTTATCCTGCGGCAAGAGGTTGTCCATGCCGCAGCTCTGCTCCACCCACCGAGAGAACATCGGCTTACGTTTAAACTAAACTATTCCTGTGATAATAACTAGACAGCTAGAGAAATGCACAAAGGGAAGCTTCTTTAGCATTGCTTCTGTATAGTCTGTGTAAACAGAAAGTACTGAAAGGGAATACAGAATCATTTAACATTTTAAAGCCCTATGCTGAGAGAAATCATTTATAATACCAGATTTATTTTGCTTTTGTATTTGGGTACAGACAAGCTTGCATGACCTTAAACAAAGCCATCTGCTGAGAGAAAGCTCACATAATCTATTTTGGAATGGGAAAAAAGGTTCAAATCCCTCCAAGAACATTTTCCCATCTGTTATTAAAAATAAATGCATAACAGTAATAATTATGAACTCATCTACTAGTATATGTATAATCAATAGAAGCGATATTACAATATATTGACCTCTCGTGAGATATGGGATCGAAAGGGGTAGAAGCTCAAACAAGAATTGTCAAATTTTAAATTTCTTCTATTTTTAGCTGAAGTATCACATAATTCCATTGGAATTTGAAAAATATTTTTATAATTCCAAATCTCTACTTTTTCCCTGTACTCATTTGATGAGATTTAGTGAGCTAATCAGATTGTCTAAAGTGAGTTTAATAGTTATGGTGTCTGGAATGTTCTTCTAAGATACCATGTGGTTTAAGTATTATTGCATTGTTATGTTCCTGGTAATGCAGTTAACTTGCTGCTCAAGCTCAACTTTGTAGCCTTTCTTAATGCTACTGATAAACTCCAAGAATTTATTAATTTACTTTTATGTATTATTTGTAGTAGGATTATAACTTTTTACTAATTATATCCCTAATTTTTCTTCTTTATTTTATTTTTTGTATTGTGTGTGTTTATATACTATTGATCGTGTGTTGTTTTTCTTTTTTAAAACAGTAATATATATATTTATATTTCTTTTATATTTTTATATATTAATTATATTTTGAAGGAGAATACATTTTCTCTGAATATGCTGTGTATATTTTTGTATATACTTAGCTTTTTTGCACAGATAACCAGAATAAGTTATAACATATCTAAAAGTCTTTTAGTATACAGATTTGCTGAATTCTACACGTTTAATGATACAAACAGTTAAATACTCTAAGTTAAAACAAAATTGCATCTTTGGAAAGCTTCTTACATTTTTCAATGCTTTTATCTTTTTGGAAATCCATTATTGGCAAAAACTTATTACATCACAGCTGTACTGCATGAACTTTTATGATCAGTTTCAAAGAGTTTAGACTTGGTGAGGATTCTGTATCTCATTTAACTCCATCTGACTGCAGCAATGACTAATCAGTTAGCAGTTGTTCTGTTCCATTCTGGCCGTTAAATAAAATTAAATTTTACTGGCATGTTTTTCAGCACGCTTCAGATTTAACAACAAAACTCTCTTCCAATTAATAATGTGCAATATTTGAAGTAGCTTCTATAGCCATCAGTTCCATGAAAACTGACAGTTTCAAAATATTCACCTGATATTGATAAACAATTCCCTATGATAAGCCAAAATAGTCCCCATCTCATATGATTGCTTATTTATTATGAAGTTTTTCTTTTTTGGTAAAATTGTTTTACATACAGCTGTATTGATGTCAGGGCTCTCTGCATGCCACTCAAGTTCCACACCAAACTTCTCAAATCTTGTCTTTATGGATCTTGCCACAGGGGCACAGCGCCGATGGAGCATCATCCGCTGAGGCGAGGGAGCCAACTGCAGCCTTCAAATGCCTGCCTCCCTTAGCCTATATGTTGAAATCACTTGACATCCCAAGTAACCACACCTTTTCAAATTTTTGAGAGGAGACCCTTATCACAGCCATCAGTTTATCCATGAGGCACATGTCTAATTTTGTGTATTACAAAATTTATCGGATGGGGGTCTGGCTGCAACCACATTTCTGCTCACCTAGCAGCTAAGGTCAGTTTGTTTAAAAGTCATTGCTCTGATCTCACCCAATTATCCCTAGGTCTGGATAGCAGGAAGAGGCACGGGTCAATCTCTACTCTCTGCTGGAACACCTGAGTCAGCATGTCTCCCACCTCTCTCCAATAGGCTTCCACCACTGGGCAGCTACACCACATGTGGAAGTAAGCCCCCCTACGCCCACACCTCTGCCAACATAAGTCATAAGGGTTTTTTGCATGCGAAAAAAACTGTACTGGCATGGTATACCATTGAAACATGATATGACATGCCTGCTTTTTAATAGATGTGAAAATCGAGGTATTTGTGTTCGTCTTTCATACCTCTTGCCAGTCTGTGTGATGATATGATGATCTTTGTTATAAGGCTCATTTTGTTTGTTTCATTCCTGCCATTTATGTCAAAGAATAGATTTATTCTTTGTATACGATATTTCATTTACCTGAAAGTGTAAGACAGACTCAATTTTGTGACTTGCTAAATGAAAATGATAATTAAATCAGTTTTATATGTGTATTCATTTTATTTGTTTAAGAAATATTAAAGCTTCAACATGTACTTTAAGTCCCAGGGATCTTCAAATCACCACCCATGTGCCGGTGTTATGATAATGGAAATTTTTTTAAATGGCTCAATGATGTGTAGAAGATTGTGTAAATGAAGAGAACCCATTTTCTTGCATAAGATTCAGAAGGATAAACAATATATGAATCATGTATTGCATGATTGTTCCAATTTGCATTCATTCTAGGTCGGACTGCTACAGTTTTGGAATGTGCTAGAGATCTCATTCAAATTGATCTAAAATACTATTTCCTGGATTGTGGAAGAGACAGTGTTATAAAACAAGAAGATGCAAATGTATGCTTTTTATTTAATGCAAAAGAAAACCCTTTTGAGGTTACTACTTGCACATTAATGCTTCATTTTGAAATAACTTGTTTCATTGTTTAATATGAAGACTCTTCATATTTAATTAAATAATATGATAATTGATTACATTCGTAAATGCCTGCTTATCATTAAAGCTAACATTTCTTTTTTGTTTTTTCATTTTTGAAATGTAGTGGATGAGTAAAAGTAATTTAGCCAGGTTTTAGTTTTTGAACAATAAAAATTGTTGAATTTTTAATGAATATACTAAATAAATGCTCACACCACGATGAAATGTGCCGTTCATGCTTATGGTTGTGTGTGCCTCTGTGTCTCTGTGCCTGGGAGATAATTACGTTAAAGACCAGTAAGCTAATTATCTCCCAGGAACAGAGGGGCAAACATAAAAATACTCAAAAACAGGGGGCAGAGCCTGACCGTGGAGCTGTCTAGACGCATGCAAAACGAGCTATCGATTATTCAGGTAATCTTGGGGAAATTATCCCAACTATTGAGCTACAACACCAACCAAAATACACTACCCACGTAAAAGTAACCCATAGAGGGAAAAAAAAGGAATAGCAGTAAAACAGCTATATGTTTATATATTTAATATGTAATAATAATAATAATAATAATAATATATAGATTTTTACTGCTCCTTCTGTTTTTCCCTTTATAGGCTACTTTTTCTCCCTTGATCTATAGGAAAATGTCAGTATCAGTATACTGCAAAATATATACATAATATTATAATATATCTATTTTGCAGTACACTGATTGGTCAATTTTTTCAATGTTATGGTTTGTCTCATTTGGTTCTCGAATCAGGTTTTTCGTACTGAAATCCTGCTAAGCTGGGCTAACAGATGGCCAATAATTTTTCTTTTCAGGGAAAATGGTTTGGGCAAATCACATTTTCTCACCATGCAAAAATCTATTGTGCTGACATTCCCTCTTCCAGCTTTAAATATTAATTTGAATTTGCAATACATCTGAGAACAATCTATGAGTATCCTAAGAAATAACCAACAATAAATGAATAAGAAAAATTCAGTGCATTATTATTATTATTTATGAATCTCCAACAAGATCCATAGCACAGTACAATGGGTGGGCTTGCAGACATGTATTTTTAACCAGACAAGTTGGACGCACAGGAACAGAGAAAATGAGGGCTCTGCTCAATGAGCTTACATGCTAAAGGAAGTGGGGTGTAGTGACACAGAAGGTAAGGGTAGGGTAGAAAAGTAGGATACCATTCACTGAGGGCTTAGCTCTTTGTTTCGATGACAGTTTCAGGAGAGGTATCAGGGTGCAGGAAGGGAAAGCTGTTCACAGTTTAATTGATATACTTTCCTAATGAAGTTAGGATTTTTTGAAGGAGTGGAGATTGGGTGAAAGTCTAACAGAGAGGGGAAGTGCGTTCCATAGGAGCGGTGTAGCCCTAGAGAAGACTTTAAGGTGAGCATCAGAGGTAGGAGTACGAACAGAGGTTTGACGCAGGTCTCCGGCAGAGTGTAGGGACCTAGACGGGACATATTTTTGTACTAGTGAGGATAAGTAAGTGGGACCAGCATTGTGTAGATATTTGTAAGCAAGTATAAGGATCTTATATTGAGCCCTGTATCTTATGGGAAGCCAATGTAGGGACTGACAAAGGGGGGAGGCGTGAGAGCGGACAGGAAGATGAGCCTCACCGACACATTCATTATGGACTGTAACTGGGCAGGTAGGGAACATGTAAAACCACTGAGAAGGCGAGAGAGTACAGCAGCTTGGACAAACACCTTTGCTGTATCATGTGTTAAATAGATTCAGATGCGAGCAATGTTTTTGAGATGGAAGTGGCAGGATTTGGCAATTGATTGGACATGAGGGGTGAAGGAGAGGTCGGAGTCAAAGAGAACACCTAGGCAGTGAGCCTTAGAGGTAGAGCAGGTAGTAGCGCCATTGACTTGGAGGGACACAGACAAGGGAGTAGCAACACTTGAGGGAGGGAAGACCAGAAGTTCTGTTTTGGACAGGTTCAGTTTAAGGAAAATGAGCAGCTATCCGGGTGGAAATAGCAGAGAGGCAGTCAGAGACAGGAGTCAGGAGTCAAGCGTACCTGAGAGTGGTCAGTTACTAAATCAAGAGAAAAAAAATACAACAGCATCCAAATATACAATAACAAAGGACTGGAGAAAGTTTCTAAGGACATCATTGATGAATTCTTGGAAGATGGCAGGAGAATTGCAAAGGCCGAATGGCAAGACCGTATATTCGTAGAGCCCGTTATGAGTGTAAAAAGCCATTTATTTACCTGCTTCAGTCTTTAACCCTGACTTTGGCCTATTTTGACTACGTTTATTCTTATACCAGCCTATATTTTTTTTGTCCCATCTAGTTTTTTTGCCTTATTTTTTCATTGATGTAGTGCCAGCAAAATCCGCAGCCCTGTACAATGGGTGGACTAACAGACACGTAATTGTAACCAGACAAATGTACACACAGGAACAGAGGGGTTGAGGGCCCTGCTCAATGAGCTTACATTCTAGAGGGAGTGAGGTATAGGGACACAAAGGGTATAAGTAGGGGTAAAGAAAGAGGTTGCTAGAAAAGTATTCACTGAGATCTTAATAGGTTATTTTTGACAGTTGCAGGAGTGGAGTCTTGGGGGGGAGGGGAAACCCGCTAACAGTTTAAATGATTTGCTTTCCTGAAGAAGTGTGTTTTTAAATATTTTTTGTGTGGAGTGGAGACTGGGTGAAAGTCTAACGGTGAAGGGAAGGGAGTTCCACAGAAAAGGTGCAGCCCTGGTGAAGTCTTGGAGGTGAGCATCAGATGTGGGAGTACGGACAGAGGTAGGTCTTCAGCAGAACGCAGGAAATTCTTTATCAGTTCTCCACATTTCCAGTTCTATTGAATAAAACCTGTTCTGTTTCCTTTGAAATCTATTATTTTTAGCTGATATAGTTATCTGTTTTTTTTAAAAGCAGTTTAAAAAAATTGTTAGGTAGTTACATAATAATGCATGTCTGAAAGAAACCTCCCGTATATCTGTATTAAATATATAATATTTGTTTCTAGAGTCCATGGTTTATGAGTAAGTCTACAAATAAATATAATCCATTTTAAAAATTTTGCATTCACAATGTGTTTCTCAGAATTTTCCTGACCTTGCACCATGCTTTTTAACATTTTTTTTAATGGGTATCAGTGCAGTGGTGGGCCTGTTGTGTTATTATATGTTGAAGTACACTGACCTTGTACAATGCCAAGAAGTTAAAAACTAAAATAAATTATGCCTCTGGGACGTGTTGTTGGCTGTATAAGAGCCAAGTGAAAAAGGTCAAGCGTGCTACTTGCAAATCCTTTATGTTTATGTGACATGATCAACTTACATGCTCAACTTACTTTTAAAACACCCTAAACCATTAACCTCTTTACTTCTAGAATGCTATAATGACATATTGCTGTGAAATACCCTGCCGGAATGAAGATTTGTGATTTAAGTTAAGCAAAAGTTTACTCTTCATCCATTGAGAACATTAAATAGACTCGGTTCATCTTATTAGGGTCCTCATCGATGCTTTGTGATGTTTAAAAATGTTCCACGATAACTGTTTAATGCTAAATGACAAAAAAGAGACATGAAATGTTATGTTATGTCTTTGAAACAACAATATAAATGTAGTTTATGTTGACCTGTAGATGAACATTATGTTAAAGTCTCTGTCAAAACACAGGTGGCTATATTTGATATATTTTATATGTATTTTTTTTTTTAGAAATATAGAGTCCATCTATTTTTTTTTTTTTATATTTTGTATTTGAATTGGAACCATTGTAATGTATACATCTACATTTAACAGTTTTGAACTGAGTTGAACAAAATATAACAATATTAGTACAAAGACAATAATTAGCAGTAGTGTCATGCTATGCATTTAGAACAAGTTTGTTCTTTCTCAGAACATCCTGCTGCCATCTTTTCACTAGGTGAACAACGCACACGCACCTGATCCAAAAGAAAACTTGATTCATCATATCAGGCAACCTTTTTCCATTGCTTCATGATCAAGTTCTGATGCTCACTGACCTCAGGCTTTTTTTGAAGTGGTCATCATGAACGGTCTGCAGCTATGCAGCCCCATATGCAGAAAATTGCGATGCACTGTGTGTTCTGACTTCTTTCTATCCTGGCTTTCATTATTTTTCAGCAATATGTGCAACAGTAGCTCTTCTGTTTGATCGGACCAGAGGGACAAGCCTTCGTTCCCCACATGCATCAATGAGCCTTTGGCGCCCATGCCGTTTCACCGATTGTCCTTCCTTGCACCATTTTTGGTAGGTAGGTAACACCCCACAAGACTTGTTGTTTTGGAGATGTTCTTACCTAGGCATCTAGCCATCACTATTTGGCCCTTGTCAAAGTCACTAAGATCTTTTCGCTTGTCCATTTTTTCTACTTGCCATACATGAAATTCAAAAACTGACTGTTAATTTTCTGCCTATATATCCCACCTCTTGACAGGTACCATTGTAATTATATAATCAATATTATTCACTTCACCTGGGTCAAGGTTAGGTAGAAGATCCTAGACAAGGTGAGAGGCAGCAACTTAACAAAAGCCAAGGCAGAGGAAGAAGCTTATTACCAGACCTTAAAGTGCCCGGGCTTTAAATAAAGCAGAAGCTAGGAAGTAGAAGAACTAACTAGACAAATAGTTCAGGCCAGAGAGGAACACTAACCCCTCCCAGAAAATAAGCAAAACTAGACGGGACAAAAAAAATATAGGCTGGTATAGGAATAAACGTAGTCAAAACAGGTCAAAATCAGGGTTAAAGACTGAAACAGGTAAATAAATGGCTTTTTACACTCACAACGGGCTCTACGACTATACGGTCTTGCCATTCGGCCTTTGCAATTCTCCTGCCATCTTCCAAGAATTCATCAATGATGTCCTTAGAAACTTTCTCCAGTCCTTTGTTATTGTATATTTGGATGCTATTGTATTTTTTTTTCTCTTGATTTAGTAACTGACCACTCTCAGGTACGCTTGACAAATTTTTTGTTCCTCCAAAAAACATCTAGATAAACCTAGATAACCCACCTGTTTAATCCTGTAGAAAGTCCTAACAAAGGACTGAAATGTTGATCTTTTTAATGCATATTGAAAAAACATTTGAAGTTTTAATTGAAGACCGAGTGTGCAGCTTCCTCCCTCCTTCATTTAGATAACCTACCTAGATATAGAAAGTAAAATCTAACTTAATAGACCATATCATTTGTATTGCTTGTCAAATCAAGTTGACTTTTTGGAGACTTTGTATCTTTAGGCAATTAATTAGAGTACACTCAGATTTTGAACAATACCCCTGCCGTAATTTCTAGATTTTTTAAGTTTGCAAACAACTTTTTGTTGTCTGAGACTGGGCCACACACTCAGGCCTTCATTTAATAATTTTTTATTTTTTTTTATTCTTTATTTTTGTGTGCATGAATGAACAAAGCAACTCACAATGCCACAATAGCATATGCAAGCCCGACAGTAGTACAGCGTTTCACAAGTATGGCATTTAAGTATTGGCACTTTTTTTTTTTAGGTATAGAGATAGACCAACAGAGTATTTACGTGTTATAAACAGGCTTGGGTTGCCACAATAGTAAGTACTAGCTAGAGAGACAATACATATTAAGCATTTTCATGGCAATAGTTAACAGCACAATTTTTTAGTAGAGTCAGAGTATGTTCAAAATAAGGTAACAAGTGTTATAAGGGTGTCAGAAGCGTGAAATCAGTAGTGTTTTCTAAGCAGATTACTTAGGCTGACTGTATGAGTGGTCTGGATAAGGGAGGATAACAATTGTATGAGTATCGTGGGGGGCATGTCAGTGGGGAGTTAAGGGAAAACAGGGAGTATATTTCGCTTTAGTAGCTGACAGTTCCATTGATAGTGTCACCTCTGGTAACCTGGTGACTGGGTGAAGCCCCCTGGAGCTAACTTTAACCAGAGACTGATGGGGTGGTTTGGGAGGCAGTGGACATGCTACATTCAGGGGAAACTCAGAACGAATGCATGTGCGCAGTACACATTACCCGCTCAGCCTACTCCGGTGGTTAGCAAGCTTATGGTGCACACCGGTAGTTCATAGAGGCCAAGTGTCCCGTTCACAGGTCCGTGCCACCTGGAGTGTAGATCCGTCATGCAGCTAGGGAGATTCGGGCACAAGGCTGCACTTCCATGCTTGGGTATGGATCCCTTCTGGCCCCTCGGCCCGTGAGAGGGCTTGCGCTGGTCAAGGAGTTGAGCCCTGCAGGCAGCTGGGCTGAGGTCTAGGTGAGCAGCAGATGCCAGCAGCGCTGAGCCTCCGTAATTGTAGGGTCTCATAGATAACGTGGTGTTCAGACACCTTGCCCAAGCTACAGTCCCGGTCACCTTTCAGCAGATGCCCTGCAGAGGTAAAGCAGTGTCCCTGCGTGGTGGATTTTTCAGCAGGCTTTGGGGCACTTGAGAGCAGTAGTGGTCATAGCCTAAGCTCAGCATGATCTGCTCGGAAGAACCCTCTGAACTTCGAGCTTGTGGGAGGCCATGTTTGCGGCAAGGCATCTTGCGTAATGGTGGTCTGCGGGGACTCAGGAGGTGAGTGTCATGTTGAGGCTCTGTGTTTCTTGCGTGTTGCAGGTCCCTTTATGGGTTGAGCCAGCTTATGCCGGCGAGCTGCGCTGTGCACGGTGTGTGCTGGGGGAGCTCTGGCATCGGCTCTCGCACACATGGCCTCCGCCATCTTAGATGTAGGCCTTAGATCGTGTTGTCTCCGGGTCTTAGTTGCACTTTGGTGAGTGAGCATGGCTTCAGGTTGTGGACTGGGATTACCCCCACCAGTCCAGAGGGTCCGTGAAGGTTCTGAGTGCCTGCTGGGTTCCGTTAGACAGGATAGTGGAGCAGCGGCCGTCCACTCCACTCACCGCCGGATAAGGTTCCACTTGGAGGAGCGGAGATCTCTCCTCTGTGGGACTAAAACTCCGGGAGCAAGCCTCACCTCAGATCCGGTACCCCTTGCACATGGAGGGTCGCAGTTGTTGGTGGTTAGATTCACCTAAATGCTTGAATTATGGGCTTATTTGTTTATGGTTTGCAGGAGCTGATCTTGCCTGCGACCGTCCAGTTTGGTGGTCCGGCCCCGCCCCCTTCATTTAATATTTTTAATTAAGCTTTTCAAACTATTTTCCATTGGTGGATAAGCTTTCAATATTACTTTGAAAAATATATTTGTATTTTAATATTTTAATATTTTTTTATATACTGATATATTTTTTATATGTTATATATTTTTATGCTATTTTCATATTCTGAAAAAATTATTTTAAACGTTTATCTAAAAAAATATTAAATTGAAACCTTAATTCTTTGTTTATTTTTGAGGTTCTACTTTAGTAAAACCTTTTTTCCAACTTGTATTTTATTGTATTTTCAAAGCAAGGTGGTAGTACAGAAAGGAAAAAGGGGGTGGAGGGATAAGGGGGACATTGAGGTTAGTAGTACATTCCAATAATATTATCACACATCACTTATAACAGTATATTAATGGAAATATAATCAGCTGTACAAAGCTTCTAATAGTCTCTATGCCTGCCTGAATCCTTTATGGAGATAGAGACTTCATGTTTCTGCTGTGGTCGGAGATTTTTTTTAAAAAGAAAAAAAATGTTTAAAGTATAATCAAAGTAATATAGACATGTAACGGTCACAGCCTGGTCCTATACCTTAAAGAATGCTCTGAACCATGAGTCACCTGTTGACCGAGGAACATACTTGGGAAAACCTAAGTGATGCTAGTAACCAAAATTAAGCAAACAAAGCAAAAAAAGAAAAAAAAAACAGGGTATAAGACATCAAGTTTTATTACCTGTCAGACAATAGCAGGATCTTATGTCGGATACGACTCCACCTCAGTAATGAGCCCTTTGTTCTGAATAGGAAGCTGGATGCTCTCTCCCTATCCCCGCTTTGTGATACCCATATTATTTTGGAATTTAAGTATACAATGAGATGGTAACACGTTTGCTATAGGGAGCAGCATTTGAGGATCAAGAGCACATGGTCAGCTCGTGGCGATCTCTGATTCCCTAAGGAGTCGGACTGTAGTACAGTTTCATCATGGGTTCCGTTTGGCCATCAGTGCTATTGTTTTGGGTATTTCTCTCGCCAGGTTGCCCATATGACTTCCACTCTTTGTCGATGAGATTTGGTAAATATAGCCATGAATTCGTATGCGCAGTTAATATGAAATGTGTCTATTAATTCCTGTGAGAGCTATCTACTTTAATAACATTTGATGATAATTTTGTGAATCTCTTTTGTCTCTGTCATGTCACCTTGCAATCACTGTACATTTTTGCTATAGTTTGTCCATGTGCGGCACAAGTTGATTATATGGCTAAAAGTGCTCCCTTGACACATGAAATAATTTGTGCATTTTTGACTTACATTTGCTTTTCAGGCACTGACTATTTAGCTTTTTTGGACCTGCATTTATTGTATTATGTTTCTTTGAAACCTTGCATATAAAAGCTCTGTCCGCCCTTTTATGTAGCTGACAAATACTTGTAATTGGCAAACAACATAACATGAATCCCATTAGCAGTTATGTTTGTAGTTTTGACTTAATTAACTCCTTAATTAACAGTGTTTCTGTTATTTTCTTCAGCCTTTCCATCTACAGTATCTATTCCACTCTGTCTGCCTATTCATACATGTTTGTATATTTGTAATACTATATATTTTTTTCCACATCTAATTTTTATTGAAATTATCAGTTATAACAAGGGCTACTCGGCCAGAGATACAGTAACGGTACAATTGTGAATATCATAAATAGGGCATTGGACAATGCTTAAAACGATTTCATGCCATTAATGACAACCCGAGTAGAACTGAATAAAGCCTGTAATGTTTTAAGTGATGGGATATAGGTAGATTTCCAGTGTCTTGCAAAATTGTTATACTACTTCTTGCATAAAGACAGCAGTCTATGTATAAAGGCAATCATGTAACACACAAACTATTGGTCACATAATTGTTTTGTTTTTTTATGCTTGTTCTAGAAATAGAGCAACAGATCTGGAAAATGTCTTACCTATGCACTTCAGAAGAAATACCAAAGAGCTACATTGTGGATAACTTACTAACCTTCACTCGTATGGTATGAGGCTGGGGAAGAATTTTGAGAAATCAGTAAAAGTACATACTTTTCTAAGGCATTATTTTGCATGGGAGAACATTGATAGGCCAAGAGTGTCAGCATTAGTCTATCACCGAGTCCAGTCCAAAGCTTCTGCAGTTAAACCGGGGCCAGAGGAGGAGGCAGAGGGACCTGGATGATAGACACAATCTGGAACACGTTTACAAATGTTTTAGCCCCTAAGATCTTAAAATGTCATTGAAATAAAGTTGTTATGGTGCCTGGAGTTTTCCTTTAAGTACATAATGCAACAAATAATTGTGCAAAAATAAAAAATAAATATATTTTACATAATAAATAATTCTTAATTTAAAACCTGCAGAATTCTTAGGACATTATTATCATATTATTGAACCAAGAGAAAGCTAACTGCTGTAGCATAACTAATCAACATCGCTTGTATGTGTATGTGTCTACTCACACACACACACAATATGTTTGTCTGTCTATCTATCCCATCTACACAAACAGACAATACAAATTTTGAAGGGATCACCACAGTATTCCTTATAGTTTAAATGAGGTGGAGTAGATATGCATGAAAAATAAACTCAATACTTACCAGACTCTGCTTCCAAATATTGCGATGGACTGTGGACTGTGAATCTTTGTTTAAAAATACAAAAAAATAAAAGTATTTTAGGAGACAGGACAGAGTTAAAATGCAGTCGCTTTGCATCGAAAGAGGGCATTCTCAACAGCTACTTAATCAGCTTCGAAATAAATATTGGCTTTAACTAGAAAGATAGTTAATTGGGCACATTGCTGTTCGTTGGGGATTATGTTAAAGAACTACAGATTAATTAATTAACCCCTTAAGGATTTAGGGTTAGACAAATTGCCTTACATTATGACAGCATGGCATTGACCCTAACAGTGCTAAAACTACTCACATTAAAACAATAGATCTATTTAAAATTAGACGCTATTAGTTATTGAAACAACACAAATTGCTATAACCACATTATAAATTCAGCTGCTCGCAGTATATAGTAATTTATTTTATTTTCAAGCAACCCAGGGGATTCTAAATGCATTTAGTAAACTCTATTGTGCTCTCTGAAAATGCATTGTTTCCAGCTTGAACTAATTTCATGAATAATATGTTCTCTTTGGAGATTTTGTTTGGCAATCTATATGCCTATTACCTTATCTGTTTGAAAAAGACAGCGTTTTCTCCCATGGGTGTTTATGCCTATTTGTTTCCCAAGAATTTTCATTTGTAATTTGATTGCTAATCAAATTTGGATCAGCATGCAAATGAGGATAGCAGAAGTGCGGCAATGGAGTGAGTTTGAATAACAGAAACAGCTCTGCATGCTAATCCAGCTTCGAAATATACCCCAAAGAAGGGATCTTTTGAACACAAGATCAGAAGTCAGTTTTGTAAGTATTGTCCTGGGTGTTATTACCTTTTATTTTGTTTTCCTTACTGCATAAATAAAAAGATTTTCCATTAAATAATTATTGGGAGCACACAGATTCTCTCTTTTATATAGAATATTATTGCACCAATTTGGAATGAGTGGCTTGAAAACCCTGCAACACTTTCTCCCAAACTTACATGTAAGTGTCATGTGATATTTAATACACGTTTAGTGTGTGAACTCTTTGTTTGAGTTACCCTATTTTAAACAAACTAAAATGACACTTAAAGTCACCAAAATAACCTTAGCTTATGAATCAGTTTTAGTGTTTAGATCATGCCCCTGCAGTCTCACTCTTCAATATTCTCTGCCATTTAGGAGCTAAATCACTTTGTTTATGCAGCCATTATCACACCTCCCTGCATGTGACTTGCACAGCCTTCCTAAACACTTCCCGTAAAGAGTCATCTAATTTTTATACTTCCTTTATTGCAAATTCTGTTGAATTTAAAATGTCTTATCACCTGCACTGTTAATAGCTTACTAGACCCTGCAGGAGCTTCTTGTATGTGATTAAAGTTCAACAGACAGAGCAGGAGGTGAAAACTTAAAAAAACTTGTAAAACTTTAAAGTAAGTTGCATCTGATTAAAAATTAAACCATTTTGTTTTCATGCAGGCTATGTGAGTCACAATTAGGGGAGGTATGGCTAGAGCTGCATAAACAGAAACAAAAATGATTTAACTCATAAATATCAGTAATTTGAGCAGGGAAACTTTAGAGGCATGATCTATCCACCAAAACTGCTTCATTAAGCTAAAGTTGGTGTGGTGACTGCAGTGTCCCTTTAAAACAAGTGCCCCAAATAGTAGCCAATTGAACAATACAGACAGTTTAGGTAATTATGAACATTCACTGGTATTAAAAGAATAGGGTCCTGCAGCTCAGCCATCCAAATTCTTTCACTGAAGTAAGCAAAGTCGAAACCCACTAATGGGAAATTGCTGCATTTATTCAATGTTGAGCTACTCCACTGTAAGGCATTGCATTTATTAAAGTACAAAAGAATATATGTTGCACTAAAAATTAGCATTACACATACATCACTTTCTCATAGGATCAAAGGGGAAAATCTAGCCATCTAATCCAGATATTTGCCAAGAAAACACAGGTGCAGATGAATAATCAATCTGCAAATATATAGAAACATATGACAGAGATGAAAATTGTGTTGAAATCCAAGGAACAGAACCATACAGTACCATACAGCATGAATATAAATATTGAGATACATTTATTGATACAACATTGATAGAGAATAACCTAGAATTAAAGTAAATGTAAATATTTAATCCAAAAAGAAGTTAAAGGACCACTATAGGCACCCAGACCACTTCAGCTTAATGAAGTGGTCTGGGTGCCAGGTCCAGATAGGATTAACCCTTTTTTTTTATAAACATAGCTGTTTCAGAGAAACTGCTATGTTTACACTGAGGGTTAATCCAGCCTCTTAAGCCTCTAGTGGCTGTCTCATTGACAGCCGCTAGAGGCGCTTGCGTGCTTCTCACTGTGAAAATCACAGTGAGAAGATGCCAGCATCCATAGGAAAGTATTATGAATGCTTTCCTATGAGACTGGCTGAATGCGTGCGCGGTTACTGCCGCGCATGCGCATTCAGCCAATGACGTCGCTAGGAAGAAGGAGAGGAGGAGGAAAGCTCCCCGCCCGGCGCTGGAGAAAGGTAAGATTTTAACCCCTTCATCTCCCCAGAGCCCGGCGGGAGAGGGACCCTGAGGTCCTATAGTTGTCCTTTAACTAAGAAAAAAACTTTAAAAAAAAGTAGAATTGAGAATAATAAGGTGCAGCAAATTATGAATTCAAACCAGAAGTTTCTAGTTTGTAATTTGAATATCCATTTTATATATTATCAGCAGAAATCAAATGTTGCTATCAAATCATACCCTCAAGTAGTTTTGAATGCCTTTCTTTTCAGTTGTCTGATATTAAAAGGACACTATAAGCATCAAAACAATTTGAGCTTAATGGAGTGGTTTAGAAGTATAGATCATGCCCTGCAGTATATCTGCTCAATTATTTAGGAGTTAAATCACTTTGTTTATGCATCACTAGCTACATCTCCCCTGCACGTGAACTTCATGGTCTCCCTACACATTTCCTGTAAAGAGAGATCTAATGTTTACATTTCCATTATTGCACAGTATGTTTAATTTAGAACTTCTTATCTCCTACTCTGTTAACAACATGTAAGCCTTCTGTGTATCATTATAGCTCAATTAACAGAGCGGGAGATAAAAACATCTAAAGTGAACACACTGCTGATTGACAATGACAAACAGAAAAATAAGTAGGTTAACTCTTCAATTGCAGAATGAACTGTGAGTCTGCAGGGGCATGAGCTATACACACAAACTGCTTCATTAAGCTAAAGTAGTTAGTTCATTTACATGATATTTGAAATGTACTGTCTTTACTCTCAATGTCATTAATATGCTCTCTGATTTAGCCTTCAGAAAGTGGAATGTTTGACTAGAATTCTGAATCGAACATGTCAAACACATAAGTTAAAATTTCACAATAAGTGTGTTACAATTTATTAGGTGTACACTCAGTATTGGAAATTAATGATAAAAACCACCACTGGTGTGCATATGGAGCGCTTACAAATTTGTTGACTCACCCATATGGGTTAACATACATATGTATGGAAAACGTGACTCATAGCGATATATCTGAAACAAATGTAAATGCAAGAAATAGTGCAGATAACGTTTTCAATAAGTGCAATGAGGGAATATTCTATATGGTCTCACTCACATGTAGCAGAGCCCTATAGGATAGGCTCAGATCTCAATGGCCTGCGTGTGCTTATGGTGACACAGTACCCAATCGGTCCTCTAGGCGTCTGGAGATCCTTATGCATACATGAGAGAGAGAGAGAACAAGGGGAAGAGGAGAACCCCTAGTGCGGTCAATCCCAATGTACAATGTCAAATAGTGCAGAAAAAGTGGCTTCTCACCTGATGTGGAGCCCTATACCTGGCTCCTGGTGTGTAGGTGTCTGTGCCTTTAAGGGGGCAACTACCCTTCTTTAAGCAGCAACAATGGAGGGTGGATTCCAAATATAAAACAAAATTTATTAAATAAAGTAGTAAAAACTTACAAGTAAAATATAAACAAAATTGTGAGAAATTATAAAATGTGGAATCTTCAATCCTCCAGCCGAAACATGTTTCACTGTACCCAGACAGCTTTTTCAATCGGTAATATAGTTGCTGCTGTTACTTGTTTAAATACTTTGTACTTCCTCCTGTGTGGTCCTTCAAACTTCCCTCCCTCCAATCCGCTGGCGTTACAATTTATGTTCTTTAATTTGGAAGACCTTTAGATTGTTACTGTAGGATAAAGCAGGGCCAGACTGTAAAAAAAAATTGAATCACAGATGCCCACTGAAAAGGGGGCCAGGCCATAGAAGGGATGTTTCTTAAAATGACGATGTTGGTTCCATGCTCTTCCCCTGCTCTGTTGAAGAGCTCTTGCATGAGAAGCCATGGATTTCTTCTGCACAGTACAAGCAAATGTATTAACATGCTTGTGCTATGTTTGCTTGTGACTTGTCTCTGGTGTCTCCATACGTGGGATACCAGAGGCCCAAAATGCCTAAGAAACTGTATTGTGCATGTGTTTGGAGCCTGCTTGTGGGATTGTGTGTGTATACTGATTGTGGTGTGGTGTTTTGTATAAACAGATCGGTTTCAGTTGTGTTGTGTTTGTAGTGTAATATGTGTGGCTAGGGACTGTGGTGTAGAGAATGAGATTCAGAGTGTGTATAGGGGTTCTAGAGTGTGTATGTGTGTGAGTGTAGAGTATCCATAGCTGTGTAGGGGATCTAGTGTGTGTATAAAGGATGTAGTGTGTGTTTTTAGAATCCAATTTGTGTAGGGGTGGAGTGTGTTTTTGAAGGATGCAATCTGTAGGCTGGGGTGCAGTGTGTGTGTGAGGGGTGCAGTGTGTGTGAGGTGTGCCATGTGTATGTAAGGGGTGCAGTGTGTTTGTGTGGGGGGGTCCAGTGTGTGTGAGGAGTGCAATGTGTGTGATGGGAGCAGTGTGTGTATGAGTGGTGCAGTGTGTTTGTAATGGGTGTGTGAAGAGAGGAAGAACCTTGAGGAGCTGCCGGCTCGAGCTCCCGAGTCTCCTTTCCCCTCGCCCTCATCTGCCGGCTGCCGCAGTAAGGTACCAGCAGGCCAGTAAAGAAGATCTTTGATCTCCCCACCGGCCCATCATGGCAAACAGCAGGGCCAGTGCTTTGATAGTGGTTCAGTAGGGGAGATCTGATCTCCCCTGTTGGCCTTGGCCCATTGCCATGGTAGCCCACTGGGCATCTGCCCAGTTTGCCTGATGGCCAGTCCTGACCTGGATTAAAGAATCAGCAATTTTAATAACAGTACAAATTTCACAGTTGCTACTACCATATAGCACAGCCAATTATTGAATTGAGTAGAAGTGATCAAACTATCCACACTAGCTGCATGTTCAATTCTTATATAATTATAGTACTGGTACATATCAAATGGTGAAACAAATCAGCTTACATAATGGACTATACGCTACATTCCACCTACGCCAAACCCAAGTATATTATTTTTTACATATATATATATTTGGGCATTGAGAGTGCTGGATAGCATGTCTAGTCTTTGTCCTTTCTGATCCTTTGGATAAAATTCCAACCATGTGAAACACAGTCAAATGTAAAAGTAGTCAATTGATCATTATATAATATCACTATAAATATACAGGGATTCTTTCCCCTATAAGAAATCCTCACTGTCATTCAATTTAAATGTCTTACTTTTTTTAAAATCTGCTTTTAGAATAGGTCAAATTCCCTGCTAAATAAGCAAGGCCTGCTTTCATTTCTAAAAATAAAAAATGTTATTCCAGTGGTGTGCTAACCTGGGAGTGAGAGGCGCTCTGCCCTAGGAGCATTCCTGTTAGGGGTGCCACATGGTGGGTGCCTGCTCAGCTTCTGTCTTGTGAGTGGGTACCACAGTGGGTGACAAGGGATCTGTTAGAATCTCTTACTACTGATTGCAAAGATCCCTTGTGTGCCCTGTACTGATGTTGGGAGCCAATATCTGACATCACTGCAATCACAACACACTGTGTGTGTGTGTGAGTCTATGTGTGTGGGTGTATCTGAATGTATGTATGTAGTGTGTGCGTATGAGTGTGTGTATGAGTCTGTGTGTTTGTATATGAAAGTTTCTGTGTGTGTATGAGTCATAGTGTGTGTTTGCATCTGTATGTGTCTGAGCATAAATCTGTGTGTATGTATACCAAGGTGTATGTCCTGGTGTGCGTATATCAGAATGCATGTGTGTATACAAATATAGGTGTGTGTATAACTATGTGTGTGTGTATCAATGTGAGATACCATTTAAAATAGTATGAGTGAAATTCAATGTAAGTTCTATTGCATTCAACAAATGTAAAACAAATGTCAGAATGTTTGTAAAACATAAGTATTTTTTTAAAATGATGTGTCATATATGTGTTAGTTTTACATGACTATTCTAAAATATAACTAAATGTAACTCCATACATAATACATGTATTTTCTTACTGTTCTGCTTCATTGTGAAGTAAAAAAAATAAATTCAAATTACATTTATGAATGTTTGTAAATGACATACAGGCTTAATTGAAAGAAAGAACCTCGGAAACTAAACTAACTAAATCTAAAAATTTTGGTTTTTTTGGTAAATCTCAAGGGCGTAACCATAATTGCACTAAACAAGTAAAAAGTACAGGCTCCACTAGGGGGGCTGGTTTCAAACAAGATTACCACTGATAAAAGCTTGTGGGGTGGCCCAGAGTGGAATGATGTTGTGGCCACTGATTGGCCACATAACATCACTAGAGGGAGGAGCTTCCCCCTTTTTAGATGCGAGCTACTAAGTTCTTGACATTCTGTCCCTTGTAATCCTTGTTCAATTCAGGACAGTTTAGTTCACTATAGAATGGAATGTATCACAATTATTGTTTTTCTGTCACTTTGTGGCAGATTGTTTAATGGGAAAATCTTCTCTAGTTGATACTTTGTAATTATATCTCAACTATACCATCTTTTGCTAGGTAGTCTGACCAAGTTTTGAACCTAAGGTAGAGGTTGAATTCAGATTTGTCTAATTTCATAATTTGCTAGATATTTAATAACTATCTTATATTTATGATCTTTCATTTTTCGCTAGATATTGGAAAAGGTGTGTTTCCTTTACATTTTATTTTAGTGATTTTTATCTACCTTACGTACTAGAAACCACAGGGCCCTGGTGCGAAAATTGCCCTGCCCCCTTCTATATGTCTATCCTCACTTCATACATCCCCCCCCACATCCCCGCCCCCCCACACATGCAGACAAACAGATACACATGCAGAAACACACAGACACACACATACATAGACACAGACACACAAACACACACACATAAATACAGACATACAAACACACATACTCATACATAAAAACACACACCCATACATAAAAAAACACACACACATACAAACACACACACATACATACATACAGACACACACACACATACAGACACACACATACACACAGAGACACATACATACAGACACACACACACCGATGCATATACACAGACACACATACAGAGACACACACATACACACAGACACATACTTACAGACACACACACACACACACACACAGACACACACACAGACACACACATACAGACAGAGACACACACACACATACACTAACACACACACATGCAAAATGTTTAAGTCACCTTCCTGTTTTCAATCTTTTAGGTGCAGGAGGGTGACTTTCCCAGGGGTCCAGTGGCTCAAGCTGATGGGAGTTCCCACTCTGACTCTCTCCTCTCCTTCCTCCTGCGTGGCTCCCGGGGGTTGTTGGGAGGAGTGACCGGGGCAGTCACTTCCTTCCAGCGTAGCAGCATCTGACATCATCAGAGGGGGCCCGGTTGCGCTGTTAAGGTCCTAACAGCATGGGCCACCCAATGGACCCCTAAACCCACGGCCCTGGTGGTTACACTGCGTGGGCCGGGGCCGCAACACATGGCGGCTGGCACCCGGTTGCAGGGTACCGCAGGGCGGCCGGGCCCCATGGAGTGATGGGCCCAGTCGCAGCTGCGACCCAAGCGACTGTGTTAGTTCTGCCACTGCCTGTACTGTAAAGTATGGGCTCTTGATCACGCACCCTAATTATATTGAATTAGGCTACTTCTTCAAATCTTTGATGTGCTTTTTCACTAGCACCTGCTATTCATCTAGCTTCTAATCCCCCACTTTAATAGTGTCAAGGTTAGGTTCCCCAACACACTAACTATAGGACTAACAGGCAACCCAAGCTAGACGTATTACCGGTCCATAAAGTGGCTGGACTTAACGTGAAGAAAAGTAAGGAGAGCAACAGAATAATCAGACAACTGGAGGTCAGGGCAGGAGAAGGAAGAACAAACGAGAAACTAAGCCAAGGGCCAAGGAAGCCAGAAAATACAAATAACCAGAGACAAGCCGAAGTCAGATACCAAGAAACAGACAAGTATACAGAACGCACTCTCAGGCTACAATAGACCACGACAGGGCAAGGAAGTGATGTAGGAGGGAGGTATAAATAGTTTCCAGGATTCATGAAATTATGGTAATATTGCTTTAGAAGCTCAGCGGCAAGCTGCGCGTGCATGCGCGCATCCCAGGTCACGCGCGCACACCTGGGCGCGCGCACCCGGGCACGTGCGTGCGCTGTCAGCCGGAAACCAGCAGAGCATGGAGGAGCAGAGCGGTTGGCGGGACCGGAGCAGCGTGGGCCGCGAGAAGGTATGACAAATAGTAACTACATGGTATTTTAAATAACAAGATTTTTCTTAAAATTATATGTTATATCAATAAATAATAATAATATATATATATATATATATATATATATATATTGTATCAATAAAGCTATGGCAGTTATTTGTTGCAAATTATTTAGAAAATTTAAGCTACAAGTGTAGGGTTGAAGAAGTAATACCTTGTTAATGCAAAACAAGTTTAGATTAACTAAAATGTACCTTATCTAACATCTCCATTAACCCCATCCCAACCTTGGACGTATCAGGTACATCCGACAAAAAATGGTCCTTAAGGACCGTGGACGTACCTGATCACTTCCAGCCGCTCTGATGGTATTGCAGCGATGCCTCGATGTCGAGCAATCCTGCAATACCCCCCTCACTGCCGGGCTGTTGGTTTATCTTTTCCCCAGAGTAATCACTTCCGGATTGCCCCACGTGGTGCCCGGCACTGAGACAGAGCATCGGAAGCCATCAGACAGGCTTCCGATGCTCTACCTGTGCTGAATTTAATTTGCTAGCACTATATTTAACCCTGTAACTTATGACATCCTAAAACCTGGACCTGAGGGCTACTGTTTTACTCAGTAGACTTCGCTGAACACAAATATTAGTGTTTCAAAACAGTTAAACATATCACAGCGACGATTTTGTCAGTAAAAGTTAAGTTTTTTGCATTTTTGACACACAAACTGCACTTTCACAGATGATCGTTGTTGTAATATGTTAAACTGTTTTGAAACACTAATATTTGTGTTCAGCGAAGTGTCCCGAGTATAACAGTACCCCCATGTACAAGTTTTATAGTGTTTTTGAAAGTTACAGGGTCAAATATATTTTTTTTACATTGAAATTTGCCAGATTGGTTATGTTGCCTTTGAGAGTGTATGGTATCCCAAGAAATAAGAATTACCCCCATGATGGCATACCATTTGCAAAAGAAGACAACTCAAGGTATTGGAAATGGGGTATGTTCAGTCTTTTTTAGTAGCCACTTAGTTACAAACACTGGCCAAAATTAGCATTCATAATTGTTTTTTGCATTTTTAACTTTGACCAGTGTTTGTGACTAAGTGGCTACTAAAAATGACTGGACATACCCCATATTGAATACCCTGGGTTGTCTACTTTTCAAAAATATATGGCTTGACGGGGGTAAATTACATTGGCCGGCTTTGAAAATGTCCCAAATAGGACATGAGTGCATGATGACCAGCTGTGAAAATTCCAAGTTGGAAAACTGGAATGCGCACCCTCCAAATAAGGTCTTTTAGCCCCCAGAGAACCCAAAACATCTAGACATGGGTGGTATCACTGTACTCAAGAAATGTTTCTGAACACATATTGGGGTGTAAAATGGTTGCATGAAAAAAGTCAAAATACCCCAAGTTTAATAACTTAGGTTGTCTTCTTTTGAAAAATATATACATGTAAAGGGTTATTCAGGGATTCCTGACATTATATTAGTGTTACAATGTAACTTGCATTAATTTAAAAAAAAAAAAAATGGTTTAGAAATAGCAAAGTGCTACTTGTACTTATAGCCCTATAACTTTCCAAAAAAAGCTAAGAACATGTGAACATTGGGTATTTCTAAACTCAACTATTTAGCAAGGGTGTTTTTTGGCAGTTGTAGATGCGTAACAGATTTTGGGGGTCAAAGTTTGAAAAAGTGTGTTTTTTTAAATTTTTTCATCATATTTTATAATTTATTTATAGTAAATTATATGATATAGGTATTTTTAGAAAGACCATTTAATAGCGAGAAAAAACAGTATATAATATGTGTGAGAGAGTAAATGAGTAAGAGGAAAATTACAGCTAAACACAAACACCGCAGAAATTTAAAAACAGGCTTGGTCCTTAACGGTAAGAAAATTGAAAAGCGGTCTGGTCACTAAGGGTTTAATGAACATTGAATTGCACATTAGCACTTTACACTTGGTTGTGTTTATCTTCATTCTTCATTTCATTTTTTTTCATTCTTTGTTCTTGTTTTCTAATTTTGATTTATATGTAGAAGAGATTTAAATTTACCTAATAAAAGTTACTTTTTATTAATGGTAATCTCTCGAGTTTTTTTTTTTATTATTAATTGTTTGACATACAGGGTTTTTCACTAAAGTGAAAATAAAAGTAATTTCAAAGATAATTAAAAATTTTAGGACAAAGTAGCCAACCTGGAAGAATAGCTGAATTTAAGATTTTTTCCCATTCTGTTATTTTGGCCTTAAAGGACCACTATAAGCACCCAGACCACTTTAGCTCAATGAAGTGGTCTGGGTGCCAGGTCCATCTAGGTTTAACCCTGCAGCTGTAAACATAGCAGTTTCTCATAGAGAAAACTGCTATGCTTACAGTAGGGTTAATCCAGACTCTAGTGGCTGTCTCATTGACAGCCGCTAGAAGACACCAACGTCCATAGTAAAGCATTGATAAATGCTTTCCTATGGACTGACTGAATGCGCGTGCGGCTCTTGCAGTGCATGCGCATTCTGCAGATAACTTCGGAAGAGGGAGGAGAGTCCCCAGCGCCGAGGGAGCCTGGCGCTGGAGAAGTTAACCCCTTAACCCTCTTGAGCCCAGCGGGAGGGGGACCATGAGGGTGGGGGGGACCCAAAGACTCTATACAGCCAGGAAAACGAGTTTGTTTTCCTGGCACTATAGTGATCCTTTAAATTTGAAAGTCACTTTACATTTTCACGCTAGTGAATATCCTTGATAATCTACTTTGCTTGTAATTTAAGAAGGAAACCTGGAACTCTGTTAACTCCCCTAAAAGCATGAGAAATGGATGTCTGAATGTGCATACCCAAACTGATTTCAATCATTTTAAAGAGGAACTTTTTTGTGATCTTGAAAGAATCCCTTAAAATTAAATATGTAGGTTTGCATTTGACTGTATATTTATCTAATAAATCCTTCTAATCTTACTTCTGAAACACTGAAATATTTGCATAGGAATTTATTTTTGTAGTTAAGATTAGATTTAGTAAGAAAAGACTCACACGTGGAATACAAATGTATAAACACTCAAAGTAAGCTACTTTATATTGTTTAATGCATTTTGGATTAGGTTATATTAAAAAACTGATTTTTTACATTTATGTCATCTTTACCAGTGCTACTGTGTTTGTTCAGCTGTCAACTAAAACATAATTGAAAATCGTTTAATAATTACATCCTATTATTTTAGATTCATTGGATATAGAGTATTACATAAATGTTATCATCTAGCATAGTCTTTTTACTCAGTTATAATAGTTCTAGTGCATTTATTTCTTCATCTTTGTTATGCCATAAATTCAATTTAGTCTACATTGGCTGTACTTGTGAGTCTAAATAAAATGTGAAACATCTGTCCATCTGTATATACATGTTGATGTCTTTTTATTATTCGTTATTAAAGAGTTATGCAGGCATGTACAATAGAAAACAACACAAACAGAAATAACCAAAACATTCTAAAATAATATATATAAAATATAGTTGTGCTTCTCTTAGCTTAAAGGGGCACATCAGACCCTAAAGTACTTAAGCTTGCTGAAGTGCTTTATGTGTGAAGAGTGTGTTCTCTTTAAAAGAAACTGGCACATGTATACATTAGCATTGTTACACTCTCACAGCAATCAGTGAATCGGTTCCATTACTTCCTAGTTATTTAACTCAGTCAGCCCCGGACTGGCCATCAGGCAAACTGGGCGGTGAGGAGATGAAAGATCTCCCTCACAAGCCTTCACGCACATGCTCCAGCACAGCGTGGACCCAGTGCACATGGTCTACATCTACCAGGGGTGTAGACCAGACACTTCAGCCACTGGACCACCAGTAAAATTATTGCTCCCACTCCCACCAAGGCTCAAGATAATGAAGAGTGAGGGGGGAGTAACAGTTCAGTTTGTTTTAAAATAAAATTAATAATGTATTTTTTTAAATTAAGTTTTATTTAGCTCTATGTCCCCCTCAGCCAGCATCCCCTTTCTTTTCCAGCAGCCCCTGTACTCCCTTACCCAGCAGCTCTATGTCCCCTCTCACCCAGCAGCCCCATGTCCACTCTCGACCAACAGCCCCTTCTCCCCCTCACTAAGTAGGTCCATGTCCCCTCTTACCCAGCAGCTCCATGTCCCCTCTCACTCAGTAGCTGCAATTCCCCTCTCCGCAAGCAACCCCTGTCCCCCCTTACCCAGCAGCCCTGTCTCCCCCTTACCAAGTAGCTCCAATTCCCCTCTCACCCAGCAGCTCATTGTCTCCTCTCACCCAGCAGCTCCTGTCCCCCTTCACCAAGTAGCTCAAATTCCCCTCTCATCCAGCAGCTCCATGTCACCTCTCACCCATCAGCCCCATGTCCTCTCTTTAATTACCTTCTCAACCAGCAGTTCCATGTCCCCTCTGATCCAGCAGTTCCATGTCCCATCTCACCTAGCAGCCCTTTCTCCCCCTCACTCAGTAGGTGCATGTCCCCTCTCACCCAGCAGCCACTGTCCCCCCTCACCCAGCAACCCCTGTCCCCCCTCACCCAGCAGTCCCTGTCCCCACTCACTCAGCAGCCCCACCCCCCTCCATACCCAGCAGCCCCATGCCCCCCCTCACCCAGTAGCTAAATTCCCTCCTTACCCAGTAGCTCCAATTCCCCCCTCACCTAGCAGCTAAATGTTCCCTCTCAACCAGCAGCCCCATGTCCCCTCTCCACCAGCAGCCCCTTCTCCCCCTCTCACACCCAGCAGCCTCATGTCCCCACTCATACCCAGCAGCCCCTTTTCCCCCTCTCACACACAGCAGCCCCATGTCCCCTCTCATATCCAGCAGCCCTTTTTCACCCTCTATAACCCAGCTGCCCCCTCACACCCTGTCTTCCCTCCTCACACCCAGCAGCCCATGTCTCCCCCCTCACACCCAGCAGCCCCATATCCCTCTTTTACACCCAACAGCAAATGCCAACCTCTCACACCCAGCAGCCCCATGTCCCCCTCTCATACCCAGCAGCCACATGTCCCCTTTCACACCAGCAGTCCCTGCCCCCTCTCACCCAGCAAGCCCTGTCTCCCCCTCACACCCTGCAGTCCCTGTCTCCCCCCTCTCACACCCAGCAGCCCCATATCCCTCTTTTACACCCAGCAGTCAATACCCCCTCTCACACTCAGCAGCCCCTTTGTCCCCCTCTCACACCGACAACCCCATGTCCCCCTTCCATTCTCTAGATCTTATATCCCCCTCTCACACAACATCCCCTGTTCTCTCCTACACAAACACACACATCCCCTATCTCCCCCATACAACATGGCGAAGGGCATTAAGGAGATATGTCCACTTGGACAGACATACACGTCATTGGTGATGACACAACAGGCACCCTTTTGGTCGCGCCCTTTCTAGGGCTGCTGTGCCTTTAAATGAGTGGGCTGAATTTTTGTCCCAGTCCGGGCCTGAACTCAGTGAAGCTAAAGCAATGCTGCAGGTAATTGCATAGAGCACCTTCCTTGTAAAGACTTCTCATTGAGCTTTATAGGGAAGTCTGTGACTGAGCAGCTGGGTCAAAAGGGGAGGGTTTGCAAAGGCTGCAGAAAGGAGATCTATAGTTTTTTAAAGTTGTTTTTAGATATGCCCTGATGAAAAAAAATGCATAGTTAAGTGCATGCATGTTTACATTTTGAATAAATCTACTAAACTGTGAATTATATTAATTTTTGTATTTGGGCAGTGGAGTGACCCTTTAAAATCTAAGTAGTTAGATACAAAAGGTATCACATCTCTCATAGTCTACTGAAATCTACCTGACTATTGGCAAGCAATATTATGGCAAACATGATATCCAAATACTGGCAAATCCAGTCATGGATCTTTAGGGACCATCCTAATTTTGAGTTCCTCTCCTGTTTTTGTCCCCAACTAGTGCAGCATTGACAACACTAAGACCATATTTAGAAGGCTAAAACAACACTTTGTGCAAGATCTGCCCTTAGTGGGGTAAATAAGAGAAAATTGTCACCCTGAAGTGCATTAATGCATTCATGCCAGGCTGACACGCTCCTTCTTGGTGAGGTCTAACCTCCTTTCTTGGCGGGATCGCCCATTTTGAGAGGTGCAAGAAATGCAAGTGCTGTCACTTGCATATCCCTTTAGGCCTAACCGTTCCCTGCCCATTAAGAGGCATGTACTGGTGAGCTATATTTTACTTTTATAGTTATATAATTTGACTCCGTTTAACCGAGCTTATATATTTTGTTTATATAAGTTTATATTAAAAATTGTGGACCTTCAGAAGAATCACTTTTTAAGTGTACCTGCCATATATAATATATATTGGGCTTAAATTAAAGAGCATTCCATTTTATCTATCCATTGTTTTAGCAGAAATGCAAATATATAGGTTTTTATTAATGTGGTCCTTACTGCGAAACTGAGTGATACTCTACCACAATATAACAACATTTGGCTACCTTGGTTACACTATACCTCTTGGATCTTATTGTAGAATAGTCTACTTTCTCCCACTAAACAATATATACATATATTTTATATAACATTTTTGTGATTTTATTTTTTAAATATTTATATTTTTTCTATCCATTTTTCTCTTATTTGCTCTGTCTCTATTTTTATATATTTATGTTGATTTAAAAAGAGTGAAAACATCTTCTATACACACAGTTCTTTTTATTGCTTTCAATGAATATACGATGGTCACTATCTCAACCCTTTAAAGAGACACTTCACTGCCCAAATATAAAATACATTTTTTTAAAATCACTGTTTGGTAGATATAACTAGATATAACTGCTTATATTACCCTGTACACTATTTTATGATTCTTAAAGTCATCATTGGCTGTGCAATGCTATTTCTATATACTCTTAATAAAAAAAAAACCAAATAAATAAGAATGAAGTACTTCCTCCACCTCTCAATTAATTTTTGGCATTAGACCTGTATGCAGGCTGCTCTGAGAAAAATAAATGGTTTTAAAGGGAACTCCTTTGCCCAAATACAAAATAAATCAAAATCACTGGTTAGTAGATATAAAACAATTGAAACATTTAATTATGCATTTTTTATTAAAGATACATCTAAAACAGCTTTCAAAAACTGTCTCTCTCTTATCTACTGACTTTGCAAGCCCTCCTCTAAACATTACGTGGCTGTCCAATCACAAATTTCCCAATGCAGCTCAATGAGAAGTATTTGCAAGGCAGGTGCCCTGGGCAATTACTCCCTCTTGAGTTCAGTGCAGATAAGCACACCAAACCAGGAAGTAACAGGACCTGTTGTCTGCTTGAGAAGATAGGGGGGTGTAACCAGTATTATTTAGAAAAGTGTCAATTTCTAATGAAATCTAATGAAGTTATTCCAAAATAAAAAAAGAGGACACACTCTTCACACATGAAGTTTTTCAGAAAGCTAAAGTGTTTTAGAGGTCTGGAGTAGGGCTCTCCTTCTATGCACTCAAATCCCTTTGGCAATATGCAAAAAAGGGACAAAATGTTGACCCCATATCTCAAACTTCAAATAAGTTCTATATTTCATTATCTAAATGAGCTACTTAATTAGCAATAAATGAACCCTTACAGAAAGCTAGGTAAAAATCTGATCTGGAAAACCTGAAGAATTACTTTTTTAGCAAGTAACTTTATTATAAAAGCAACAGTCAATCCCAGCAGGAGCTGTACACATTCTTAAATTGAAGGCAGGCAATATTTATCTTCAGTGAAAAGACTGTGTCAAAGATCAGCTGCTTATTAGGTAACTAGTTTATCTTAACATCCTGATAAGCATTCAGAAAGTACCACTGCACTGATACTAAAATCATGCTGTATAATTAATGTTTTATTGAAGGCTAGCCAAATGCCTGTTCAGAATGGGATACAGATCTGTTTTGACCATCACTGAGCGTATTTAACATCTGGAAAATGTATGGTCAAAGGTTGCATTCCAAATGAAGGCAAGCTGTATGATTCATAACAACCTAATTCTGACCTATAGTCTAACTGAATCCTGCTGCTACGAGAGCACTGTAAAAGAATACATAATTTGCTCCAAAGATTTACTTTTATTTGTTATTTACGGCCTTGGTCATGTGCTGAAAATCCACATTCTGTGTTAGTATATAGCTTCATTTGGTACTGCAGTTTAATGAACTGTTATATTTATCAGATAATGAAAACCATGCTTTTTGATTTAACGAGGTGAGATACTCGTTTTTTACCACCCAACCTTCTTTTTCGTTTATCACACAATGCAGTACGTATGTGTCACTACTTGCGAATGAAAACGTATATGATAAATATACTCATGTTTTTTTATTTTTTTTATTAGTACCTCTCTCATAAAGGAAGCGATGTTAGAAACATAGCTTAGGTGTAACAATACATTTTAAGTGCATTGTGTCTCCAGTTACAGTTGGGTAAAATCCTCAATTTGTATTACAGTGAGAATAACCACCAACACTAGCAGGACACAAATTTCATACCATAATTTTAACTCAATACTCTTTGATGAGAAAAAAAAAAATTGATAGCATCTGAGTAACTCATGATGAGCCATACAACTATGGACAATTCTCAACAAAGAACGTAGTTAGGATCCAGGATGTGGAGTCATGTATTTCATAATATAGTAATCTACATTAAAAAAAAAAAACAACAAGAAAAAACCTCTAAGTCAATTGTCAACCTGCTACACATCTGTTTCTTCAAGTGATCAGTAAGAAGGGGGGAAAAAAACACATGTGGTATGATTTTCAATCTTAGGAACTACCATTAGCTCTCCTCGGGTAAGACTTCGAGTGCAGGACCAGATCATTGGCTGAGAACATCAGCTGATCACTCTCAGCCAATAAGTTATGCCCTGTACTGCAATCCTTAGCTTAACATGAGAAGTTTAGAGATTGCACTTTATTTGCATTAGTTTGTATTAATTGTATCCGTAGTTTGATGTACTTCTTTGCACTTGATGTATGGGTTAATATTGGATTGAAGTTTTAGGGGAGGCTTAAGGCTATACAGTTTTATTTTATAATATTTGGTGGGGCACTATTGTGTAATGTCTATATGTATTATTGGGCTGTTAAAGATGATGAAGGGGTAATATTTTTTATATTAAATGCATTATGATATTATGAAGACCGCTGTAAGTTTTACTGAGTTACATTTTCTATTTTACTGTAATTTTTATCAATTGCTAATGGTTTGGAGGCCAACTATGTTTCATTGTCTCTGTATGTACACTGTACAATGATAATAAAGTTATATCTATTCTAATCTAATTCAGATGATTCCTTTATACAAATGTAATTTGAAGTTTTTCAATTAATTTAAAAGGACACTCAAGTCCCCTTAAGCACTCTAGTTTGAAGTGCTTTTTGTTTGAAGTGTGTATCCTTTTTTCATTTTTTAAAAAGTGCACATTTCAATAGAAATTGGCACTTTTTGATAAATTAACCTGTTTACACCACTCTGGCTTTCAATCAGACAACAGTCCCTGTTACCTCAATATTTTGTTAGCTCAGTGGAGCTAAACACAAGAGGCAGCAATTGCCAAGAGCACTTGCATTGGAAAGTCTGTGGTTGGACAGTCATAGAAAGTGTGGGCTGGGGAAATTATGTACAGGCATTTCTCACTTTTATGAACTCTCGCTTTATGAACTCCCTACTTTATGAACTTTTTTCTGGATGTGCTGCCATTTTGTTTCACCTCCATTTTGTGTCAGTGGTCCACGGATCAAGACCCAGGAGAGTGCTTTGGAGCACAAACAAGAAGAGAAGAAGAAGAATTTGTGGTCAGGAGTAGACAAGAAGAGAGATGAGGATCAGGAACACAGTTCCTGAAGATAAAGGGAAGTCTAAAAAACAGGTTTAGATTGTACTGTATTCTTTTTGTGCTTTCATGGGCATACATTACAGATCCTGTAATATTATTGCACTGTGTGCTATTGAGTTTAGATTTGAATTGATTTGTCTGTGTATGTCTGACGTAGCTGTCTGTGTGTATGTGTGTTTGCCATTGTGCCATGTTTTGGAAGGCAGCAATAGTAAGGAGAAAGAGGAGGACTGAAAAGCCTGAAAAAGGGGAGAAGGAAGAAAGTTTGAGAGGTGTAAAAATAAAGGAGTAACAAAAAAGTGCTAAAAAAAGAGATGCAAGCTTGAAAATAAGAGAGGAGAAGGAAGAGAGTTTGAGAGCTGTAAAAATAAAAGTAAAGAAAAGTGATAAAGGAGAGGATGAAGCTGATAATGAAGAAAATGAAGAAGTATGAGGGTTTAAGAGAGGTTCCCCATTCAACAAGTGCAGCATGTCTCTTCATTGAATAGTATGAGGATTGATGATAATTTAAAGAAGATTTCAATATGGTATGCATGCCTTTAACCCCTTAAGGACACATGACATGTGTGACATGTCATGATTCCCTTTTATTCCAGAGGTTTGGTCCTTAAGGGGTTAAAATTCCTACAACATACATGTATTTGCTATGCTTTCATGTTGTATTTGTACTTAATCATTTAGGTTTTCAATGGTAAAATTTGTTGGTCAGGAACGGAACCGGTGTTTATTACATTGTGTCTATGGGAAATTACTTCTCACTTTATGAACTCTCACCTTATGAACTAGGCTTCGGAACCAATTCGTTTTTAAAGTCGGGAACTACCTGTATATAATAATTCTATGTATATATTTATCTATGCCTTTTACATAATTATGTGCTTTTATTAATTATGATTTAAGGGACCTAATGTACTATATTTGGTTCTGTAACATTCCAAAACACTATAAAACCTGTACATGGGGGGCACTGTTGTACTCGTGAGACTTGGCTGAACACAAATATGAGTGTTTTAAAACAGTAATATGTACAGTACAGTTATGTATGTTAAAAAATGCAAAAAAAACAAAAAACAAAATGAACACTAATTTTGGCCAGGGTTTGTGACTAAGTGACTACTAAAAAAGATTGGAGATACCCCATTTTGAATACCATGGCTTGTCTACTTTTGCAATTGGTATGCCGTGATGGGGTTGATTCTCATTCCTGGGCTGCCATATAGTCTCAAATGAAACATAGGCCCAACAAACCAATCTGTCAAACTGAAATGGGCAAGTCCTATATTGGCCCTGTAACTTTACAAAACACCATATAACCTGTACATGAGGGGTACTCGGGAGTACTTTGTTCATTGAACAAAAAGATGAGTGTTGAAAAACAGTAAAATATATCATGATGATGAAATCATCAGTGAAAGTGAGTTTTTTGTGTGAAAAATGCAATATTACATATATGAATGCTAGCTTTGGCCAGGGTTTGTGACTAAGTGCTACTATAACAGACTGGATGTACTCCATTTTGAATACACTTGGCTGTCTACTTCCTGGGATTTCATATGGTCTCAAAGGCAACATAACCAATCTGGCAAATGTCAATGTGTAAAAACTGAAATGGGCAAGCCCTATATTTGCTCTGTAACTTTCCAAAATATCAGAAACCCTGTACATAGGAGGGTACTTTTGTACTTGGGAAACTTCGCTGAACACAAATATGAGTGTTTTAAAACAATAAAATATATCATGATGATGATACCATCAGTGAAAGAGCACTTTTTTTTGTGAGAAATGCAAAAAACAAATATGAACGCTAACTTTGGCCAGGGTTTGTGACTAAGTGGCTACTAAAACAGACCCCATTTTTTGAATACCCTGGGTTATCTACTTTTATAAATGGTATGCCATGATAGGGGTAATTTTCATTCCTGGGTTGCCATATGGTTTCAAATGCAACATAGGGCCAGCAAACAAATTTGGCAAATTTCAATGTATAAGAACATAAAAAGGAAAAGCACTATAATAAAATCTGTGCATGGGGGGGTTAATGAAGAACTTGGAAAATAACATTTCTTAATTTCTCAAACTTTTTTAGATTTTATTCATATTAAATTATGTTCATGTATAAATTTTTGATGTGAAATGAAAGCCAATTTTCTCCTGAACAAAATTATATATAATATGTGTGAGTGCACATATGAAAATATGAAAGAAGTGAATTATGGTTTAACATACATATAGCTAAAAGTCTAGGTTTTGTTTTGATTCTGTTTTGATTAGAACTTGTTTTTTTTTGTGGGGGTTTTGTGTGTGTGTGTATTTGGCAGTGGAGCGTCCCTTTAAATGTTAACTGCTCTGTCAATAAAGTATAGCTGTCCTTGTCGTAGGTTGTAACGTGCATTTCTGTATTGCTTATGCATTTCTTCTAATGAAATGGTAAATATATGGTAGTGGAGAAACCAGCAAGAGGAGGCTTCATTGACATTTGCTTATGTAGTGACATGCCTGTTGAATCTTAGCTTTACATCCATAGAGAAGATAAATAGTTATCATGCAGGGAGCACAGTTGGACAAATAGTGAGTACTTAGGTGCCTATATCCACATTACTGAATTTTATTTTCCCACTGAGAAGATAGGATTTTACTGCAATTATATTCTAATTGAAGGTTATATTCTAATTAAAATGTTATTTTTTTGTAATTTACGTTTTGCACATTTTTGGTTTTTTCAAAGTGTCCTATTTAGATGAAATCATACACGGTTATGCAGAATAAACTTTAGATCTTTGAATGGTCAGGTTGCACTTTATGAGAAAATCACAGTTTGGTTGACTCTTCATGTGTGGGACACTGATAAATAAACACCTCCAGATGAGACACTTTCATAAAAAGCAAAAAACAAAAAAACTCCTTTTGAAGGTGCTATGGAATTACCCGACAGATGGTTCATGTGAAATTGGTACTCTTTTAAAAGAAAGCATTTCCTTTTGCAGTCCAACTCTATTATTTCAATCAGAACCTACGTTAATGTCAAATAAAAAACTAAGATGGGCAAAACTAAGTATTTTCAATCCCCGACTCTTGTCTTTCACTTGATTTAGTAGATACACAATATTTAGTATAGTACATAACCCTGTGAGTATCCATGGGCTAAACAGAAGTCTCTATCGTAGGATGGTATAGATCTTTTGTATTGAATTTCAGCTGAGGAGTACTGCAACGTCTGCAGCGTAGGTAATGCTGCCTTTGTCCCGCATTGTAATGACTTGCCACCATATTGGAACTTAACCTCAGCTCTTGTCAAATGATAGCAATGTCCTGCTGTGGTAAAAAGTATTTTGGACTTGGTAGCTACAACAGGCACATTCATGTTATGGTAAAACCTTGCAAGAGGTAAATTGCAGTAATGTCTACACAAGCCTCCTGAAGAAGTCACATGCTTATGAAACTCTGCTTCTGCAAATACCATACTTAAAATTTTGCACAAATTGAACAGTGACAGCATCTATATCATGGTTGGTCTAAACTGAACAAAGGTTTTTAACAAACTCAACAAAGTTCAATAAGATACCAAAAACATGCCTTTCAAGATACCATGTTCTTTATTTACACTGTATTAGAATAATTCAATACACAAAGAAATACAATAGAAGTAAATGATAATCTATCTGACACTATACACAGTATAACAGAAAGTGATATCACACTTCCCAATATTATAGTCAGAGGGTGCCAGATTAGGGCCCTATCCAAGAGCCATGGGCTCTGGTTCTGTGAGTTCTGCGTATGTGCAGTGAACAAGTGTTGTGTGTGTGGAGAAATTTGTGTGTATGGGTGAGTGTAGCTGAGTATTTGAGTGTTGTTTGTGTATAGTTTCTGCGTGTGTGTGATTTTACCATCCTGTTTATGTTTCGCAGTTGGTCCAGTGAAAGATGAGCTTGATCCCTTATGATACCTTGGGAGAGCATTATGGTCTGCACCAATACTGGGTACAGATCACTTTAAGAGCTCACTCAAATTCCATCTCTCTGTCAAAGACTCAGTCTGCTGGCTGTGGGAACAACAAGTGAGCTCTTGAACTGGTCTGCATCACAATGCTTACTCGACACAAACCGGGTGCACAGGACTGAGCAGGGTGATGTATCGATCCCCCTGCTGGCCCAACGAGGGCCCCTCACAGCCATAGCTGGAGCTCAGGCACTAAGCAGCCACGTAGGCCACCTAATGGGTAATCCAGCTCTAATTATAGTACACAATAAAAAAAACAACCTACAAGTAAAAATGAAGGGTTGGACCTACCTGTTTCTCTCCCCAAGATTGTGGCTACTTGCCTTTGTCAAACTGTGGCAAACCTTTGAGTGCTTCTAAAACTGGGTGTTTTATATTTTGATGTTGTTTCTACCGAATAATAAAAAACAAAAACACATTTTGAACATACGCAGCTGACTCTGTATGAAATAGCATTTCAAATATTTTTTGTCTTCGGACATTTGTTTTTATAGTTATATGGTTTCTCTCGATCTCCTAGTATCTGTGAGAATACAAAATGATCTGGCTTGGTCAAATGGTTAGGTGTTGAATATAGCAGCTTCAGTTAATGAAGCACATAAGCTGAGGTGCTGTTCTCACACTTTTCAGGAGTGTTCTGTTTTCTACATTATTTTCAGTTACTGTGTCAGTGCCATAATTATTTTATACTTGAAGAATTTGTATCAAATCTTTATTGACAATGTCAGATCAGACGTGCATTGTGCTTGCACCCTGCATGTGTTTCAGACATTTAATTGGGTGGATTATCATCATCATGAATTTTTAGTGTTTACTGTAAGCTCATTTGAGCAGGGTCCTCTTCATCCTAATGTTACTGTAAGTTTTTGTAATTGTCTCATTTATTGTTAAATCTCCCCCTCTCATAATATTGTGAAGCGCTATGGAATTTGTTGGCGCTATATAAATGCCAATAATAATAATAATCCTAATACTGCTGAATAAAATCTACTTTCATATTGTTGGATAAGCTTTCCTTATAAAAGATTATCCAAAAATATGAAATCATTTGAAAGACCTATCGAAAAATATTAAACAGAGGCTTAAGTGAAAATTCCTGAATTTTATAGTGGGGAGAGGGGGGTTTGGAAGGAAAGGTAATGCCAATTATTTTGTTATGGATTTATTTTCTGAACTGGGAATTGTGGTCTATTGACAAGGGATTTGCAAACTTTAGGCCAAAACAGCCAAGCTCAAAAATGAGCTGTTAGAGGACTTTTTCCAATTTGATCGAAAATGAGCAATTCTCCTTTCAGTTGTCTACACCTCATGGTTTTGTATATAAAACTGTTAGATTGTTGGCAACCAATAATTATTTCCGAAATAATTCCCGCTGTTAGAATATGTAGTGCCTCAACTTCTGGGATTTTTACCAGTCTAAACAGCATGCAGCAGAATCACCGGTCAGAGAAAATAGTTTTTGGCAAGAATTCAACCGATTTACCATATATTACATGATATCATAGCAAATCCTTGCAGTGTTGCAGTGAACAAACATTAAAGGAACACTATGGGCAAACACACACCACTCCATCTTAATGAAGTGATCTTTGGGAACAGTGCCCCAGTTTTAACTTTTCAGTTGAAAATATTGCTCTTCTATTTACATTGTAATGATTAAATTACAGGGTTAATCTATCTCTAGTGGTTTTCAATATATGAAACCTGCTATTTTAGTCAGATGGTCTCAGGAGACCATCTAAATGGTGCAGTGCGGCATTGTTCGATCCATGCACACTAGCCTCCCAATGCTTTCCTACGGAAAAGCACGGAATTGGCTATCATCAACATTGATGATCTCAGCCAAAGAGGCGGAGTTACACAGAGAGGACCGAAAGGGTTGAAAGGTAAGTAAATCACCTTTTTAACCCTTACAGCACTGACCATTTCTACTAAATGTTGACTAGGGCACTATAGCGTTAAGAATACGCTGGACCAAAATTATGGACCCTTTTCTTAATCAAATTTTAATCAAACTGTCTGAGCTGATATTATTTGAGCTACGAGTTTTATACATTTTGACTAGCTCTCTAGCCTCTCTCCGTTGGTATTCCTCAGCCAATGCTAGTTACCTTAAAGGTTCAATAATATCAGGAAGTATTACTTTACTGAGAGGGTAGCAGATGCATGAAATAGTCTTCCAGCTAAAGTGGTAGAGGTTAACACAGCGAGGGAGTTTATGTATAAGAGAAGGCCAAGGAATAATGAAAGTATTTAGAATTGGGCAGACTAGATGGGCCGAATGGTTCTTGCCTGCCGTCACATTCTATGTTTCTATATTTCTCTTTTTCTTTCCTTCTAGGGAAGTGCTGAGCATGTGTTCACATATAGCATTAACAGTCTTTCTTCACGCTTCTTCAACTGTAACATTGAAAATCAATGAAAAATGCTTATCATATCCAATGCAGCAACTCATAGCAAGCATCCCATTCACCTGAGAACATGCACAAGACATCCATGTGCGAGTGGAAGTAAGATGCTAATGATTTCCATTGACTTGCATAATATATTTGTATTTGATTTTTTTTTTTTCAAGTGAATTAGATAATGTGATCTACTATATTATACATTTATGAGCTTTTCCCATTTACTTGAATGAAAAATATTACACTTGCACTAAAGGAGGCATAGATTTGGGAATAACGAGACTTGTTCAAAAACACTGGCAATTCTCGGACTAACCCTTACGGCTTTACATTTTAAATAACATGTTTTTTTTCATAAAATCACCTAAGCCAGGACTAAAGACCTCTATTATCAGAAAGCCCTTCTTGAGAGTGTTTCACGCCAAATGACAATGAATTTTATTTTACAAAATGTATTTCTTAAATTGGTCCTGGTAGGAGGTCTTGATACTTTGCTATGATTTATAGCATTCCTTTTTGACAACATATTAAAATTAGAGGACAATTTAGTAACAAAGCAAAGACACTGCTACAGCAGTCTCCTAAGAGAACCGTGAGTGCTAAGATATATTAGTATAGACCCCTAAATAACCTCAAATTAAGGAGGAAGGAAAAGACAGTTCTATAAATTTTAAAGCTTATAAATTGAACATAATTGTACAAATGAAAGTGAAAAATATAATCTCACAGAGTAATAAGGCACAGGACAACCTCACTTAAAATGTGTCAGCTATTGAACTTTATATTCCTATTGTATTTTATCTTTAATCTCGATTGGGTCTTATTTGCAATGCCTCAACAGTATATTTCTTTTTTTTTTTTTTTTTTTCATTCAAGTACAAACATATTGGCATCTCTTCACTAATTAGATAGTTAGAATGATTTGAGAACTACATTGCTAAATTTATAACAAAGGAATAGATTTGGAAAAAGTTCAGCTCGGCTGGAGTTATTTTCATATCACGAGACCCACCACAAAAAAATACACAGCATTTAGAAGTGTCATTAACTAATGTTGTTCCATCACCTAAGCACATGGAAGTTTATTTATATGAGTTGTTTATGCCCAAATGAGTAAACAAAATTAAAGTATCTAATTAACAAATTGGTAATGGATACACAAGGTTTGTTAGTTTGTTCAATGAATTGCCTGGATACCCTGATTTCTGACATGAGATTTAATTTTAATCAGTAAATTGTTTGACAAGGAAATTGCAAAATGCAGGCAAATTTAGCCAAGTTAGAAAAGTAGAAGAGTCAGAGATTTTTTTTACCTACATTTTGTGAATTCCCTTTTTAACAAATAATTACTAACAGAGGATTTGGTGAATACAAATAAATAATTTGCTATCTCTAGTACACATAGAAATATTGACAAATTGTAACATTTCTAAATTATTTTCTCAAATGTGTTTTGTTTTTAGGATTTTCATAATATTGTAATTTATATTATTATGGCAATGTAGATATCCAATTATCCCTCTCTACAAACACCTGTTTACTGAAGAGACTTAAAATAAAAGGTGGTTTATACAGGTTTCTTCATGCAATAAGAAAACATAGCAGACAGTCCACAAATCTACTATAAATATAGCGAAAATAAAAAAAGACTGGTTCTTTTACAAACTATGACCCTCTCCTATCTCCACATCGCTACACTTCTGAAATTGTAAATTATAACATCCTTTACACAACATGACCTTAATTATGGGTTTCCACTGGATATCAACATGTCTACCTCATGGTATCATATTTTATCAGACTTAGAGATTTGTTTAATTCTGAACTGCATTTCATCTGAATTTGGGTTGATAGAGACTCAATGATTCAGATTTTCAAACTCTGAGTTAAAATGTACTAAAATCACAAACCAAGCGAGCCGTGCAATGGACAAATATGATTTTTTATTCTTAATTCCACCTGTGGCCCCCAAGAAGAGATACTTGATGGGAAAATCTGATTGATGGTTATGGGACAGTCATAAAATGCAGATTTTACTCACAAATCAAGTGAGAAGTGAGCAATAGAGGGAAAAAGTGTGTAGTAAAAATAAAAATCTATATTTATGTATTAAATACAGATGTAATCAAAATAATTCAACCCACATTGCAAATCAGGTGTATTGTCAAAATTTACAAACTTTCAGCTGTTTACAAATAACAAATCAAACAAAAGCAATTAAAATATCTCAACAGAATGAAAGCTTCATTTAGAAATGCAACTTATAATAACTTATTCAGTCTCAAAATGTTTCAACCCCCTGAATAAAATCCCTCACAACAGCACAAATATTCAAAACAGGTGTTGTCTCAAGCACACCTGATGCAATTAATCAAGGGCTTCATTAGTTACACCAGGTGTGCTTGAGCTGAAAAAGTTGAAATATCTGAACTGGCTAGGGGTTTGTTGAGTGTCATGTTTGACTGCATGTTAGACATATGGCCAAGTCAAAAGAATGGTCCACAAAGTTAAGAGAACAGATCATCGCTCTTCACAAACAAGGAACAGGATATAAAAAGATAAAGAAGGCACTGAATGTCCCTAGAGACACTGTTGGAAGCAAAGTTGGCAAGTTCAAAATTATAGGAACAGTTGCCTGGATGGGGCAGAAAAAGGAAGCTATGAATGGCTGCAACCAGATTTCTGAGAAGGCAGGTTGTGAAAAGCCCTTGATTGACTGCAAAGACCTTCAGCAAGACTTGGTGGCAACAGGTACTTGTGTTTCAGACGCATACTAAACACAGAAGGTCTCCATGCCAGAACGTATGCCATTATTGATCCAAAAGCACAAGAAAAGTTGGTTCCAATATGCTAAAAAACATATAAATAAGCCACAGAAGTTTGGGCATCATTGAACTTTCCAACAAGACCCCAAGCATACCTCAAATTCCACCAAGGCTTAGCTGCAGAAAAAGTCCTGGAGAATTCTGCATCACAGTCACCTGACTTAAGCCCCATAGAAAATCTCTAGTGGGATTTGAAGAAGGTGATTGTGGCACACAAACACAAGAATATTGCTGAACTAGAGGCCATTGCTTATGAGCAATGTGCTAAGATTCATAGAAACATAGAATGTGACGGCAGATAAGAACCATTCGGCCCATCTAGTCTGACCAATTTTTTAAATACTTTCATTAGTCCCTGGCCTTATCTTATAGTTAGGATGGCCTTTTGCCTATCCCACGCGTGCTTAAACTCCTTTATTGTGTTAACCTCTACCACTTCAGCTGGAAGGCTATTCCATGCATCCACTACCCTCTCAGTAAAGTAATACTTCCTGATATTATTTTAAACCTTTGCCCCTCTAATTTAAGACACTGTGTCCTCTTGTTGTGGTAGTTTTTCTTCTTTTTAATATAGTCTCCTCCATTACTGTGTTGATTCCCTTTATGTATTTAAATGTTTCTATCATATCCCCCCTGTCTCGTCTTTCCTCCAAGATATACATGTTAAGATCCTTTAACCTTTCCTGGTAAGTTTTATCCCGCAATCCATGAACCAGTTTAGAAGTCCTTCTCTGAACTCTCTCTAAAGTATCAATATCCTTCTGAAGATACGGTCTCCAGTACTGCGTACAATACTCCAAGTGAGGTCTCACCAGTGTTCTGTACAATGGCATGAGCACTTCCTCAGGAATGCTGCCAGAAGCTGGTATCTGTGTATGCATCTCAATTGCAGCAGGTAATAACAGCAAAAGGGTGCTTTACTAAGTACAAAAGAAGCTTGCCATGAAGTTGTTGAATAATTGTGAGACTGGATAATTCATTATATTTTGCATTTTCAGATGAAATTGTTAAAACCACTTGAAGCATTTGTTGTTTTGATCTATTTTAATTGCTTTTGTTTGATTTTTTCAAGCAGCTGAAAGTCGTACATTTTGACAGTAAACCTCGCTTTCAATGAGGGTTGAATAATTTTTATTGAAAAAATATAACATATCAATATATAAATAAAGATTTCTTAATGCCCCTCCTGTTTTCCCCTCTGTTGGTTACTTTTTCTCGCTTGGTCTGTTAATCAAATGGTGAGAAAATGCTCCAATCAGTGTACTGCACAATACATACATAATTTTATATTACGTACATTTTTGGCAATACACTGTTTGACCCATTTTCATGTGCTTCTCTGATTCACGTTCCTGAATTATTTTTTTTAAACATGCTGAACTGCCATATTTATCTATGTATTTATTTATAAAATGTTTTACCAAGAAGTATACCTTGAGATTTCTCTCATTTTCAAGTATATCCTGGGCCCACAAACATTGTACTGTTATAATAGGATACACTATAATATTAAAAATACAAAGTAATATTAAAATACACATATATTCATTTAACACACAACAGTTAAGAAATATAATAAACCATGTTTACATGTGCATTCTGTACTGTGATATGTTAACTGGGATCTCTTAAAGGATTTTAGAATGGAGGAAGATTTAATTGTGTCCAGGAGGTTATTCCATAATTGTGGTGCTTTGCAGGAAAATGAGGATCAAGCTACTTTATTTTTGTAATTCGGTATACTAAATAAAGTGCTGGTACTGGATCGCAGATTATAGATGGTGGAACGGCCAGGGAGAGCAATCTACTCAGATAGGGTGGGAGCTTCACAGAAAAGCTCTAAACACAAAGCTGGAAAAATAGAGGGTGCGTCTGGTTGTCAGCAATAGCTAGATTGGGGTCTGCCAACATATAGATGAAATTCACCCATAAAAAAGGTACAATATACTAATTGGTTATGTCCGTCCTTTACAGGCAATAGGACAGCAAATTGAGGCAAATTTTTGATAGGAGGAGTTGGTCATGTGATCACCAGTCCTTTTCCTGTCCTACAATCCTTGGAATGCATAGTCCACTGCTCTCTACTACAAAAGTAAAGTTTGGAAATAAGTGCTGCCATTCCACTGTCTTTTACTATGCATAATTATAGTTTCACTTCTGGAAATACCGAATTTTCACCCCACTAGGTATCTTCCTATCTGCCCCATGGTTTGGCAGTCACTAAATGTTGACTTTATTCATAGATTAAGTGAGAAGTGAACAACAAAAGGAAGATAAGCAGGAGCAGTAAATTTTTATTTTTATTTTATGTATTTAATAAATATATAATAAATAAATGCATACAAGGTGAGCATCAAAGGTAGGAGTACAAACAGAGGTTAGACGTAGGTCTCCAGCAGAGTGTAGGGGCCTAGACGGAACATATTTGTGTATTAGTGAGGATAAGTAGGTCAGAGCAACATTGTGTAGAGGTTTGTAAGCAAGTATCAGGATCTTAAATTGAGTCCTATATCTTACGGGGAGCCAATGGAGGGACTGACAAAGGGGGAAAGCGTGGGAGGTGCGAGCAGACAGGAAGATGAGCCTCGTAGCCGCATTCATTATAGACTGTAACGGGGCAAGTTGGGAATTCGTAAGACCACTGAGAAGTGGATAACAGTAGTCAAGGCGAGACAGGACAGCGGCATGGACATGCACCTTTGCTGTATCAGATATTAAATGTTTGCAATGTTTTTGAGATGGAAGCAGCAAGATTTGGTGATTGATTGGACAGGAGAGTGAAGGAGAGGTCGGAGTCAAAGAGAACACCTAGGCAGCGAGCCTGAGAGGTGGAGAGGATGGTAGCTCCATTGACTTGAAGGGACACAGACAAGGAAGTAGCAACACTTGAGGGAGGGAAGACCAGAAATTCTGTTTTGGACTGGTTAAGTTTAAGGAAATGTGCAGCCATCCAGCTGGAAATAGCAGAGAGGCAGTAAGAGACATGAGTCAAGAGGGGTGGTGAGAAATCAGGGGAGGACAGATACAGTTGTGTGTCATCCACATAGAAATTATACTGGAAGCCTAAGGAGCTGATGAGTTTACCCCAAAAAGTAGCACATATTGACACATTAGGAAAACAGAACAATGGGCTGGAATATAAGAAGCAGAAAAAAATATGAACGACAGAAAAAATGCCCCTTGATCAGTACTGGCAGCAAAGACATACCAATAAATAATTCATCAGAATTGTTTAAAAGGGAAATGTACTATAGATGCAGCAAACGGTTTTGCTTAGTTATTGTGATGACATTGTGTCTTGGCTTTGAAACGCAATTGCATCATACTGAACATTAAACCCAATTTCTATGTTTTGACTGCCAGAACAGTAATATAAAGGCATCAGATCAAATATTTCAACAGAGCTTTCAAAGATTTTTTTTAAACACTTTTTTACAGAAAACATATGCTGTGACTAAGAAAACAAGCTGTGGTGTCTACACTTTATTTCTGCTAAACAAATTTTCTCCATCATTGAAAGTTATGATTTTAAAGAATTCACAGCACTGCTAAATGGATTTAGTTCCTTTCTCTGACAACCGCATGGTTAGATTGAATAAAAGAACATTTCAGCTTTGCAGTTTTGAATTAATATTACTTATATGGAATAAATGACAAATATACATGTATACAATTTGCTTCTTTTTTTTATTTTTTTTTACAAGGCTAGGTCCAAAAAGGAAAACAAAACACAGAATAGATTACTAATAAATAACAAAAGTGTAAGATGTTCTAAATATGTTAATGAGCAGAATTCATGGGAAATATATGTATGTTAAAGATGCACGCTATACAAAATAACCTGTACAGCCAATGAAGTGGTTATGATGCCTAAAGTCTGTAGGTTTTATGTCATACCATTTGGTGCCTAGTGGGACTCAGATAAGAGGCAAACTCTTTCAAAATGGTCTGTCCCCTTATGGGGGAACTGGTCCTTATGGGGGAACTAGTCCAAATTTGGACACTTCAAACCAAGAAAGGATAATCTGCACAAACACAGCCATATATAAAAAAGCAAAAAGTGAGGAAGAGAGGTTGCACCAGTATATGAGTATATGACAGTATATGAGAAGAATAACACACAAAAAATTAATAATAATAATATCGGTGTTCTGCAATAAAAAAAATATAAAAATAGAGAAAAAAAAACTAATAGTGCAATGTATCCCAGAAAAAGATGATAATAGCAAAATATAAAGGTCTTATATAGTCTTATAAAGTCCTACTCATGTTTTTTAGAGCTTTAAAACAGCTTTTGTTTGAATAGCACACAGTGGTATAATCCCCACTTATGGGATACGTGAAGAAATGTTGTAAGGTGGATGTCCCAGCAATATAAAGACCACAAAAACTTAAAAGGAAATTGTGGCAAACCTAGCCACTTTAGGTCATACTGCTTAACATCTGAAGGTTGTCTGTAAAAAGCTGCTTTAATTCTGTGTATGTATGTATTTGGGTATCTCTGTAATAGAGAACATTCGCATGCTATCAGCCGAGAGCCGCTAGCATTCGAATGGTAGTTTCACGAACAGTGACTTTACACACTGTTCGTGAAACAAATAAAGTATCGAATGGGAGCCCACACACAGAGGGTCGTGTGGCTCCCATTAACCGATTGCAACATTGTAGCAATCGATGGGTAATTGCTTTCCTGGGTGACCGTCGTTCGGCTACCGACCACGCGGCGGTCGGCCATCTTGGATCCTTTGTTATCCCAGTGGTGTTTGGTCGTTTAGTGCCTGGAACTAAAATCGGCTACTCGATGGCGCGAACATCGCTGGACTTCCAGGCCATTCGGGAGCATTGGTCCTTCGGTACTTTATATACATATATATGTATTCGGTACTTTTAAGGTGAATGTAATATAACGTGTGTTTCATGCGGCGTTTGGTTATTTATGCTGGGATCTGAGCGGTACTTTTACAAAGTGTGCGCTCAGAGCCCAGGTATCTACTGAATGGTCATTCAGTATAATCACACAAATAATATTAAAGTTATGTATTTTTGTGTTCTGCTGTACGGAAGGATAATGGTGGGAGAAATGTCCTGTATATTCAGTTCCCCATGTAGTCCTCTACTGTATAACCCTTGTAAAGCCACATAAATACTGTGACCTGTGAATAAAATCGTCAGTTGACTCCCAGAACTGTGTTTTGTCCGGTTACTGGGGGATTTGGGATTTGCCTTCATTTCCAGCGCTTTACTTGGATTACTTTCTGTACCTGCGGAGATAATGGGATTTAACATTGCAGCTCTGTTACAATAACAACAGTGTTCACAGTATAAAAAAAAAAGGCCAGCAGTATAAAATAACAATTGGGTACTCACATTTAATTAATCAGGCAGACTGCTCAATGAATAGGGCATAAGTGATATAATTCCTACCTTGGATTCTTTTGGAGTAGTCCTAACTGGAACAATAAAATTGGATGCTAGTCAGTAGAAATTAACATAATAAAATAGAAACAGATAAAAAAAAGTTAAATGGCACACTCACAATATGAAAGTAGTCAAAATACCTTTATTAATAAACAATGCTAAAATATTGACAACGCTTTTACCTACAAAGCTTTTCAAAGTGGAGATAAAAAGTCTAACCAGGCAAGCAAGGGTATATATAGGCGATACAGTTTTTGATTTTGGCGCCCAAATTACGTCATTGCCATGATTATGACATTACATAATTTCTTGTTTAAACCTTATGGTGTGAAAATAATTGAAAAACTACGTTTCTAACACTATAAAAATACAATTTGTGTATTGGGACGCCCCACGTGACCCGCGCGCAAGGCAACATAGGAAGTGTAGTTTGACCTGTGGTCGGGTTGGATATAGTGGAAATATACCTCAAGTAAGATTGCAGCCAAAATGATAAAGGAAGGGGAGGAGGCTGTTGCTAGTGCCGCGTCATAGACCATAAGGGAGGTCTTAATGATGTGGCGAAAGATAGAAAAGTTAATCTTGCTGGTAGGAGGGTAGCAGCAGCCATATTGGTAGAGTGAGTGGAAAGGAAAGGAGATGTATGGCCATAGTGTTTGGGGAAGAAAACAATATAAATGAATAGCGGTGGTCATCTTGAAAGGGGAAGAGTAACTAGGTATTTGAGAGAATAGAGAAAAAAACACAATATTATAATAAAAAGGGGAAAAGATATAATTAAAAGTATTACATATGAATAAAATGTATATATATTTATAAAATCATGGCTATATGGCTAAATATTCTTCTGGCAAATTTTAACTGGGATTTTATTTTGGATATTTTATCACCAGTATTGACTATTTTTTATTGCAGAACCCCAATATTCAGTTTTTTTTTTATTCTTTTGTGTTATTCTACTCATATACTGTCAATACTCCTCTGGTGCAACCTCTCTTCCTCTTTTTTTTTTTATTTCTCCACTTGTTTGTATGGCTTAGAGGGAGCCCTATCTGCCCCAGGTGTGCTGCCTATAAATTTATACTTTCCTTTGGTTTGGTTAGTTAGCGCTGATCCTTTTGTTTGTATATTTTGCTATATATAAGAAAAGGATAAACATAATGTAAATGTTTTTGTATTATTACATTATTATGTAATTATTATTATATCACATGATAATTTTCGGTTATTTTTAGTGTTACTGTGTTAAGCTAGCGTTGGGGTTTGTGGTTGGTGTTAGGGTACTTTATAGATTAATATTTACAGTTTGCGTAGTAAGGTAAATGCGTAAGATTGGGCTTAATGTTTGTAGAAGTCAATATTTAGTGATTATGTAGTTTGTTAGGCTGATGTATGTGTTAATATTAAGTGTAGTATAGTGTGTTAGGGTGATGTGTGGACATGAATTATTATTATAATTTTATATCACTAAGCTTCTGCAGCTCTTTAATATATTAAAAAGGGAGCGGAAAATCAAGTAATGGTAATTAGGTAACAACGAAAAAAATGTTGACAGCATAGAGGGTAAAGAGATATTTTTAAAATATTGGTGGAACCGTTCCATGTTGCAGTATAAAGTTTATTTTGTGAATTCAACAGTGTAGCAAAGACTGACTCTCAGGCTAACCTCTACTCAGAGACCACGGACCCCTTGTGATTGAAATCACCATCTGTAATGGTATTTATTAATTAATGACTTTTTGTCATAAAAAAGCATAATGAGCCTAATGCTTTAGACGCACCACTAGATGTCAGTAAAGCATAATGAGCTTAATGCTTTAGAGGCACCACTAGGGGTCAGTGTGCTAACTCATGTGCTTCTGGCAGTGACATCACAGGCCAGCCTACTTACTGGATAAAATCAAATAGTAGAAGGATTTTCAGCCTCCTTTTTCTTTTGCTTGCATTGATTGAACATGTAGCTGTGTGTATAGCTCCAGCCAAACAGGCTGGAGCCGTGTAAGTAATCTATTATAACAGCTAGCAACTGTTATAGCCTTTTGTAAGTAATGTTGTAGAGGTCAAGGGAGCCAGCAATACACAAGGTCGATTTTTAGAAAGCCAAGTCAGGGAAATCAGAAATTAGAATAGTCAGGAATAGTGGAGGTCAAATACCAGGAATATCAAATACAAAAACAAGAAAATGCACACACGGATACCAGGAACGGAAACCACGACAGGGCAATGAACTAAGGTATTGTGGGGTTTAAATAACCCTCCTTGGGCTGTGATTGGTCAGAGCTTGGCCTCTGACCCCAGAAAGTGCATGTGCGTCAACCTCGTGATGTCACGCACGTTCGCCTGATTTTTGGAGGTGGAGCTACAAATGGCTGTGACCTCGCGGTCGGCGCCATCTTGGATCCCACGTGTGGAGGGGACGGACACCCCAGCGGGTTGGCTCCTGACTCGCTGCTGCACAGGTAATTTCTTTCTCCTGTTTGTGTGGTCGCACCGATCATGTTCAGCCGGGGGGCGTGACAGTGTGGTGTTTGGATACAAGGTGGGAAGAGCTATTCATCACTTTATAAAGTACATGGTTGACGGTTCAACAATGAAACTCAGGCTACTAGGCAATTAGCCATAGGATACCTTGTTGGCATGGAGAACAGACAGACAGATTAGTAGGTTCTGGTCTAAATCCAAAGTTAGGGACTAGGCAACCAGTTTCTGTTATAAACAAAATAATCCATTCACGCTTATTCAGGCAGACTGACCACAATGTAATAAGATCACTAGTAGCACCAACAAGCTTTTTACATTTTAAATAATGTGCTTAATTGAATGATTCAGATGAATTCTAAGCCAGATTGGATTCATAGATAATTAGTCTCTCGTTTAGAGAATCTATTGCATAGTTTACAGCTTTGAAGCACATTGCAGAAATACAAAAAGTACTGACAGTACAACCACAGCATTTTAAATTATAGTTCTGGAATATTTTGATCATTATAAATTCTAGCAAAGGTTGCATATGGCCAAAATATCAAACTTAACAGTTTTTTCATAGCTATTTTGATCTTCAATTTACACTTCCCTTGTCAATTCCAATGTGCTGGTTTAGTGAATACACACCAGACTGTTTCTAAATTTCCAGTTTGTGTAAAATATAAAATTTACTCTTTACAAATTCTAAACCATAGGACATTTTAATTTAACTCTACTTACTTTAGGACTTTAAACAATATACACAAAAGTCTAAGGTTTGGAACTGAAATCTGCTTGATTAGCTACAATAAATTATTCAGACTTTGAGCTGAAAGATATAGTGATATTAAAATGGGTTTTAAGTACCACTTACAAATAATCTATCCAGTACTGAGGGGGCTTGGTGCATAATTTTGAAAAGAAGAAGCCTGAGAGGGGATGGGAGGTTCATTTAGAGCAATTTTCATTTAATTAGTTAGGAATCCCAGAAGAAAAGTTTTCAATAACATACACAACAGTTTCACGATTCATTCAGTTATCTATATAATTTAATATTTTGCCCTCCTTAGCAAATTAACTTGACTCTCTCAATACATGTAAACTGTACAAAACACCAAGACCATTTTCATTTTGAATTTCCATAAAAATAGCAAACATTTCTGATTTAAATATAAGAAGACAATGCTATTTATATATATATATATATACACACACATATATTTACACACATACATACATACCATCCAGCAAAAATACCAGCACTCCAGGATTTTCAATATTTCTTTTATCTGAAAATATCCCAAAAAGTCAACTTTTCAGTTCCGGATGGAACTTGCATCAGGACAATATATATACAGTGAGGGAAAAAGTATTTGATTCCCTGCTGATTTTGAAAGTTTGCCCACTGACAAAGAAATGATCAGTCTATAATTTTAATGGTGGGTATATTTTAACAGTGAGAGACAGAATAACAAACAAAAAATCCAGAAAAAACACATGTCAAAAAAATTATACATTGGTTTGAATGTCAATGAGTGAAATAAGTATTTTACTTGGTGGCAAAACCCTTGTTGGCAATCACAGAAGTCAGACGTTTCTTGTAGTTGGCCAACAGGTTTGCACACATCTCAGGAGGGATTTTGACAATCGCAACTAGTTTTTTGATGGAATACAATAAGTTGAAATCTAGGATTCTATCGTCTAGCTATCACTTAAAAGAGATTAGACAATTGACAGCTTGTGAAAAATTAATAGGTTCAACAAATAAACAGCATTCAAAATGTTTTAGTCTTTTGAGAGATAGGGATTTAGATACTAAACCTTTAAATATTAGAATTTGAGAAGAAGAACTTAATCAATCTTGGCCCATGGAAACAAGGTTGGGAGCCACCTCATTAACAGATAAATTAATCAAATACGTCTTTTATAGGGAGACGCATTTTAAAATCTTGAACAGATGCTATTTAACTCCGACTAAGCTCTGGAAAATAAAGAAAGATGTTACATATAAACTTTGTTGGAGAGGCAGTAATCAAGTCGGTTCAGCAACACATATGCAGTGGTTTTGCCCTCTTATCTAAATTTATTGGAAGGAGGTGCAACTTGGGATATCTCGAATTGTAGGGGAAAGGATTAAACTAGGCCCAGAATTGGTTCTGTTTCACTTTCTACCTTGTGATTTTACAAAAGAATTAAAATGTTTTTTGCTTCATATCTTAATGATAGCGAAATGGCCGATTGCTGTAAATTGGAAAGGAGACAAGCTGCCAAATTGGTCAGATGTGGATTGTGTGATGCAGAGAAATAGAGCACTGGAAAGAGATGATGGACTTATAGGTCTTTATATAGTTCCGAAGTATAGATGAGAGCTATGGGATGACTACTGTCGGACCTCTGGGCAAAATCCCCTTGGACACTCGGAATAATGAATGTGGCATGAGTGTGGTTGTTAGTGTATGGGTATTCATTGTATTCAGTGGGGCTTCCTACTCTCCCCTGGATATTTCTATTCCAGCCCCCTAACTCCCCCCTAACTTGTAATAAAAAAAAAATTAAAAAAAATTCCTCTCTCCCCTTTGTTTTAATAGAAGGATACTTTAATAAAGAGGGGAGGTAGGGAGGGACTTATAGAACCCAATCCTCAACTCACTTTTGTTATTTCAGAGAGAGGGGAGTGAGTAGACTATCCATTAATCATTCACATATAGTGCTCTCTTCTGCAGTATGTAGCCTGTGTCAATTCTATTTTGGGGCTCCCTCCCTCCGCTGGAGAAAGCGGAGAGCAGTCTAGGGAAATGGAGACTGGGAGGACTTTGGGATGAAGTGGGAAATATGGAAAAGGAGAGGAGAGAAAGTCAAATCGCATTGACTGGTGAAAGACATATGTTATTACCCGTACAATTTTATGATAGTACAACTATACACTGTGAAGAGATATGTTGGTTTATGTATTTTATGTATTCAGTGTTAAAAATAATTAATATTGTGAAGAGATATGTTTGTCTAAAAAAAATAAAAATAAAAATTACAAAAAGGAGGGATTTTGACCCGCTCCTCTTTGCAGATCCTCTCCAAGTCATTAAGGTTTTGAGGCTGACGTTTGACAACTCGAACCTTCAGCTCCCTCCACAGATTTTCTATGGGATTAAGGTCTGGAGACTGGCTATGCCACTCCTGGACCTTAATGTGCTTCTTCTTGAGCCACTCCTTTGTTGCCTTGGCTATGTGTTTTGGGTCATTGTCATGCTGGAATACCCATCCACGACCCATTTTCTTTCTTTCTTTAAATTCTTTATGCACAATGTGACATGAATTAGGCATATTTTTGAAGCGTGTCAAGCATTAATACAAAGCAAAGTACATTGTATGCAGGTCAAAAGGCAGATCTGTCGCATTGTGGATTTTATGTGTATAGACTGCTGTGCTAAAGTGAAGTATTGACATAAGATATATGCCAACATGTAGTACAATTATTCACTGATAAAACTTAAGCTGTGTAAAGCTTGTCCTATGCTGTGACGTAAAAAAACAAAAACAACTATAAGTATATAAAAAGAAGCAAGAACAATCTTAATTAAGCTTGCAAGTCAATGTGGGGACTGTGGTAGATCTAGTTTAACTGGGGGAAAGTCTCGAACCCAAAAGAAATACCAAACTATCTTAAAGCTGGGAGTAGGGTATTAGGTGAGTAGTCCTCCTTGTCTTGCATAGGATCAAGTCGTGGCCATTGCATATGTGTCCGATGGTCAGGGCACAAATTCGGGAGTGGATACCGGGTCCCAGCTGTGCATTACCGAGGCCCGTGAGGTTGAGCCAAGCGAGGTTGGGGGAAGACCCAGAGTGTGCAGGTACTTCTCGACATCCTGTAGCTCATGGATGGTAAGCATAGTGTCTCCCCAGGAGACCAGTAAGGTGCAGGCCTGAGTCCAGTGGTAGCGGACATTGTTGGTGCATAGGAGGGTGGTGAATGCTGACAGGAAGCGTCTACATGCCAGGGTTCCCCAGATAGATCGGCGTAGAAGGCCAACGACATCCCTTTGAAATTGTATGTCGAGTGTCCCTTAGTGGCGGCAAGGACTGCTGCCTTGTCTTTGAAGTTCTGAAACTGAATCACCAAGTCTCCTGAAGAGGTAAGTGGTGCCCTGGCCCGTTTTGGAACATTAAAGATTTCCTCCAGCACTTCAGCTTTAGACACTTTAAGGGTCAGCATGGTCACCGGGAGGCGGGGAATGAAGTGAGGGAACAGCCTCTAGCACGGTCTCTGAGACTTCCCTTATCTTAAGGTTATTTTTGTCTTAGTCTATCTTCTTGGGCCGCAAACCTGTTTCCATAGGTTTGAATTTTTTTGGTGAAGATCTCTGGCCGCTTATTGCAGGCTTGAGATTTGTTGAGTATGGTTGCGTGCCGTACTTTCCACAGCTCCAAGGCGGCCGGTCAGGCCCCGGATGTCCTCTCGTATCAAGGCCACATCAGAAGAAATTTTCTTATGGAGGTCTGCCATGAGCTCTCTCCGATAGTCGCAATGGTCACCGGTGTTGGACCTAGTGCCTGCGGTGGAGATTGTTTGTGGATCAGAGGTGGTAGCATCGGTATAGGTAAGAGCTCTCCCTCCATATCATCCGACATTCCATCCGATAAGTCTGAGTATCCTCCCACGAGGGATGCCATCTTGGGCTTTTGGGCCTGTCGCCATAAGTTTCCAATGCTCAAACCCTGCCTGGGCTTGTCTGGTTTTCGCCCTATTGTGTCTGGGCAGGTCAGGAGATCTCCTGAGCTCGACCTGTGTGGGTATTTGCTCTGGTATCAGGTACTTTGTCGGTATTGCTGCTCAGAGCTCTGTGGCCTCTGAATCATTCAGATGTTCATTGGCAAACTTCAGATGGGCCTGTACATGTGCTTTCTTATGCAGGGGGACCTTGCGTGTGTTGCAGGATTCCAGTCCTTCACGGCGTAGTGTGTTACCAATTGTTTTCTTGGTGACTATGGTCTCACCTACCTTGATATCATTAACAAGATCCACCCGTGTAGTTCTGGGCTGGTTCCTCACCGTTCTCATGATCATTGAAACTCCATGAGGTGAGATCTTGCATGGTGAACCAGACCGAGGGAGACTGACAGTTATTTTGTGTTTCTTCCATTTGCGAATAATCGCACAAACCATTGTCACCTTCTCACCAAGCTGCTTGGTGATGGTCTTGTAGCCCTTTTCATCCTTGTGTAGGTCTACAATCTTGTCCCTGACATCCTTGGACAGCTCTTTGGTCTTGGCCATGGTGGAGAGTTTGGAATCTGATTGATTGATTGATTGCTTCTGTGGACAGGTGTCTTTTACACAGGTATGAGCTGAGATTAGGAGCACTCCCTTTAAGAGAATCCTCCTAATCTCAGATCGTTACCTGTATAAAAGACACCTGGGAGTCAGAAATCTTTTAGATTGATAGGGGATCAAATACTTATTTCACTCATTAACATGCAAGTCAATGTATAACTTTTTTGATATGCTTTTTTCTGGATTCAGTGGGCAATCATTCAAAATCAGCAGGGGATCAAATACTTTTTTCCCTCACTGTAAAGGTGATATATATACATTTCATATTATTGACCTGATGAAAGTTCCTATCCATAACTGAAACATTGACATCTTTGGACATTTTCAAATAAAAGGAAGAAATATCAGAAATCCAGGAACCAAGGTTGGCTTCGTCAGAGTGGGCTGACTAAGGTCAGTGTTACTTGATGAACACAGAGGTGATAGAGAACTCTCACAATCATTGCAAAAGAGAAAAAAGTGTACTCTCCAGGGGGAGGCACAGCCTGCAGGAATGTGTCCACCATCGTGCACTCCAGATCCGGCAGCCACTTGATTAACGTTGAAGTCTGGTGATCCCTCTAAAGGTGGGAGAACGAATCTGTGGTGAGATGTGTCACCCCCAGGAGGTAGTCCACTATCAGGAGGATCTGCGAGGGAGGCAGAAATCGAAGATGCCTTTTGTGATGTCTTTTAGAAGATGGGAGCAGACTCCATCCAGTTGATTGATATACTGGACTGCCGACGCTCTGTTCATCCGGAGTAGGATGCAGCAAATGGATTACTCCTTCACAAGGCTGCGAATAGCGAAGGATCCTGTTAAGAGTTCCAGGCAGTCAATGTGAAGGGAGAATTCCTGAGATGTGCACACGTTTTCCATGGGTACACTCTCTCAGGTCATCTCCGTTTAATTATAAACTAACTGGGGGCGTGGCCTGAACAGCAATGGAGTGAGACACACAGCTCCACAGCTCCGAGGCCCCAGCTTGCCAAAGCACTGATTAACAGGTACAAACTAAGCCCGAAATGGGGAAATATAAAAGACTCCACACACCGGGACCCTCCCAGGCTAACTCATCGGGTCGCACCTTGGGGCCCATGGATGGGTTCCACAGCACACCGCGAGACACGAGGTCTGCTCAAGCATCTAACAAAATGGCGCTGGCCTCCCCGGGTGCAGTCAGCAATGCGAGCTCCGCACAGGAATCAAGCAGAGAAGACTCTCTCACCCAGATTGCAGCTGAACTGGCGTCAATTACAGTCAATATGCTCTCCTGAACGGATAAAGCAGAGATGCTGGCCGAAATAAGGACGTGGTCCGGGAGGAGGTAATGGAGGTGCGCAGAGATCTGTCAGCCCTGGAGCGCAGGGTAGAGGAACTTGAAGCCGACCCGGCCTATACACTACATCACCAGCAAGTAACCGACAATGCTACCACTAGACAGGGCAACGTTTTATTCGACTTAAGGAGGCATTTAGAAGACTTAGACAACCGCGGGTGGAGAAACAATATCCGCATAAGAGGCCTGCCAGAGGCTACCCGAGCTCCTGTCGGGCCTCTTCTCCCACATACTTGGTGACAGGGCGCCCACCGACTTTGATATAAAGCGGGCCCACAGAGCTCTCAGGCCACCATCTAACTATGGACCTTCACGAGACGTGATCTGCTGCTTACTATCCTACGCCCTAAAAGACACGATAATGAAAGAAGCACGGACACAGCAGAATTTAACATTCATGGGGGCCCAGGTATCTATATTTCAAGACCTCTCCATACTCACCCTCGAAGCCAGGCGGGCGCTGTGCCCACTGACCACCCTCCTACGAGATCGCCAGATTCCCTACAAGTGGGGATTCCCCTTCAGCCTACAGGCAAGGGTAGGCAACGCCTGGCACACCATCCACTGACCGGCCAATGTCCACCGCTTCTTACGCGCCACCGGCCTCCCTGCGGTCTCTGTCCCCAACTGGATCCTCGAGAGACAGCCGCAACGCTCATGGTCGGCAGACGAGAGACCCAGCACAGGCCTAACATGAGCCGGGTTCCGACGAGGCGGCCCAGAGGGCCCTGAAGAATAGAAGACCTCTGTAAGCGGTACCCACCCCGCACTGATCGAGACGCCCGGCAGCGACCTGATCCAGCCTTCACATACCCTTGTGTCTGTTCCTAGCCGAAACACGCAGCTCACCTCAAGAACCAACCAGCCGCCCCCTCAGAAACTCCCCTTCGAACTGACCCACCAGAAGCAGCATGGACATTGATGCATTGAAACCACCAGACAGCAGGAGGGTATGTACTAAACCCCTCACCCGCACCGCCACCCCTGGGGCTGTAAAGGGGGCTAAGGGGAGAGAGACTTGGGGGCCACAGACCTGATGGGGAGGCAGGTTAGATCCAGGATGGGAACCCAAACGCAGCGACACCATGTTGAAACCCCCTCTCTGAATAGACCCCCATGACAACACGCTAACACTCCCTTGGGTGGGCTAGGGACATTGGGGGAATTGATGGACACCCCGGAGACCTGGAGGGGTCCGCCTAAAAGGAACTCTCAAGGAACATACCTCACCAGATGGGCAAACTGAAAGAGAACTACCTAAAACCCCACAAGGCAGACCCTAAATCCCCCGCGGAACGTTTGCCTGTATGCCTCCAACTGCTCAAGGGAATGGGGTGTAGACACAGAGGGGGAACGCAAATAGCTCTGACTATGATTGCAATGTTTGATATCTAACAAAATAACTGCAGCATTCTAGAACTGCTATGCACTCATATGGTTATAGGACAGAACTACAGTAAACACTCATTTACTGGGACACAGGCGGGAAAGCCACAGCTGGTGGGGACCTCGGGCAGGACACCAAGAGGGCACGGGACGGGGGAGACTGGCGAGGCCACGGGCACCGGGAGGCAGACACCTGGGCGACCATGTGATAACCAACCAATAACTAACACGCAGACAGAAACCAGAGGGCTCTATATCCCATAGTTGGAAAGACCTACACAACACACACTGGTGGGCTGGGTGCCAGAGGGGCAGCTCACCAACACTATCTCTCAAGTTTAAAACCCGACATCCAACTTCCCTCAAGTGATTGACTCACACTGTAAATAAACTCGGGGTCCACACGGGTGACTCGACTGCCCTTACCCCCATGCCTTACCCACCCCCCAAACCCAGGGGCACGCCTCCCCCCCCCCGACGCCCATGAAAATGGCCACTGGATATGGCCCGGCACCGCTGAGACTATGGTCCAACAATGTTAGAGACTTGAACATACCAGAGAAGCGCGCCCAAATACTGTGTACCCTGTGGTCTGAACGCGCCCCTGTGGCGTTCCTGCAAGAAACCCATTTAAAGGGCCCAAATGCCCCCACTCTAGGCAAATAGGCGCTATACCACTGGCTACTACATTAACCACCCGGACGAAAAGAGGGCCGGAGTAGCTATTCTCCAATACGATCCCATTTGTGTGTACAGGACAGAAGATTGACCCACAGGGCAGATACCTTTTCCTCAAAGGGACTATAGCACAGAATGCATACACGTTTGCATGCATTTACTCCCCAAACCGCAGCCAACATATTTTCCTACACAAAACACTCGCACTACTGAACAAGTTCAGAGACGGTTTCCTAATGGTAGCTGGAGACCTAAATATGCCACTAGACCAGAGATTGGACGCATCCCGAGGGGAATGCTTGATACCGAGCTATTGCCTGGTAGATTGCTGGATGGCGGTGCACCCGGAGGGTCGGGACTATTCTTACTATTTGGCCATGCATAAACGTCACAGCCGAATTGACTATATCTTCTTAGCTGAAGAATCCCTCCCCTTACTCCAGCGAGCGGACATAGTCCTTATGGCGGAGACCGATTACGCTCCAATAACAATACAGATAAAATCCCCATTACACAAGCCCCTAGAACGACAGTGGAAACTCAATGAAAACTTACTAATCAAACTTGAGGACACTGACCCGGTCAGACAAACACTAACACAATACTTTGAAACTAACATCACTCCCGACACTCCCCCCCTGACAGTCTGGGAGGCGCATAAGTGCGTGGTTAGAGGACACTACATTAAGGCTTGCATGAAGCATAAAAAAGCACACACACAAAAACTGGCCACCCTAAACACACATATCACGGAGCTGGGGCATGCGCATAAGCTTTCTCAGTGGGAGGACACATTCCTCCAACTGACAGAGGCTAGACGGGAGAGACGAGACATTTTGGCCCAGGGGCTCCTACGAACCCTCAGAAAATCTGCCAGGTTATTTTTTGAACATTCCGACAAAAGTGGCCAACTGCTAGCGCGTCAGCTATGTGACTGAAGGAGGTCCGCCAACATACACAAAATTAAACCTAGGGGCGGGGCCGAAACACGGCTACCCGAGGGCATAGAGCACACGTTCGAAAATTACTACACCGACCTCTACAACATCGCCCAGCCAAGTTCGGAGGGTGAACGAGCGCAGCGCTTAACCCTCATCCCAGAGTACTTAAACTGCAATGTCGAAAGGAAACTCACCCCCAACATGACCGAAGACTTGGAGCAACCCCTCACTATAGAGGAACTAACAGCAGCACTGAAACTCTCCAAGACCCATAGAGCCTCGGGACCGGACGGCCTCCCGCTGTCCTATCTGCGTACGTTCCGAGACATACTATTACCGAATCTCCTAAGAGGCTTTAATGCAATACAAACCGGGGGTCGATTTCCCACAGACACACTGGCAGCCACAGTTACGGTGATACCAAAGGAAGGTAAAGACCTGGCGAACTGTGCTAGCTACCGCCCAATATCGCTAGTAAATGTGGATCTTAAGCTGTTCGCGAAAGCAATGGCCCTGAGAAAAGCAAAACGCCTTCTCTCTTGGTCCACTCAGACCAGGTCAGGTTTATCCTGGGCAGAGTGGGAAGAGATAATACGATCAAAGCCCTAAACATTCTGCATGTAGCTCGGTCGACCCGAAAAGAACTCCTGTTACTATCAACAGATGCCGAAAAAGCCTTCGACCGGGTAGACTGGGTATACCTCGCGAGTACACTACAGCACATGGGCTTCGGCCCTCATATGCAGTCGTTGATTCTCTCCCTCTGCACGAACCCCTCCACGTTAATGGGGCACTCTCTGCCCCGTTTCCTATCTGGAATGGCACCCGCCAAGGTTGCCCCCTGCACCCCCTCCTGTTTGCACTCTCCCTCGAGCCCTTCCTGGGAGGCGGTCAGATGGGATGGGGGCATTACGGGGTTTTCCGTAGGTCGCAGAGAGTATAGGGTCGTGGCGTACACAGATGATATGCTGTTCTTCCTTGCTCAACCCCTGCTCTCTCTCCCCAACCTCCTAGCGTCCTTCCGCACATTCGAGATCTCCAATCTCAAACTTAACACTGACAAGTCAGAGGCACTCCACGTGCCCCCCCCGGACACAATTCTGATTTAAATGGTGTAGCGTCAAATTAAAGTACCTAGGGATTTGGCGTCCTAAAGACATGACCCAGCTTTACCAACAAAACTACCTCCCTCTGCTTCACACACTACAACCAGATCTCAAAAAATGGACCCCACACTACATCTCCTGGTTCGGACGCATCAATGCGGTCAAATTTAACGTGCTGCCCAGACTCTTATACGTGTTCCAGATGGTGCCGATCGCCATACCTAAAGCCTTTTTCAGCTCAGTAACAACCGCAATTCGGAGATTCGTCTGGAACAGGCACCCAACCCGCATAAAACAAACAGTGCTGGAGCTGCCAAAACGGACGGGGGGAGCTGGCCTACCCTCCATTGAAACATACTACCGAGCCACGCATCTGCACCAACTAATCGATTGGCACGTACTACGCCCCTCAAAACAATGGATAGCCCTAGAATGGGAGCAAGCGGGTGGAAACATTCCCTCTAGACTATGGCTGAACACCGCCACATACGGTACTCTGCAAACTAAAAACCCCTTGATCGATGCCACCCTGAGGACGTGGACAGCGATCCGATACCAACTACACCTAACCACCTCACCCAACCCCCTAATACCCATTACCCATAACCCGGACCTAGTGGGCACTCTATCCCGTAACGATCTGGCCGGCCTCCAAACTACTGACTGGATGTACCTGCACCAATGGTTCGGCCCGACAGGTCTTAAACCACTCCATGAGCTCTGCTCAGACAGAATGCCAACATTACTCGAACAATTTAGATACCACCAAATTAAAGCATACTTTCAGTCATTGCCGGGGTGCAGGCACTTGGTGCGACCCCTCATGAGCTTCGAACACCTCTGCGCAAACCGAACGCACCTTACCCAGGCCATCTCATCCCTCTATTCCATGCTCATGACGCAAACTAGCGGAGACATGGGGGTGAGGTACAAAAGTCATTGGGAGGAAGACACGGGACAGATACTCACCTCACAGGAGTGAGACAAGATCTTTATCCTCACACACAAATGCTCGATCAGTTCAAAATACCAGGAATTAAACTACAAACTACTCACACGCTGGTACAGGACACCTGACACTATACATCACATACACGCCAATACACCAGACACATGCTGGAGATGTGCTACCCAACCTGGAACATATTATCACATCTGGTGGACGTGCCCAGCGATAGCTCCATATTGGGAAAAAAATTCAGGAGAGGGAGAGATTCAGGCAATAACAGGGACTGACATCCCCCTGAACCACCTGACTGTACTCCTACACCACACTTCCCAACCACTGAAAACTTATAAAAAATCTTTGACACTCCCCCTTCTTAATGCAGCTAAATCCCTTATCCCAGCTATGTGGAAACAGCAAGGGACGCCTACCCTCCAGCAATGGGTAACAAACGTTGAGGAAACATACTCTATGGACACCCTGACGGCAGAACTATGGGGCCGCCCAGAACAGTGCGCCCTGACCTGGTACCCCTGGGCGACATACATCTCTAAGAAGGCCGACGCCCAGAGGGCGATGATACAAAACAGACCCCGTTAAACAGCCGATCCCAAAATAAAACACAGGACCGCACACACCCGGGGGAGAAACCCCTCACCTGCCGCACTCACACACCCCTCCCAGAACACTCACGGAACGATCCACAACTAAAGCACCCCTTTGCCCCCTGCAGACACCCCCAACCCCCACGGAACGATCCACAACTAAAGCATCCCGAAACAACACAGAATGACAGCCCAGACGAACTAGTAAAGATCAGACCGACGGAGCCCCAGAAGGCATATGAGACATATGAATGATACTTAAGACTCCGTTAGCAGAGTATGACTACGAAACTGAGGCTTTAGAAAGCCAAAGTACGCACAACACGAGACTGCAAAGAGACTAAGGGAAAAAAGATGTGGAGGGGATCTGGGACTAGCCCCCTCATACAGGGAGCACCAAAGCGCTCAGCCCACTATACAGATATCTAGACAGACGAACTCACACAACTCACTAGACAGTACACCCGAACACCGCGTTACACGAAGCCAGCATCAGCCATGACAAAAGCGCACAATCCGACTGACCCGTACAACAGTCGCAGGCACCCGCAGGGATACAATATCTAGGACATGACCAGAACCTCAGCCCCCTAGGGCTTCTTACATGAAATGAACTAACCCACTCTACCATACCTACAAAAATGATAAACATAACACTTGACCAGAAACCAGTTATCTAACGAGACACACGGTTCAGGTTCACAGCTGTTAAAATGAACCAGATACATGCTGTTCAATTTATGATAAAGTTCACGTTAATCTGTTAACTTTGAAGTACCTGTTTCAACAATGTTGTATACCTCCATGAAAATGAAAATAAAGATTGTCAAAAAATAAATAAATATATAAACTAACTCTCTAAATTGCCATATGTCTAGATTCCCTCTTAGATATAAGGGCCTTTGATATGTTAATGGCCATTAGTCTCGTGTTCCAATCTCATATCCAAAAAAAACATTCATATTTACCCACAGATGAATAATTAAGCCTTATTTTTATTATATTTAGAATGGAACAAACACAATCTTCTAATCAAGCCCAGACATGATTTGTGTAACATAACCATGGGGGTAGGGATTGTGATGTCTGCTATATTGTGTCACAAGTAAGAGTGTAACATATCTATGGAATGGAAAAATGGTAACAAATTAATAGATGCAATTATTATTTATGTGGCAAGTAAATAAGAGGAGATAGAATCAAATGTTTCCAGTTGGATTGATGTTGGTCTGGAACACATGGGGGTGGTCACTTATAGTTACTATAGGTACGCCTTATCTCCACCTCTGGGCGAGGCTTGGTAATCCACGGGTTATATATTTAATTATACTGAAGCTTATATTGGACTTGTTTGGGGGCTAGAATTTAATTCTAAGTGAGTCACCACCTTTCTTACCAGAGACCCCATGGGCAGAAGTTTTACCTTGAAAACCTGAGTAAGTGACTTCTCTTAGTTTATCCCTTTTGTTTTTATCTGTTGTTGGTGTAACTAATTTGATTGTCATCTCTATTTTTGTTCACTGTGACTATTTTTTGCTCATAATAAATATTCCTTTATTAAGTTCTGCCTTTGTCTGGTAGAAAAATCACATTACCTGAAGAGACTAGTTAGTGTTTTGCAATTGCTTAGATATTGTGCTTAGTTGTAATTGGTGAGTTTTTATTATTAAGTTACCTGGGGGACCAAGGCACCCCATTTATAAATTGTCTTGGTGGTGGCAACGTTGAAATAGTAATATTTATATTATTATGCTTAAGTGTGGGTGGTATTAAGTTGGATTTTAACATTATTTCTGGTCTAGTGCAGAAAAATACTGAACTTTAACCCTTTCACCACCACAACTACGTCACGTCACGCATGCCCCTTCAGTGCAGGCCACAGCCCTGATAGTGTTATGCTATTTGGGTTATTTGGATTGGAACTCAACTGCAGCTTGTAGAACTCCTTAATTACAATAGTAAAGAAACGAAGAATCTTTAAAGTATCAATACTGTAGCTTTAAGAAAAGAGAGGATTGCTGGCAATTTGAGAATCAAATGAAGTTTTAATGATTGATAAACTTAAATGAATTGCATATAGGCAAAAATCCAATAAGAAGAAAGTGCAGGTTATCAAACAATACAAAGTTCATTAATAAGTATTTCATCAGAGAAGTATTAAATAAGATTCTTTAGGTTGCTGGGAATAATCTTCAATAGAAACATTAAGCAGGTAGCAGAGAGTATTTGCAAAGCAAGAAACAGTTCATAGTAAATAAGCATGATGGGAGTTGTCCTCCATATAATTAATAGCTTGAAGCAGAGTAGATTTGAGCAAGCAGGAATTGGTTCCAATAATAAATGATATTGCAGACAATAGCTGAAAAATATACTTAAGGTTAAGGTGAGATGTCCGACAAGAGTTCAGAGTTATAGTCCACTAATAAATTAGCAAAGTATCCGTTCTCCAGTAATCCTCTATGGCATGCAGCTTAATCCTTGCATTGGCTCAAAGGCTAGGACGGCTTGTCAGAGCTTGTGGAGCCGGCGTGTACACCCGGAAGTAGGTCCCACATCACCAAGCGTCTTCTCCCTGGCGCGGTCTCCCTACGTACTGTCAGAGCCGCGTCAGAAGGGGGTGGGGCCGGCTCCGCAATGCGGAAGTGCTGAACCCGGAAGAGATACCGCATGACAGATAGAGAGCAGTAACCTGTGCTCAAACAGTTAATTCAAGGTTATGGGAGATATTCCTTTAAGCACTATGTGCTGGAAATCCTGTCCAGCAGTTAACAGAGACTGTGGCAGTATGGCTCCACTCAGTAGCACAGTGCAGAAAAAATATAGTACGGGGCTCACCCCTTGAGTGCATGCCACAGTCTTGACAGAGAACATTAATCCATGCTCTAATAGTAAATCCAAGGTTACGGGTGAAATACCATATAAACAGCTTCTATTGATGGCCTCATTCAACATTAACATGCAACCCCAGTAAGACCCAAAAGCCCCTCAAGCCCCAGAGAAGTGAGAGCAAGGAGGGGAGAGGGCAGAAACCAAGAAATAGGTAGAAACACAATAAATAACATAGAAAAAACACAGATGCACACAGTACAGAAGCACAGTAAGAACAAACAGCAAAGTATATCAACAAATATAATTCAGAAACAACCTCAGAAGAGGGAAGAGAAACATAAAGTAATGGAGAAGAGTAATACTCTGACCTGTCTGCTTGATGGAGCAGCAAAGAAAGAGGAAGTGCTTAGGTCCATGTACCTCATGTACATCCTACTCTCTTGTGAGATTATGCAAAATATGAAGCCTCCTGTCATGTTTTAAAATTCAATTTATGTCATAATGCTTCTTGTATGTAAATATCTCAAGCTCCCTCATTTTATTACACCAGCTTCTTGCATTAACAAGCATACATTTAAAGTTACCATTTGATTTTTTTTTTATATTGCATTTTGAAAAACATACACGGTCTGCTAATCTTACCACTCCCTAAATCTCCACCCTCCTGGACAGCTGAATTATAACTCTATACTATTTACCAGATTTATGCTTTTATAGCCCTTATCTTGTACTCCTAGTTTAAAGTCTCTTTCATTCAGGTAGAATTTATCATGGCTATAAAGATTGTACCCAAGCCAAAATCAGATTTAAAACTGACCTGGCCTTTTTTATATTTCACTGCTGATGCTTAGAGATGACAAGTGTGTAATTAACTCCTTATGTACTATAGTAAAATTACAGTGCTTGTGTGCTTCAAACAGGCTTTTGGGGTACGCATGTGCATTTATTTTGTCATCAATTTTGCTATGTTATATTTAGTTGCAGAGTTTGTCTTTTAATTATTTATTATTCAATACTGTAGAATTACTAGTTAAAGGAACACTATAGTGACAGGAATACAAATGTGTATTCTTGTTACTATAGTGTTAAAAAGGCAGTTTAGGCCCCCAGCCCCCCTTGGCAAGCTTTAAAAAGATAATAAACTTACATTTATTCCACCATCTCCTTGGCTTAGATCATGAAAATTGATGATCTTAGGCAATCCCATGTTTTCCCATAGAAAAAATAATTTGGAGACTATTGTGCATGCACAGCAAAACACTTCTGTGCACCAATCAGAATCTCCTCATAGAGATGCATTGAATCAAAGTATCATTATGAGGGACATTCAGCGCCACCATGCAGATCGTGAAGATGCTGAACGTGCACCGACCCAGGAAACACATCTGGTGGCCGTTTGAGTGATTGCCATTAGAGGTTTTTCTTGGCACCAATGTAAACACTGCCTTTTTTTTTTTTTTAAATGCAGTGTTTTCGTACATAGCCTATAGTGACAGGCAGATTATGATTACTGCCGCAATACTTAGAGCTATGTAATAACACTGCATTAAAAATGTTTACATTGGTGCCAAGAAAAACCTCTAATAACAATCACTCAAACGGCCACTACATTAGGCTGTAGTTGTTCTGGTGACTATAGTGTCCCTTTAACTTCACTTGTATCTGTGATCAATTCAGGGGAAGTGTTTATGGTCTATTTCTCTATCTCTCTATTTATAAAACACAATGTAAAATATAGAATATTTTATACATTACTTTCAAGTTTGTTTAGAAAGGTTCTGATAAAAAAAAAAAAATATATATATATATATATTATTTTTTTTATTAAGATGTCTAGAGAAAAACTATTTGACTCTTAAATGTTATTTTTATAACCATGTAAGTGACACCAAAGTGAAAATTTCAGGCAAACTTACATGACTAATCTAAAACATAGACGACGGATAAAGTGTATCTGTTGATCATCTAATACCCATATATTAAACTTGTAAGTTAATACTTCACCTTTAACCTGTCATATCGGATCTCTAGCTTGTGATAGATTAATCTCAAGTAGTTCCTGCTGGTTTTGTGAAGGGAAATCACGTTCAGATAAGATTACCTAGCACAGAATAGCTCTAGTGTAAATGTTTCTGTGTCAGTTTTAAAATATAGTCTGTGCAGGTTTGGAAGAGAGAAAGAATACCGAAGAATAAACCCTTAGGGAAACATTAGGTCCTAGGGGCAGTTTGGAAAATAAGGATGACTTCTTTACTACCCCCAACTCAAGAGGAAATTAACTGGATATATTCCAGAGGTTTCTTTTATGTTACAAACAATGATGTAAAGTATTTTGTAATCCCTAATAGTTGATGGATCATTTAAAAAAAAATGTTTATGATTACATAACATTGGTATGTGTTCTGTATAATACTGTCTGTCCGTTAAAAAGTGTTTGGTTGTGTAATCACTACAGTGGTTTTTTTTGTCATCACTGTTTTTGCTAGTACTTTTCGGCATGCAATAATGAGAAATAGAAAATTAGGAACATATGCTAGACATATGCATACAAGCCCATAGCAGGGTAACCTTTGCTTTTAAATGTTTAAATGATACCCAACATTTGCTTGTCATATGATTAAATTGTCACACAAGACATACTCACAGAAGATTTAATCAAAAAGTGAGCTGTTAACATTCTTATTATTGGCATTTATATAGTGCCAGCTTATACCGCATTTTCATGGTTTGTTGTATTTTGGTGGGAAGAGAGTCTGGTAGGTTAATATTTATGTATTTGTGTCATACATATCCCAGTCTGCCTGAGATTAGTGGGAAATTCATCCCAAAGAATGTTAATTGCTAGTTGCAGTTGCTGCCAATTCAATAAGGCCTTGTCCTGACAATCGTATGTCAGTAAAAAAATAGAACTGCTAATTATCCTGCTAATGCTTGCAAAAAGTAAGTGAACAGTAATTTGAAAATGTGCATTCTAAATGATGAGCTCCATTCTGATTTTCTTTAAAAGGTTGTGCCTTGCAAATGTCCATTTCCTATACTTTATATAAAATACAAATGTGAAGAGCACTGATTTTAAAGTTGACACCGAAGGCATCTGACTGAATGGTGTAAATTCAGTTGGGGTGCCCAAATTCCTACTGAAACAGACTTTAATAAATATGAGAATTGCCAATCCTGTTGGCATTTGGTCCAGACAAAATTACTTTTCTTTAGTGAATATACCAATTGGCGTTTTGCTTCTATCTGTTTATTATTGATTGATTGCCTTATTATTATTATTATTATTATTATTATTATTATTGATTTATTTTTTGGAAGGTTTTACACTGTGTCTTTTTTTTGTAGTTTGCTTTGAGTTTGTCACATTGAAAACCTTGTGCACGTTTTCTTTTTTTTGTTACTTGATCTGACTTTATACTGGAGAACTGAATTGGTTTAGCAATATCTCTGATTACTGGTGGTCTGGTATATATTTTTTACATAAAAAAAAAATCTCATTTGGGTTTGTTATATTTCTTTAACCCAATAATATTATAGGTCAAGTACTAATATTGAGATATGATGTTTTGTATATTACTATCTATAGTATATGTTAAGGCGATTGTTATGTATTTTTGAAATTCTAATAAAATTTTTACTTGGATGAGACTTTTGTGTTCCTACATTAATATATGTACAATCAGAAACATGACATTTTGAAACATATTTAACATAATATATATATTAACCTAAACCTAAACCCAGCCTAAAGGGCAACTGACACAAAACAGGCAAATAGGCAAGACAATCCACATAATGGGTTTGAGAGGTCATCCAAAAAAGGGGATGGTTGAGTAAAAAAGGTCATGCTTATTTACAATTTTATTATGTGGACAACTTTACACTTAATGTGATTTTTTTTTTTTGTTCTCGATATCAGAGTACCCACTTTCCACTGTTGTAATAAAGATATTAAGCATTATTTGTAATACTAGCTATTGGTGAGTATATATATATATATATATATTACACCTTACACATGATAAACTGTCCTTAGCTGAACTATCGAAACCCGAATTCTATCTATTATAGGTTGTGTTACTCTCATTTTTATCTGCTTCTTTTGTGCTACTACAGCTTAGATACATTAAAAGCCATTAAATTCATTGTCAACAGATATTTGCCGCACTTCTCTGTAATGTACATGTCAAAGCACGGGGAAAATCACTGCACTTTTACCATGCACAAAAATAAAAGCTATTAAAACTCCTGCTTCATGTGTCTAAATGGAAGGTGTAAGGTGAATGAACACGAGGTGAAGCATATTATTTTATATATAAAATGAATGCTAATGCATTTTTCTCTCGCTGCAGCTCTATTACTAAGAAGTAAATGGTCTTCTGTATTTTACAAAATAGTTTAGAAATGATTTGATATACAGCTGGGCTGTTCTTGGTGTCCAGAGGCCACAGCCACCTTCACCATATTGATAATGCGGAATTATCATTTCCGTATTAACAGTGCCAATTTTGTCCATCAAGGGTAATGGTGATTGCCATCACCCTTGCTCAGCACTTTCAGCCAATCACTGCTGTTCAAATGGGAAAAAATTGACAAAGATAATATGGATGTTTAAATTCAACATTGTTAAAATACAGCTAAAAAATAGGAGGTGTCTGGGCAATGGAAGGCTAAGCAATGGAAATCCTAAAAAAATTAGTACACTCCACTATAACAGTTTGTAGCAGTTATGTTACTAAGAATGCAATGTCAAGGTAGGATCCTTGGAATCTACATATTTGAACCCATAGTCAATTTTATATATATATATATATATATATATATATATATATATATACAGGGAGTGCAGAATTATTAGGCAAATGAGTATTTTGACCACATCATCCTCTTTATGCATGTTGTCTTACTCCAAGCTGTATAGGCTCGAAAGCCTACTACCAATTAAGCATATTAGGTGATGTGCATCTCTGTAATGAGAAGGGGTGTGGTCTAATGACATCAACACCCTATATCAGGTGTGCATAATTATTAGGCAACTTCCTTTCCTTTGGCAAAATGGGTCAAAAGAAGGACTTGACAGGCTCAGAAAAGTCAAAAATAGTGAGATATCTTGCAGAGGGATGCAGCACTCTTAAAATTGCAAAGCTTCTGAAGCGTGATCATCGAACAATCAAGCGTTTCATTCAAAATAGTCAACAGGGTCGCAAGAAGCGTGTGGAAAAACCAAGGCGCAAAATAACTGCCCATGAACTGAGAAAAGTCAAGCGTGCAGCTGCCACGATGCCACTTGCCACCAGTTTGGCCATATTTCAGAGCTGCAACATCACTGGAGTGCCCAAAAGCACAAGGTGTGCAATACTCAGAGACATGGCCAAGGTAAGAAAGGCTGAAAGACGACCACCACTGAACAAGACACACAAGCTGAAACGTCAAGACTGGGCCAAGAAATATCTCAAGACTGATTTTTCTAAGGTTTTATGGACTGATGAAATGAGAGTGAGTCTTGATGGGCCAGATGGATGGGCCCGTGGCTGGATTGGTAAAGGGCAGAGAGCTCCAGTCCGACTCAGACGCCAGCAAGGTGGAGGTGGAGTACTGGTTTGGGCTGGTATCATCAAAGATGAGCTTGTGGGGCCTTTTCGGGTTGAGGATGGAGTCAAGCTCAACTCCCAGTCCTACTGCCAGTTCCTGGAAGACACCTTCTTCAAGCAGTGGTACAGGAAGAAGTCTGCATCCTTCAAGAACAATGCTCCATCACACGCGTCCAAGTACTCCACAGCGTGGCTGGCAAGAAAGGGTATAAAAGAAGAAAATCTAATGACATGGCCTCCTTGTTCACCTGATCTGAACCCCATTGAGAACCTGTGGTCCATCATCAAATGTGAGATTTACAAGGAGGGAAAACAGTACACCTCTCTGAACAGTGTCTGGGAGGCTGTGGTTGCTGCTGCACGCAATGTTGATGGTGAACAGATCAAAACACTGACAGAATCCATAGATGGCAGGCTTTTGAGTGTCCTTGCAAAGAAAGGTGGCTATATTGGTCACTGATTTGTTTTTGTTTTGTTTTTGAATGTCAGAAATGTATATTTGTGAATGTTGAGATGTTATATTGGTTTCACTGGTAATAATAAATAATTGAAATGGGTATATATTTGTTTTTTGTTAAGTTGCCTAATAATTATGCACAGTAATAGTCACCTGCACACACAGATATCCCCCTAACATAGCTATAACTAAAAACAAACTAAAAACTACTTCCAAAAATATTCAGCTTTGATATTAATGAGTTTTTTGGGTTCATTGAGAACATGGTTGTTGTTCAATAATAAAATTAATCCTCAAAAATACAACTTGCCTAATAATTCTGCACTCCCTGTATAAAAGGACAACAGAGTGCTTGCTCACTTTGCCTTTTACCAGCAAGCACTGGTTCAACTCTACCTTATTTAAACAGTCAAATTTGTAATAGTTGTACTAAAAAGGCAAAAAGCTCCACCAACATGCAGTCCAAGTTATTGGCCAGTCTTATAAGGCATATTTATTTTCATCAGGTAAACATATCTATAAGCAACGATGAAGAAAAAAATTGTAATACTTTAATTAATTGTCAAGTTATTAATTTTATAAATTATATATTTTTTTAACTTTTTTTGCAATACACATTTTGTTTTTCTGCATGTTCTACCGCTGTGACCAGTCCATTTTTAACTATAGAAATAGAATTTCACAGCTGTATAGTGAGTGTACCTTTAAGATTCCAGCCCCAATATATTCTCTCCCTCTAAATATCTTTTTCTAACTTGCCATTTTCTGATATATTAAAAAATATATATTATTGCTTCATGAGGGGACCATTAGAGAAACGTAAGCATTGAATGTGTATTTTTCAATTAATTAAGACATTTTATAGAGATCTCCCATTGCTTTAGAATTCAAAAGGTTAAACCATTTGGCAGAATAACACTATAATTTTGTAAACAGAAACATAGGCATACTTGCTGTGATTTAAAGCTATCGCACTTTATTAACTATATTTAATCCTAAGTAAACATTCCTTCGGCATCGTGAGTGCAGAGACATTTATATGTGATACTGTAGACTAAAATATAATTTACAATATTTTGGTTTATTGCCAAAATACCTAAAGTTGGCTTCGCTGAGTTGTGTAATAATGTGCAGTAAGCATTAATCTTGGCATTTAATATAACATGATATTTTAAATCACATTTGCTAAAATAAAATGCATATTTAAAATCATATCCACATATTTAGTGTAATAAAAAACGTAGGAAACGTTCTTTTCTCTATGGATTTACAATACATTTAAAGTGAGTTGACACATAGACTAGTAAAGAAACGGTAAGTAAGTTGGCCTATTGAAAATGTTTCAAACAATTTAACTTTATTGCATACATAATACTTCAGTTCAGCAAATCACTGCTTTGGGAGTAGTAAAAATGGTGTGACTAAAATGGTCAGAGAATTGTTTTACTTAGAAAAAGAAAAAAAGACAGCTTATTTGGAAATTAGTGATCAAATTGTTTGCAGTTTAATGGCAATTATTATTATTATTATTTTTTTTAAACAGCTCTCGTTACCAATTATATTTGAGTAACATAAAATATGGCCTGAAATAAGGGAATGCCAGCCTTTCTTTTAGGTTTTATTTCTTGGCTAATTTGGTGTAAAATGTCCAATACACACAAATTCACATTATAAAGTGTTGCTTTTCTAAACTTTACAATGTAGCAAATCGAAATTTGAAAGGCAAAATATAAGCTCAAATAGCTAAGTGTTTCTTAAAGTGATATTATAAGCATCAGAAACACTACAGTTTTTTGCAGTTGTTCTCGGGCATATAGCCTGTCTCTGCAGGGTTAGCAGTGTAAATGCTCTTCTTTCTCAAGAAAAACCAGTGTTTATACTGCTGCCTAAATCCAGCTATAGTGATAGTCACTCTGACAGCTACTAGAGGAACCTTTTTGGCTCAGTCCAGCAAAGCTTGCAGGACTGATGTTCGGCATTTCCATGCAATGCACGGAGACACTAAATGCTCTCTATAGAGCTCTCTATGAAGAGATGCTGATTGGTGCAGTACTCTATTTTCCGCGGATGTGCACCAGTCTTCCAATGCATTGGGAGACTGGTGCACGGGCGTGGAAAATCGAGCACTGCATCAATCAGCATCTCTTTATGGAGAGCTCTATAGAGAGCGTTTAGTGTCTCAGGCAAGCATTGGACTAGCTGAGATCATTAAATAATCGATCATTGATTGGAGGCGGGGTGGCAACCCAAAATCCAGCAAACCATGGGATATATGGTGAATAAAACAGCTTTTGTAGCCCATGCACACTATAGTATGTGGACTACAGTTTTCTACAATTCAGAGATTATAGAAAACTACTGTTAGTAATAAGTCTGCAAGAGTTGTCTGGAATTTGATATTTTAAGCCAAATATTTCAGCCAGAAAAAAAATTCAAGTTGAAGTGTATTTTCAATTTAAATATGTTGACCTACAATTTCAAATCCCATTGTCAATTCCTCAGAATTCATGGTTGTGTGGAGAAACTCCAGATGACTATTCAATACACCTAGATAAAGCTTTCATAACTATTTCTTCAAATTCGTTCATCAAACTGTCTGACTTCACAATATAGCCTAAATGTAGCCTAAATATAGCCTAATAAAATTGTAGCCTAGTTATACAGGAGACATGACATCAGTTGACATTTTTTTTATTTTTCATTTATGACATCAGGGACACTATAGTCACCAGAAAAACTACAGCTCATTATATTTGTTCTGGTGAGTATAATCATTCCCATCAGGCTTATAGAAAAGGCAGTGTTTACATTACAGCCTAGGGATACCTCTACTGGCCACACCTCAGATGGCTTCTAAATGTGCTTCCCGGGGCAGTGCTGCTCAGTGTGACTGACATTCAGTGTCTCCACCCTCTGCATGCAGACACTGAACTTTCTTCATAGAGATGCATAGATTCAATGCATCTCTACGAGGAGATGCTGATTGGCCAGGGCTGTGTTTGGCTTATCCTGACTCTGCCCCTGATTTGCCCCCTTAATAATCTCAGCCAATCCAATGCTTTCCTATGGGAAAGCATTGTGATTGGCTCAGAACACCACTTCTAATTATGTCAGGGAAGTAGGTAGTTCGGGGCAGAGCCAGCAGCAGACTGAAATTAAGGTAAGATTTTACTATATTAAGGGCTACCAGTAGGTCTAGATGGTGGTTTTAACACTATATGGTCAGGGATACATGTGTGTGTTGCTGGCCCTATATTGTTCATTTAGGTAAAAATGCATGTAAGTGTTTTGGTGTTCAATAGCACTGCAAGTACTTAACTGTATTTCTGTGTAATTTAGCAATTCTGCTCTGTCCTATTAACTTTTAAATACTTATATCCAGAGGCCAAGCCCTATTTCAATCACCACACTTGTCATGCTCTTTCTCCTACTCTATGTACCTCCATGCTTAAACTATTCCTTTATATTTACATCTTTGTGTCAACTATTCCACCACATATGCACTTTATCTCTCCCTGATCCTTTATCACAAGCACATCACTCTCAGATCCTTCTTCCAGCTTATACATTCCCAGTTCTTGGGAGTAGTGTCTTTTTCCTTTCAATAATTAGAAACTCATGAAGGCTCCTGCCACTCAGGTGCTGTGATGACGTTCATCAGAATTGGGTCACATAAACTGAACTGGAGGTCAAAGTGAAAACATGATGTAAAAAATAATCACTATACTGGCATCTCAGCAGTGAGACATGAACTTTTTCTTGCAATCATAGAATAAACCTGGTTATGTTCACTGACAGCATCCTACTTAATAAATACATTTTTGAATGAGATAGTTTGTCTCAAATTGATGTGTGTCCCTTTAAGCCCTCCTATTGTTCTTCATGAGAGATATTAAAACTCATCAGCCAGGAATTACCAGTAATTGCAGAGATTTTATTGTATGGAAGCAGCCACTGGTCGCTAATGTTAGCAACCCCCTTTTTTTAAAAAAAATAAAAAAATTAGCAGCTTTGCAAGTTTAACATTTGAAATTAACTCTTACAGGCTGTTCACTAGAGTGAGCATTCAAAGTGACTTCAAAGTGAATTTCAAAGTTACGGCCAAAGTAGATTAACAGAAAACATAGCTGACTTAAATTTCCATTTCAGTTGCTTTTACCTTAAATATGAATTTCATCTTGAATTCACTTTGAATTCTCTCTTACAGGGACCACTTCGGCTCATTAAAGTGATTTGGGTGCAGTGACCTTGTTCCCTTAACCTTGCAATGTTAATTATTACAGATTCTGAGAAACTGCAATAATTACTGTATTTTTCAGTATATAGGACACCCCATGTATAAGATGACCCCTATTTTTTTAGCCCAAAATTAAGAAATCAATATTTTAAACATGAAATAGAACAACTTTGCTATTTTAGAGGTGACTTCTGAGGAGAACAACACACTTCTGATTCTCATGCCTCCCCTGTGCTACGGTACTCTGTGAAGTTAATGTCTCTATAGGGCATGCTGGGAGAATACAGCTCCCACAATACAGCAGGTGGTGTGAGTGCATGCTGGGACATCACAGTAGTATTCCCTCCGCTCCCTGATCCCTATTTCCTCCCCCGTAATTATAAATCAGAAAGCAAGACCTATCTGAGGTGGAGCAAATCTTAATATGGCTGCTCCTTTTATGGTATGGCATGTCTCTAGAGCTCTGTTGGTGATAAGTGCTGACATCTGCTACAGCTCCCACGCAGGGACCTCTTCCACCTTGCCACAGCATTCAGAAGTGCATGGGTGGGAGGGAGGCCAGGTATGTGTGTGGGCCATGACACACTGAAATGCTGCAGACGCCATCTTAACTTTTTTTTTTAACCCCTGCATTCCATGTATAAGACGACCCCCAATTTTAGACTTAATTTTTTTAGAAAAAAAACACAGTTTTATACATGGAAAAATATAGTACCTTGCCTAACTGATGCTGGACCTCACGCTCTCCATCAAATGCTTTCCTATGAGGAGGGCTAAGTGCACTTTTGGCGTTTGACGAGCATGCGAACTAGAACCCCCCTGTCGGAGGCAGACATCCACCGCCAAGGGACACTGTGCAGGGGGCTGCAAGGGGAGGGAGTGGGGGGCGCTACAGTGCTAAGAATACAACTTTGTATTCCTAGCACTACATTATCCCTTTTAGTGAATAACCCTAAATGTGATTAAATTTCTATGTTTATGCTTGAAATCTCAAAACTAAATGCTAAGTACACTGTTTTAAAAATGTATTTTTTTGTTAGTTACTCTTTAAGAACATTAATAACTCAACAACGAAGGTAAAAGTTCAGTATGTATACAAAAGACAATAGTATAAATTGTTTCCTAGGATGTGATACTTAATCACAGACTAAGTGCTTGCAGTTTTCAGAAAGGTTAAATTCTCATGCACACAAAAAAAGAAGTATATTTCTAATGTTGACACAGGTAGTGATCAATTATAATGAATGATTAAAAACAAACTTGTCTACAAGCTGGCAAGCACAGCATTTGTAAGACATTAAAGCAGAAAAGAAGACACATGAAACGGTTATCACGAATTAGAAATAATGAGAAATTCCTCTCGTTGATAAATCAAAGATAAATCTTTGTTTCGAAAGGAAAAATATATATAACTTAATTTTTACATAATATTTGTCTTAAAACAAGTAACTCATAAAAACAGGTGGTCTAACCGTTTCAAATCCAGCTGTTTCTTAACTTTGTTCTTCACAATTCTCAGTCAACCTTTGAGTAGATGGTCTGGACAAAAAAAAAATGTAACTTGCTAACTTAAAGGAACACTATAATGTCTGGAACAATAACATGTAATCAAAAAAAAGTGATGTTATACTAACTATTTTTGTTTAAACGCGCCTATTTTTCACGCTGTGCAGTCTTGCCATGGCTGGCTCTGTCTCCATGGCTGAGGTCATCAAACTTGATCATTTCAGCAAATCCACTGCTTTCACATAGAAAAGCATTGGGAGACTATTGCGCATGCGAGGCAAAATGCCGCACTGCACCAGTCAGCATCTCATCATAGAGATGCATTGAATTAGTGCATCTCTAGAGGGAACGTTTAGCACCTCCATGCAGTGCGTGAAGATGCTGAACGCAAGTAATGCACACTGTGCAGCAGTGGACTGCTAAGCACCTACAGTGGACATCTGAGTGACTGCCACTAGAGGTGTTTCTAGGAAGCAATGTAAACACTACCTTTTCTCTAAAACAGCAGTGTGTACATTAAAACCCATACAGGGACATGCTATATACACCAGAACCACTACACTAAGGTCACTGGCCATTTTTTGCACCTTTTAGGTTCGTCTGATTGATTTCCTGAAATTCTGCCATGCTGAAGTGAGTTATGGCCGAAATCTGGTCATACAAATTTTTTTTATTTATTCAGAAAAATGTTCTTGCTGTGCAAGTCTATTCAAAAAAATGGATTACGATTTTTCATTTTGAAATGGAGTTGACTGAATGGCACAAAAACTTAAAAATCACAAATCAATAAAACAAATCAGTAAAATGATTCTAAATTAGTGAATCGATTGGGTGTAAGTGGCATGGGCAACAGAAGCTTTTTAATTTTTTCTGTTTTTGCTTTCTGATTTTCCTTTTTTATTCACTGGATAACAAGGATTCCAATACACCTCTGTCAACTAGGGCCCTGCTCTGCCTAAGGGCGGTGTTCGTATTAGTGGAGGAGGTACATTGTACTTGCATTTTGCTTATTGTCCTTCTTGGTGGCACTCAGATTGTTCCAACCTTTGCTTTTGTGGCATCATACACTACTACCACCCTTTGCTTTGTGGCTGGTGAAGATGCAGGTAGATTTGTATTTGCAACTGTGGAAGCTGTTGCAATAATAGCACTTGGCTGATTAATGCTAGTGGAAATGTTGATGGTAGTACTACAGGTGATGTGGTAGTGGTGTTGCTGCTGATGGTAGAATTGACAGTGAGCTATGTGTGCCAATGATAGCAGGTGCAGCTGTTATCACAACTGTCTCCATTGGACGAGGGTAATGTAAAGTTGATAAAGATGGTCTTCATGGAGAAGATGTAGGATGCAAGTGCACACCACCTGCCAGAGAAAACATTACCAGTAAAGGGGAAAAAATGTGTGTGCACTGGTGTTGTACCTGATTCTGTACTGATGTCATAACCTACCACTAGCATTTTCTCTTCCACTGCTACTACCACCATTCTGAGGCAGAACATGTGGGATGATGAGGAAAATGCAGGTAATCGACAGAGGAACGTTGGACAGTAACAGCTGCACCCTTTATCATCTGATAAATTTAAAAATAAATAAATAAAAAGTTAAACTTTTTAGCCAAAATGTCAGTGCCACTTACCTCTTACTGATATTGAATAATGTTTACTGTTTTTTTTTTTTTTTCTAGCAGTAGACATATTATTTGATTTGCTTCTGTGCCACTGCTCTGGAAATTGCAAGCTTCTTTCCTCAGTAAGATACACAATGCAACACTGATGTCCCAAAAAGTAGAACGCTGATGGGAGGGGGTTAAGGGAGCCTTCCAGTGACGTGATGGCATTATTGGCTCTGCCCAGAAGGGTGGACAGGTGGACAAGTCTGCCCAAATTACTGGCAGGTCTTCCTGGTACTAATGCACACCAGGCTGCCTGTCAGTCAAACAGACCAGCCCACTAATAGCAGGACATGCAGGAAGCACTGTTTCTGTGAAAAATTGCAATATTTAGGCAGAAAACAACTACCACGTTTTAGACCATTTTTAGGACAATTTAATAAGTATAAACAAATTAGAGACCAAAAATAAAATCTACTTTCAAAGCACTTCTATAGCTCTCCACAGTGTCTTTTTTTGTATCTACACAGCATCAGTGCTGAGTAGTGAGTACAAGTGTCAATTCTTGTAATTAAATTCAGATTGATTAGTTCAGTAAAGGATTTTTCTTAGCTGCCCTGTAGGCTAGACTTAACCTCACCCAAAGACTTTTTCCTAAACTTGTAGTCGTAGATATTTTAATGACCTACAAACTGAACATTTTTCTGTTTTATTTTAAAACAAATTGTGATAGCATTTGTAGCTACATATTCTTAGTGACTACATTTAAAATTGTTAAATAAAATAGTGTGCATTAGTTTCAGTGGCAGCTTGTGAAGTCTGAAATGTATGTGAACCCCTAGACTAATGACATCTCCAAGAGCTAATTGGAGTGAGATGTCAGCCAACTGGAGTCCAATCAATGAGATGAGATTGGAGGTGTTGGTTACAGCTGCCCTGCCCTATAAAAAACACACACCAGTTCTGGGTATTGCTTTTCACAAGAAGCATTGCCTGATGTGAATGATGCCTCGCACAAAAGAGCTCTCAGAAGACCTACGATTAAGAATTGTTGACTTGCATAAAGCTGGAAAGGGTTATAAAAGTATCTCCAAAAGCCTTGCTGTTCATCAGTCCATGGTAAGACAAATTGTCTATAAATAGAGAAAGTTCAGCACTACTCTCCCTAGGAGTGGCCGTCCTGTAAAGATGACTGCAAGAGCACAGCGCAGACTGCTCAATGAGGTGAAGAAGAATCCTAGAGTGTCAGCTAAAGACTTACAAAAGTCACTGGCAAATGCTAACATCCCTGTAAGCAAATCTACAATACGTAAAACACTAAACAAGAATGGATTTCATGGGAGGATACCACAGAGGAAGCCACTTCTGTCCAAACAAAACATTGCTGCATGTTTACAGTTTGCACAAGAGCACCTGGCAAAATATTGGCAAAATATTCTGTGGACAGATGAAACCAAAGTTGGGTTGTTTGGAAGAAAAAAACTGTGAAGTATGGTGGTGGGGGCATCATGGTTTGGGGCTGCTTTGCTGCGTCAGGGCCTGAACGGATTGCTATCATTGAAGGAAAAATGAATTCCAAAGTTTATCAAGACATTTTGCAGGATAACTTAAGGCCAACTGTCTACCAGCTGAAGCTTAACAGAAGATGGATGTTGCAACAGGACATTGACCCCAAGCATAAAAGTAAATCAACAACAGAATGGCTTAAATAGAAGAAAATACACCTTCTGAAGTGGCCCAGTCAGAGTCCTGACCTCAACCCAACTGAGATGCTGTGGCATGACCTCAAGAAAGTGATTCACACCAGACATCCCAAGAATATTGCTGAACTGAAACAGTTCTGTAAAGAGGAATGGTCAAGAATTACTCCTGACCGTTGTGCACGTCTGATCTGCAACTACAGGAAACGTTTGGTTGAAGTTATTGCTGCCAAAGGAGGTTCAACCAGTTATTAAATCCAAGGGTTCACATACTTTTTCCACCTGCACTGTGAATGTTTACATGGTGTGTTCAATAAAAACATGGCAACATTTCATTCTTTGTGTGTTATTAGTTTAAGCAGACTGTGATTGTCTATTGTGACTTAGATGATGATCAGATCACATTCTATGACCAATTTGTGCAGAAATCCATATCATTCCAAAGGGTTCACATACTTTTTCTTGCAACTGTATTAACTGTATTTAGTGTATGTGTCATTATGTTCACATGCATTTTTTTTTTACAATTTCTTGGCATTTTAGTAAGCTGTATTCATAGGCCTTTGGGGTTCTTACAAATACCAGTAAGCAAGGTATTTTAGCATTTTTATTTATGTATGTCATGTCTATAGTATGTGAGACAAATATTGCATTTTTGCTTTTATATTTACATTTCAGAAATATTGCAAGATAAAGTACATTGTATAATGTCTAAAGTATTTCATTTCCCAGATTTTGTTTATAAAGGTTGAATAATTAAGTGTACATAATTTAAACTTTTAAATGTTTGACCCACACCAGCTCTCCAAAGGTAGGGAGTTTAAGTAACCCTACCCCTAACCCTAAACTCACCCCTAACCCTAACCCCAACCCTAACCCTAATAGGGTTGGGGTTAGGGGTAAGGTTAGGGGTAGGGTCAGGTGTAGGGTTAGGGTCAGGTGTAGGGTTAGGCGTAGGGTTAGGGTCAGGTGTAGGGTTAGGCGTAGGGTTAAGGGTAGGGGTATGGTTAAGGTTAGGGGTAGAGTTAGGGTAATCATTCCCCTAATTTTCCCTCCCTCTTCTGTTTTCCCCCTTTTCAGAAATCCAAAGCACCTCGGCACTTCCGAAATTCGGGACTTCAACAATTCGCCCCCTGTCAATTCGGCACTTCGGCATTCGGCAATTCTGACATTCGGAAGCATCGGAAACAAATTGGACATGTCTACATGTTAACATTCCAGTGCCTGGCTGGCTAAAGGCATTGGCTACGTATATATAGTGCTATGTATATACTATATATAAAACAGTAAGTGAAACTCAAGAAATCATTTCTCCACAACTATCCCAGAGTTCCCAGTTTGACATGCAAATGAGCACAGACAGATATGTTTCAGACTTCACTGTGCATTTGTGCAGGTTCTGTTAACAATGGATATGTTAACAGAACCTTTAAACACAGCTTTTTTTAAACCAAAGAGCAAGCTATGATTCATAAAAATGAAAACACTAAACTAAATTACCTATAGTAAGCATTCAACCTCTTAAATATTATTTTTTTGCCCCTTAAATGTAAATGATAAGCAGATTTGACTAATAAAATACAGGGTTTGGTGTGATTTGTGTCAGGAATTCTCACCACCTGATAAATCTGAGAAAATTTCTTACACCAAATTCCTGAAATGATTTATGCCAGGCCTCTTGCTAGCCTGTAGGGGAGTATTTTACAACTGCGTGGCAAGTTCTTGCACTATTCCACTGGGGCATCTCTGTGCCCCCTGACAGCTTTACCGAGAAAGGTTTAGGAAAAGTAATTATTCAATTAAAGAAAAAAGGAAGAATGAATAAACAGACAGTTACCGAACAACATTTGATCTAAAGATGATAAGAAACAGAGGTAGAGTAATGGATCTCTATATACATTCAAGCTGTTGGGAAAATGATCTGCACCATATATAATAATAATCGTAACAACAACATGAAACATTTACAGCAGTGGATTTTAACCTTTTATTAGACAGGGATACCTGGAATGTAGTCTTGTGAAGCTCAGAGATCCACCCATTCTTCAAATGTATACAATATCATTAAATTAATTCTGTTAATTTCAAGTGTCAGAGGTTTCACCATCAAACCAAGGAGGGCAGAACTGCTACAGTAAGCATTTTAGTTTTGGTATTTCCTGGGACCTGACTGGTATGAAATATTACTGTTTTAACCGAGGGAGAGTCACTGATAGAATCACTGATAAAGAGGAAACCTTATACATACAGCATAATTAAAATTGCATAAAAATGATGCGCAAATTAATGTACCAGGATATTAATTTTGAGAATTACAGACAGAATTAAGATCGACCAGGGCCCCCGACAGAAAGACAGAATGCCAAATTGGGATCCCCCCTAGAGTCATGGGCTCTGTTCTGTGATTTTGTTTAGGGCTGGACTGGGACAAAATGTCAGCCCGGGCAGTAAAAGGCAGCGCAGCCCACTAGGAAGAGTGGGCCAGAAAGGTGGCGTGCTATGTCGTCACCAATGACAAGTATGTTGCCCTCCCAACTGGTATGTTAGTGTGATGCCCCTCTAGAGCATTCAGTCCTCTCTGATGGAGATAATGTCCTGTTTTTTTCTGCACAATGCAAGCATATATGTTTGCTAGTGACTTGTCTTTGGTGTCCCTAATAGTGGGATGTCACAGAACAAAAAGGATTGTTAAAGTGTGTTTTGCACTGTGGGTATGCTCCCTGTGGTGTTGTACGTGTTTGGATGTTTTTTAAGTGATTATGTGTGTAGAGGAGACCATTTATGTGTAAAGGGGTCTGTTTGTGGTGTATATTATAATATGTAGTGAGGGCCTGTAGTGTATAGGTGTGTTTTGGGGCTGTAAATTGTGTGTGGTTATAGGACCTTTAGAGTATGTGCGCTTAGTGGTGTGTTGCGTTTGCATGTAAGGACTGTATTCTGTGTATCTAGGAGCTGCAGGGGGTGGCATTGTGTGTATGCGTATAGGTGTGTTTTTGGGCTGTAAATTGTGTGTGTTTATGTATTTATAGGACCTTTAGTGTGCTTAGTGGGGTGTTGCGTTTGCATGTAAGGACTGTCTTCTGTGTATCTAGGAGCTGCAGGGGGTGGCATTGTGTGTATGCGTGCAGGTGTTGTAGAGCACATGTGTGTTTTGGTGTGGTAATAATAGGGGGTGTAGTGTGTGTTTAGGGGAGTAGTGTGTGCATAGAGGTACAGTCAGGGCCGCCCCCAGAAATTTTGGGACCCCGACACAGCGCAAGGTCTGGGCCTCCCCCTTTTCTCCCCTCCCGCCCGGCCCGCCCACAAGTCCGCCCACAGGACTCCTACCTAGTCCGCTGCAAGTGATGCAGGACTGAATGTGGTGTGTATAGTGGAAGTGAATTAGAATGTGTGTAATGGATGTAGTGTTTGTGTGTATTAGATACTGTTACTGGATGCAGTGTGTATAGTGAACGCAGAGTGTGTTTGAGTAGTGGATGTAATGTGTGTTTGTGTAGTGGATGTAGTGTTTGTGTGTACTAGATGCAATGTGTTAAGTGGATGCAGTGTCTGTAGTGGATGTAGTGTGTGTATTAGACGCAGTGTCTCTGTATAGTGAATGCAGAGTGTTTGAATGTGTGGTGGATGTAGTGTGTGTACTGTGCATACAGGATGTTTGTGTAGTGGATGCTGTGTGTATAGTTAATGCAGAGTGTGTGTCAGTGTAATGAATGCAGAGTGTGTGTGTCAGTGTAGTGGATGCAGAGTGTGTGTGTCAGTGTAGTGGATGCAGAGTGTGTGTCAGTGTAGTGAATGCAGAGTGTGTGTGTGTGTTAGTGTAGTGAATGCAGAGTGTGTGTGTGTGTAGTGTATGCAGAGTGTGTGTTAGTGTAATGAATGCAGAGTGTGTGTTAGTGTGTAGTGAATGCAAAGTGGGTGTTAGTATAATGATTGTAGTGTGTGTGTTAGTATAATGATTGCAGTGTGTGTGTTAGTGTAGTGAATGCAGAGTGTGTGTTAGTGTAATGAATGCAGCGTGTCTGTTAGTGTAATGAATCCAGTGTGTGTGTTAGTGTAGTGAATACAGAGTGTGTGTTAGTGTAGTGAATACAGAGTATGTGTGTGTGTTAGTGTAGTGTATGCAGAGTGTGTGTTAGTGTAGTGTATGCAGAGTGTGTGTTAGTGTAATGAATGCAGCGTGTCTGTTAGTGTAGTAAATACAGAGTGTGTGTTAGTGTAGTAAATACAGAGTGTGTGTGTGTGTGTTAGTGTAGTGTATGCAGAGTGTGTTTGTGTGTTAGTGTAGTGAATGCAGAGAGTGTGTTAGTGTGTAGTGAATGCAGTGTGTGTGTTAGTGTAGTGTATGCAGAGTGTGTGTGTGTTAGTGTAATGAATGCAACGTGTATGTTAGTGTAGTGTATGCAGAGTGTGTGTGTGTTAGTGTGTAGTGAATGCAGAGTGTGTGTTAGTTTAGTGAATGCAGATAGTGTGTTAGTGTGTAGTGAATGCAGAGTGTGTGTCAGTGTAATGAATGCATAGTGTCTGTTAGTGTAATGAATGCAGAGTGTGTGTTGGTGTAATGATTGCAGTGTGTGTTGGTGTAATGATTGCAGTGTGTGTTGGTGTAATGATTGCAGTGTGTGTTAGTGTAATGAATGCAGTGTGTGTGTTAGTGTAATGAATGCAGTGTGTGTGTTAGTGTAATGATTGCAGTGTGTCTGTGTTAGTGTAGTGAATGCAGATTGTGTTAGTGTAATGAATGCAGAGTGTGTGTTAGTGTAGTTAATGCAGTGTGTGTTAGTGTAATGAATGCAGAGTGTCTGTAAGTGTAATGAAAGCAGAGTGTCTGTTAGTGTAGTGTATGCAGTGTGTCTGTTAGTGTAGTGTATGCAGTGTGTGTGTTAGTGTAGTGCATGCATAGTGTGTGTTAGTGTAATGATTGCAGTGTGTGTGTTAGTGTAATGAATGCAGTGTGTGTGTTAGTGTAGTGAATGCAGTGTGTGTGTTAGTGTAATGATTGCAGTGTGTGTTAGTGTAGTGTATGCAGAGTGTGTGTTAGTGTAGTGAATGCAGTGTATGTGTTAGTGTAGTGTATGCACAGTGTGTGTTAGTGTAATTAATGCAGTGTGTGTTAGTGTAATTAATGCAGTGTGTGTTAGTGCAGTGAATGCAGTGTGTGTGTCAGTGTAGTGAATGCAGTGTGTGTGTGTTAGTGTAATGATTGCAGTGTGTGTGTTAGTGTAATGAATACAGTGTGTGTGTTAGTGTAGTGAATGCGTTAGTGGAGTGTATGCACAGTGTGTGTTAGTGTAATTAATGCAGTGTGTGTCAGTGAAGTGAATGCAGTGTGTTTGTTAGTGTAATGAATGCAGTGTGTGTGTTAGTGTAATGATTGCAGTGTGTGTGTTAGTGTAGTGTATGCATGCAGTGTAAATGGAGCATTCCAAAATGTTATTCCCCCCTCTCTGTTTCTTACCTGGTTCAGGGAGGGGGGAGATACCATGATCCCTGGTGGTCCGGTGGCATTGTGGGGGCCCTGGCTCCCTGTGCTTGCAGAGGGGGCCCAGCAGACTGCAAGTATATTTACAAGCTCTTCCCTCTCTGTAACTGCCACGAGCACGGCGTGCGTGCCGCGCGGATCGTTGCCATGGTAGCCCATGGCAACGCTATGACGGCAGCGGGTCTCGCGGGAGTTAGAGAGAGGGAAGGGCTTGTAAGTACATTTGCAGTCTGCTGGGCCCCCTCTGCAAGTAAAGGGAGCCGAGGTGCCCATGGCTGCACCTGCACTGCACATATATATAGCGATCATCGCTATATATATGTGCAGAGAGTAATTGTGGGGCCCGGGACTGCCAAAGCAGTCCAGGCCCCCCAGGACCGCTGAGCCTGTGACAAATGTCATGGTTGTCACCCCCTGATGGTGGCCCTGGGTACAGTGGGTGCACAAGAGTTGTATATGGGCATAGTATGAGTGCAGTGATGGGGTGTTTATAGGGGGTATAGAGTGTGTAGTGCCTTTGTATGTGTGTATGCAGGAGGTGTAATGTTTGTGTTTAAAGGGAGTATAGAGTGTGTGTGAAGTGTGTGAGTGCAGTGTATAGGGGGTATAGAGTGTGTGTGAGTGCAGGGGGTGTAGTGTGTGTATATAGGGTGTATAGTGTGTGTATGTGCAGGGGGTGTAGTGTGTATGTATAGGGGGTATAGTGTGTCGGTGCAGGAGGTGTAGTGTGTGTGTATATAGGGTGTATAATGTGTGTAGTGTGTAGGTGCAGGAAGTGTAGTGTGTATATAGGGGTGTAGTGTGTAAGTGGTGGGGTATAGTTTATGTATATAAGGGCTGGATAGGATTGAATATTCAATTTGCTAATTTCATTATTTAAATTAAAATAAAAACCCTACACATTTACTCCCCTTTCCCATTATTACCTTGCAGGGGGGGTGGGAGCAACACACTGATGATCATCCCTGGTGATCCAGTGGGCTAGTGATGTGGTCTGTACCTCCGCAGGGTACCATGCCTTTCTCTAGCGAGAGCTGGAGTTTCAGAGCGTTGACGCGGGTTATCGGAGATCGCAAGATGGTTGCCCTGCGTGCAGCGTGGAGACCCTTTGCTCCATAACCAAATTCCTTTCTGGACCATGAGGGAATGGAGCTGTTCAGACCCTCTCTTGGGGCCAAGCTGCTATGCTTGGGCCGACAGGGGAGATTTTTTGATCTCCCCTGTCGGCCTCGGCCCATGGCCATCGCTGCCCACCAGGCATATGCCCGGTTTGCCCGATGGCCAGATGGCCAGTCCGGGCCTGATTGTGTGTGTGTGTGTGTGAGTATTGTGTGTGTGAGAGTGTGCAGTGTCTGAGTGTTGTGTGTGGAGGTGATTGGGAGCTGTTGGCGGAGGCTGAGTGTGCCTGTGTGTGCGCTGCTTGAGTGTTGTATGTTTGTTAAATTTGTATGTGCAGGGTAGTGTGAATGTGTTGTGCTTGGAAGTATGTGCAGGGAAGTTCCTAATTCCCCCTCCCACCTCCTGCTTACCTTTTGATAGGAGGATGTGTTTTCCTGGTTGTCCAGTGAAGGCCATGCTGGGCAGAATTCCTGGTGGTCTGGTGGGGGAACATTGAGCTCCCTCATTCTCTTGGCACTCTGGTAATGACCAGAGTTCTGTCAGAGTTCTGTCTGCTGTGCTCTGAGTGATTGAGAAATGCCAAGCCCACGAGGTAGCTCATAAAGTGATGTGCAACCCATAGAGGTGCAGACCTTAGGTAGTGAAGGGGTGCATGGCTGAGTAGGGATCACGTTGCTGTCTCAGAAAGGGTCCCTTCATAGACAGATATAGTTAAAGGCTCAGAAAGTTGCCCACCAGGCCCCTGTCTATGCCCAGGCCCTAGGTGGTTATCTATGAAACATTATGGATAATCCAGCTTTGACTACAGGTTGAAGATCAAAAGTGACTCAAAACTATTCAAGAGAATGGAGATGGCGATTTGGATGAAATTAGTAATGTTTACCATCATTTAAACTGAAAAAACTAAACCAAAATGATCCAAACAATTGGGCCAAACCATTTTTTCTGAAAATAAAAAAATAAAGTTTCGGGCTCCTAAACTTCAGCCATGATTTGGGAAAAAAATCAAATGAGCTAAAAGAGTGCAAAAAAGGGACATTCAGTGTACCATAAATAATATGTATATATTTTACAATATACTAATAGGAACATTATCCTGTCATTTGTGCCACAGATCAAATGAGAAAAAGCAACCGAAAGAGCAGTAAAAAATCTGTATACATATTTATATATGATATATTTATTAAATACATCATATAGAAGTATATAGAAATAGATTTTTTAAAATTATTATTGCAAGTGCAATTCTGTAGTTCAGCATTAGTTATTCTTAACTTGGGAAGGCAAAAGGTTATGCCTTGCTTTGAGGGTGGTTAGACTGTTTACCATGATTTGCAAGACATAACTGCAAAATTAGAAGGTTTTTTATTTTTCACTGCCTCGGTTTAGTACATTTTGTTTTAGAGTTTTAAAAACACTACATGTTGATGTTGATTAACATTTTTGAACTGCCTAAAAAAAGAAATTAATGCCAAAATTGTTTGCAAGAAATGTTTTGTCTTATCAGCAAACAAAACATACTTCCAAGCCTCGGGGTCTCTTCAATCTACCATGACTGAAGTTGGCAAAATATTTACTGACCTTTTCCGTGGCATTTCATCCTGTTGCTTAAGGCTTTGAAAATACTCACTTATAATCATGGTCATTTCCTACTGAGAGAGCAGTAAAGTCTTTTCTATTATGAGAATTTTATGTTATTTAATTATTTTTATTATAAGTGTATATTCAGGGTTATTTGCTAACCAATTATGTCATATTAGTTTTCCATGACGATCCTGAGTTTATGAAAAACTCAGAAGCGACAGTTGAAGCTTCTTCTCCCATTTATGGTTAATGAACCTCCAGCTTCAAGTGGATATTCCCTCTTTTTCACTTCTCTAAAGGTATATAGAGTTAGGGCCATGTATGAGTTGATGTACTTGTAGGTAGTGAGGCTGTCACACCTTTATTGAAATGATGGATTAGGAAGGAATGTTACGTTTCAAGCTATTGAGGTTTCTCTAAGCTTTTGCCCTGTTCTCAGAGTTCTCTGTATTTGTTGAAATGCATTTACTAAGGCTCTTCCTAAATTAAAAGAGTAATCCAGACGTGGACCCCGTTCTCACTGGGCCTAAAGGAGTTTCAGCTATACTTCGCTAATAAAGCAGATCACTTGGGGTTGCTGTATCTCTTAGGCAGAGGAGACTGCATTTTGTTTCTGGACTGCCCTCATGGGTGGGATCAGTCTTATTTTCAAATATTATAGTGTCTCTCAGTAATGGCACAAGTAAGCAATAACACAGGGACTAGCCAAATATCAGGAAACCTACCTCTGGTGAGATTTACTGTGCCACTTTGAGGACGACATTCCTCGTAGAATTCCAGAGGGTTTCTTATGACATTTACTGCTTGTTTTGCAGAGCACCTGTTGGTAGCAAGGGTGCTGCCTTCTACTGTTAATCCCAAGTGTTAAAACCTGGAAAGAAGTATAACTTAGTCAGGTCCATCCTATTTAAAGAAAGTTCTCTGGATCGTCTATGTTTTTTGTGGTTCCAGAATCTTTGTTGATATTTTGTCCTGATCTTGGTGTTATTTTGACCCGGCTTACCTGACTATGTTTCCGCTCTCCTGCCCTGTACCTGACCTACACCTGACCTGGCCTGTTTACCTTCCACCTGGTTTATCTGACTACCTGTCCTGTGTACCAGTCCCTGGCATGTCCCTTGTACCAGTTATTGACTATGGATTTACATCAGGTGAAATTTGTTTGACTTCAACAGCATTCAAAGTGTCATACTCATAATGATAAACTATATCTGGTTCAGAAATACCTTACAGGAGCAGTTCAAATTTACCCAAATATGTTCATAAATTCCATTGACAAACAATTGGTAAACATTTTTTTTTTTTTTGCTTTAGGACGTATTTTTAATAAGAATATTACATTCTAATGTTTGATTAACAACTGACAGGAACACAATATGACATGTCTTTCTCAATCAGGAAAAGTGCAAAATGTCAACATTTAAGTATTTTAAACATAGACCAGACCTTCTATACCCCGATTAGATTGAATAAGGCAAAGAATGTAGAATGAAAAACATGATTTAAAGGTTTATATAGTGCACTTAAACATTTTTAAGTACACGCAATTGGTAAACTGTAAGGACAGTCACTATGGTGGACGTTTGACAAAGTAATTAAATAGTTTACACTAAAATAGCTAAATTAAAACTTGTTCATCTGCTATTCTTCCTGCTTGGATATTTTGGCCTGAAATTGGCAATCCATTGTTGATTCCCAACAGTTTTTCAATTTAGTAAGTCCTAATATTTGAGGGTGCAAATATATTTTCTGTTGTTAATTTGCATTTTTAATCTTTTAAAAGATAATATTTTGGGGGGCGCGCAACAAGTCCAAATTACACCCCAAATCTAAGGCATCCTGCCCCATCTGCCATGCCAACCCAACTGACCTGCCTCAAGGAGTGGTCCGGCACCCGCCGATGCCATTCTTTCAGCTGCCCAAGCAGCTTAAGGGAAAACGCAGGCCTGGGGCCTACCGCGCACCACAAGCCTACAGCCTGGGCGATCTACTGGCAATCCGAAACGCGGGAATGAGCATGTATGGGTCGGACACCTCACCCCCACGACAAACCCTGATGCCAACAATGGGACGTCGGTCCCAAAAACCAAATATGGCGGCGGAGGGCAGAGACATCAGCTCCATGCTGCAAAAGCCGGCACAGGCCAAAACTCCCACGGACGCACAGCAACCCTCATAACTGGAGGCCACAGGGACAAGCGACTAGGTAGGGGCCACACAGGACCCTCAGATAGGTCAGGCTTCACCCCCAGAGCCCTATGATGGCACTTCCCCCACCACCAAAGCAGATTTAAAAGCACTGCTGGCAAACATCCAAAGGTCTGGGCTGCAGACCTCCAGCCACTCAGATCAGACATACAGGCAGTCACAGGCCGAGTAACACAAACAGAAACTAACATCAGCAACATCAACTCAGATCTGACCACGCTTAAAGACACAGTCACCCAACTACAGGTCCATCAATCAGCACTGTCCCTCAGAATGACGGCCTTCAAAGACAGACAACGCCGCATACAACATCAAGATAAGGGGCGTCCCGGCCAACATCATAGCAGGCGAGCTACCACACTACACCAGGCGACAGCTGGCGACCATTCTACCCCACCCAATGGCCAGGAAACTATCCATTGAAGGAGCACACAGAATACCAGGCTCGCCCATGGCAAAACCTGGCCAAATACGGGACGTCATACTGCGCTGTTCCACCTCGCAAGATAAAGCCCACATTATGATGGCCCTGAAGGATAAAACACCGCTGTCCTTTGAAGGCGCCTCTCTAACCTTTTACCAGGACTTAACACGAGCAACACTGCTATGGCACAAATCACTAGCACCGCTCACCTCCCAACTCAGGTCCGCGGGGGTGGTATACAGATGGGGTCCCCCCCCCCCCGGAACTCTGCTAGCTACACACAACGGGACTGTTCGCACGCTAGAATCTGGAGACATACCCACCTTCCTTACATCATTAGGCATAGAAGGCCAGACCGTAAACGCACCTCAAGACAACGACCACAACCACGTTCACACCAAGAGCCACCACATCCGGGGAATCTGAACCCTGGCAGGACTGAGCATAATTCACCCTGAAACAACTAGACAAGGCGGCCGAAAACCAGCGCAGAGCTCAACGCATCACAATATGTTTTATAATGTGTTTATAATGTATTTAACATTTAACAACTTCAGTTCATATATATGTTTTTAAGGCACACAACAGCTAGCTATGAACGTCCCAAAACTGGGCTAAAAATATAAAGAACCAAGATGGCACCCACCCCCACAACCCTCCACTAACACCCCTCTCAGATGAGGGCGAACTACTCCAAGGGGCCCAAGCACCCACACCCACTCTCCCCCCCCCCCATCCGACACAGCGGGGTCTATGCTAGCTGACAGGTACAGGAATTACTAACCCACCTGCCACACAATCAGCTACCCTACTATCAAAATCCCTAACAGTTGGCTGCATATGAGCCTGCTCAGCCAGATGTACGTAGCGATCCACACATAGCGAATCCTTACGCACAACTCCTCCAAACCCCTAAGGAACGATCCATACCCCCTATGGAACCACTACGTAGTGCCTATACAGGTGCCCCTCAGCCTCCACCAACCAAACGTAAGCTGACAAACAGCTTAAACCCCCTCAGCACCCGCCTAGACCCTCTCAGACACACCAACACTACACACCCACCCAATCTAGACATACCTGACTAACATATAAGATCTATAAGCATAATGCAAATCTCTCACTGTGCAAGTTTAACGCATAACGTACCTATGTTCAAGTACTATTGCGCTTGTGGAAGCTGTTGTGGCTATGCAAGCACTGCTGTATTCTCATGCACAATAAAAAAAAAAGAATTAAAAAAAAAGGAAATAATATTTTAATCTCCTGCTATAAATTCAACATTCTCTTTCACACATTGCCTTTTCCGTGTTTTTGAAGAATTACATTGTTTGTGTTTTTTTACACTTATTTTAAGGGGTACCATCACACCTCTTGAAATTATCCCACTGAAACTTTTTTTCATCTGCTTTCTTTTACATTGATAAACAATTTACATTTGCTTAGATCTCCAGATGATAAGAAGAATCACTCTTTGAACTATCGACTTCTTTCTGTTTTTAAGTGTCCAAAATTCTTTAAATTTGTTTTCTTGAATGCAGAACCTAATTGAATTTTGTTTCTATATTTGTCACAATCATTAAGAGAAAAGACAGAAAAATTACCATCAACACTTTAAGCCCCAAAACAACTTTATCTGAATAAATGGGTTTTGATGTATAGATCATGCCCCTGTAGTCTCACTGCTAAATTACCTGCCATTTAGAAGTTACATCACTTTGTTATGCAGCCCTAGTCACAACTCCCCTGGCTTTGATTTACACAACCTGCACAAGTCCTGGAAAGATATATCTCATTTTTAAATTATCTTATATAATTAAATTAAATTTATATTAATTAAATATAAATTAAGCACACTATGGTGTGCATAATTTAGAATTTCTTATCTCATGTTCTGTTAATAGTCTGCAGAAGCCTTGTGAGTAATGTTCAATTAACACATCAGAAGAAAATAACCTCTATAGTAAACACACAGTGCTGTTAGCTTTGATGGAAATTTAGACCATTTTTAATTCAGTCACAGGCAGGGGAGGTGTGGGTTTGTCTTTCAAACATAAACAAAGTGATGTAACTCCTAAATGGCAGAATTGAGCTGTTAATCTTCAGAGACATGATTTATACACTAAAACTGCTTCATTAAGCTAAATTTGTTTTGGTGCTTAGAGCATCCCTTTAAAGATTTGACAATTGGCACCACAATACATTTCAGTTTTGGAAAAGTCAGGGCACATATTACATTAAAGGAGGGAGAACAAGACGAGGAGTTAAGATTAAGTAAATCACTTCTAGGATAGAACATTGCCATAGTTTACATTTCATTTTATTTTTTTAATATCATTTTGAATTTATTTTATTTTTAGTCCTCAAAAAAACATATTTGTTAAATTTATGGGACTTAGTAAAAAAAAAATCACATTAAAAGTGACACATGTCCATGAAATTGACTTAGAGTACGCAAGCAAGAATTGTCACATAGGAAGATAGACTAGGTCAGGGGTAGGCAACCCTCGGCACTCCAGATGTTGTGGATTGCTGAAGGTTGCCTACTTACAGACTAGGTTATTTTTTTATATAGGAATCTCAAATGGTTTATCATAGACCATGTTCTCTAAATACATATATACTTACTTTATCAGTTGCCAACTGTTCAACTGGCATATTTCCGAAACGAATCAATTAAACAGTTGCTTTTGTCTGAGGATGACCAAGTAGTTAAATATCTTACCTTAAAAATCAAGAAACATAATCAAAACATTTTTTTTATCATAAGAACAATAACTAGACCCTTAACTTGTTAATGCACTATACATTTTCTTTTTTTAAGCACCTGCATTATGAATTGCTTTAGACCATACAATTCATGCATATATTAGAATTAAGTGTGAGCTATAAATTGGCAGAAACTGCACGATATAAATTGAATTAATATCATTCAAAATGTATTTTACTTCAAGGATACAATTTATGAAATAAAATAATAATGCAAGTGGATAGCAAGCATTATTATTTTAGCAAAATGTTTCTAAAATTACATGCATATTTCACATCATAAATATAAGTGCCTTTTAAAGACTACTACCTTTCATTATTTGACTGATCACATACATTTTAGACATTATAGACTTTTAGACTTCTAAAATATCAAGAATACAAAACATGGTTTCAGCTTAAAGGAGCAACTTAATGTATTGGCTTTTACTAATGCAGAAATTGCTAGTGTTGTATTTTAAAAGATGTTAAAAAGGCTGATGGAGGCACGCTAATGGTTAGACATATAAAAAATTGAATGTTCTTGAGATTTTTATAAGTGCATATTCTTGTATTTGAGCAATCACGATCGTGTTTATGTATGGATCTGCAAAGCACACACCAAAATATATTATATGCCGGTATTACCTTTACAGTTTTACTTGAATGCTCTACTTTGGGAGTCTAGTTCTATTGGGTACTTTGCATGCTTGACCATGGCTAATGTTAAACTATGATTTTCTTGTAACAGGCACATGATTTCTGGTCTATGGCTTTGGATTCTGACTTGAACCTGCCACTAACCTGTGCCACCAGAGACATCCAGCAGAAACCAAGTGCATTATTATTATTGCCTAACAGCCTGAGCTTCTTCAGTGATAACGCCAAACCATCAAATACTCCTTCGTAAACTGCACTAGTCTGACACAATGTTAACCAGGTAACTCTTCAGGTGTCAGTAGAGATTAACTGTAGCAAGTGTGTTAAAAAATGATAAGCTTAGAGTCATGTCTACAAATGCTCGCAGTTTAGGGAATAAGATCCATGAACTTGTGGCAATAATGGCAACTGATAGTGTAGATTTAGTCGCTGTTACTGAGACATGGTACAATGAGAAAAATGACTGGGACGTAGCAATACCAGGGTACTCTTTATATAGGAAAGATAGGGAAGGCAAGAAAGGGGGAGGGGTGGCCTTGTATGTGAAGGATAGCATAAAATCTAGCCTAATAAAAGTTAGTGAGGCAAACATAGAGTCCGTTTGGGCTACGTTAGAATTTGGTAATCACACAGTAACTCGTGTAGGTGTGATTTATAGGCCCCCAGGACAAAGTGAAGAGTTAGATAATCTACTAGTTGAGGAAATAGCTAAAATGACAATGAAGGGGAAGTTATCATCATGGGTGACTTTAATCTTCCTGATGTAAATTGGAAAACAAAATTAGCTACTTGTGCCAGGAGCACACATATTCTAAACTCCCTACTGGGATTGTCTCTAAAACAAGTTGTTGAGGAGCCAACTCGTAAAGAGGCCATACTAGATTTAGTGTTATCAAATGGAGATTTGGTATCAGATGTTACTGTAGGTGAAAGTTTAGGATCCAGTGATCATCAGTCAGTGTGGTTTAATATAAGAACAGTGACTGAGTCACACCACACAAAAACAAAAGTTTTAGACTTTAGAAAACAGACTTTTCTAAAATTAGAATATGGGTAGAGGAGTCATTATCAGACTGGAGCAATTTAAATGGAGTCCAAGAAAAATGGGATTATTTAAAAGTTGCACTATTGAAGGCAACAGAAAATTGCATTAGGCTTGTCAGTAAAAGCAAAAAATTCAAGAAACCACTGTGGTACTCCGCAGATGTGGCCAAAATAGTTAAAAACAAAAAGTTAGCATTTAGGAATTATAAAAAAACCCAGAGTGAGGGAGACAAAATGATCTATAAGAATAGGCAGAAAGAGGCTAAGCAAGTTATAAGAGCTTCCAAATCACACACAGAAGAGAAAATAGCACAGTCAGTAAAAAAGGGGATAAAACATTTTTTAGATACATAAATGAGAAAAGAAAAGTAAAACAAGGATTAGTTAGATTAAAAACAAAAGAAGGAAGGTATGTAGAAGAGGATAAAGGTCTAGCTGACTGCCTCAATTAATATTTTTGTTCTGTATTTACAGATGAAAATGAAGGAAAGGGACCTCAGTTGAGAAAAAGGATAAATGAGTCATTTATTACACGTGAGTTTACAGAGGAAGAGGTTCTATTTCAACTGTCAAAAGTAAAGACAAATAAGTCAATGGGACCTGATGGAATACACCCAAAGCTATTAAAAGAGCTTAGTGGTGTACTAGCAAAACCATTAACAGATTTATTTAACCAATCATTGTTAACAGGAGTAGTCCCAGAAGATTGGAAGTTAGCGAATGTTGTGCCCATTTACAAGAAAGGTAATAGGGAGGAGTCGGGCAACTATAGGCCAGTAAGCCTTACTTCAGTAGTGGGGAAAGTGATGGAAACCATGTTAAAGGATAGGATTGATGAACATCTAAAAACACATGGATTTCAAGATCAGAGACAACATGGGTTTACTTCAGGGAGATCATGCCAAACTAATCTTATTGATTTTTTTGATTGGGTGTCATGCCAAAAGCATAAGTTGGTGTTTGATGTGTGTTTATATATGTTAAGAGTGTTTTTTTTGTAAACCTTGGGATGACATTTATTGTGGTCTTTGATCTTGCACCAGGCCTAGACCATAAAACATCTAGATAGCCATCACCAGAGCTGGACACAAGGAATTTCATAGAGTGGGCAATAGACTGCCAGACCAACCCCCTCTGATCCCCCCCCAGGGGTCTGCCCACTGAGAAACAACTAGTTTAGATATATGAGGGTGTTGGACTATCCAGGGAAGTCAGTTATTCATTTTTCTTTTGTCAGTAACTTCTAGGAGACCTATACCATCTAAGACTCCCACAAGAATTCTATATGGGGTAAATATATGTAAGAAATTTCTTGTGTTTTCTCCTATTTTATTTTATGTGCTGTTTTGCAATTTGTTATCTGTATGTCATTTATTTCTGTATTTTGTACTCAGCACTGTGAATCCTTTTTGTCAGATTAAATGTTTACTTAATCAGCTTGTGTCTCTGTTCTCTATGAGCTTCACTCTCCAGAGGAAAGCTCAGGTAAACACGTTACCAAAAAGGGGTTAACTATATATGTTTTATCAGTAAAAGTAGAACTGTGATACTATAATTCTCCTGTGTGTGGGGTAACCTAAGACGCCCGGGTTTAAAAGTCTTGGTGGTGGCAGTAGTACTAAGGGGGATAGTGTAGAAGGGATTGCAGGGGTTAATTGAGTGGTTGCTGGGACTAGCAACAGGTAACCAGGGGTCTGGTGTCATTAACCCTGTCACTTCCACACTCTCCCCACTGTCTCGGCTGGGCCTATAGCCCACGCACGTGACAAACTGGCGGCAGCTAGTGGGATATATTTAGAGATTTTTAGTGCTTGCTAGATTTTACCTGTAAAGGGGGTCTTAGCACTAAAAGAAATTGCATACTTATTTTTGTGTAATTTCCAAAGACCAAGCTCAGTGCTGATTTAAAATACATACAAAGTGCAAAACAGTTCTCCCCTCCCATCTTTTGTTTTTCTTTCTCTATCCTATTTGTGAATATGGAGGCCTATCGCAAACAATCAAAAGAGGCCTTGGAATTGTTGTGCCAAGAAAAAAATTTACCAACTTTTGGCAAAAATAAGGCACAACTTATTGCTGACCTTGTGGAGGCTGACAGCCATATTTTCCAGCCAGAGACGGACACTGAAAGGGTTACCGAGCTCCCTACTACTGCAGGAGTGTTGCTTACTGAAATGCCTGGTGGTTGTACCCCTCAAAACATTAGGGACATTTGCTCAACTGATTTATTTCGGCAACTGATGGCTGCAAATCCTCAGGAGGCCCTGCATGTGATGATCCAACAGCAGGCTGCAGAAAGGGAATCTGCAGAGAGGCTAGCCGAAAGGGAGGCACAAAGGAGACATGAGCTGGAACTCGCTAAACTGCAATTTACCCTTCAGTCCTCACTGAACAGCAATGCATCAGAGTCCAGCACACGTAGGCTCCATAAGGATGATTTTCCTTCCCTCGAAGAAGGGACAGATTTGGATATATTTTTAAAAGCTTTTGAGAAAGTATGCAGGCAGCATCAACTACCCTCAGACCAGTGGGGCAGATATTTAACTCCACAATTGAAAGGGAAAGCCTTGGATGTGTTTGTGTCCCTTCCCCCAGATACTGATAACAACTATGAGGCAATCAAATTTGCATTGCAAAAAACTTTCAGTCTTACTCCTGAGTCTTACAGGAAAAAGTTTAGGAGTATGCAGCAATGCCCATCATCCAGCTGCATTCTATATGTTGCACAATTAGAAACCACGTTCCGGCAATGGGTAACAGGAGTACAAGCTACTACCTATGAAGCCCTTAATGACTTACTGGTCCTAGAGCAGTTCTTGCAGACCCGGAGCCCTAATGTAAGAGAGTGGATTTTGGAAAGAAAGCCAAAAAATGCTAGGGCTGCTGCAGAACTGGCAGATGACTATGCAGACATCCATGCACCCACATCCAGGCGTGGACTTGTGTCAGCTGCTACTTCGACCTGGAGAGAAGCTACAGTTCAATCACCACTTGTAAGATCTGCAGTGAGAACTTCACCGCCGACTGCCAGCGTAGCCGGGGCTATGTCAAGTGAGTCAGATGCCCGCCGTTGTTTTCGATGCAACCAGATTGGTCATCTGAGCAGGACTTGCCCCATTAGGAATATGCCCTCACCAGTCCGTGGAGGGGCACCATCAGTATTGCTTGTGGGTGGGTCCGTGGGGAAACAAGAGGATAACCTGCAGAGTGTAATTGTGGGTGACCAAGTGACTGTGGGACTGAGAGATTCTGGAGCTTCATTCACCCTGGTGCGCCCTGAAGTGGTGAATACGGAGGACATAATCCCTGGAAGAACCATGTCCATCAAAGGAATTGGGGGTGTATGCCCCGCTGTGCCCTTGGCACGTGTGTACCTTGATTGGGGTGCGGGCAAAGGTTTGCGGGAAGTGGGGATTTCAGAGGATATCCCTGTTAATGTTCTGTTGGGGAATGATTTGGGCAGGATGCTCTGTCACTATGCTCCAGCGGACACTGTTTGTGAGCCAGAAGGGCTGACTGCTCCACCTAAGGTATTGTGTGAAACTTTGGGAGACATTGTGGAGTGTGATTGCTGGGAGGGAGAGCAGGGTGTGGATAAATATCTACCTGTAACTGAACCAGTGATGTCTACCAAATGTGAGATAGGGGTGAGTAGTGATGTGCCTGTATCAAAATACTGTGAGGCTGGGATGTCAGAGAGTAAGGGAGAGGAGGAAGGTGAGAGCCAGGAATGTGTACCACTAGTCGCAGTGGTAACAAGTCAACAGTGGGTCAGGGCTGCAGCAGGACAGCTATGTGAGATTGTGAGAGGAGGACCTGCCCTGGAGAAGAAATTATGTGAGTGTGTGCAAAATTCTGTATCTGATCAAGGGGGGTCAAATGTGTCCTGTGAAAATGTATGGGAAAAGCCTTCCAGCGAGAGGGGCCTGAATGAATATATGTGCCAATATGTGCCTGAAGCCGATGTATGTGATGTGGTGGGTGAAAATGTGAAGGGACAGCAAGGCTATAAGGGAGGGCAGAGGGTGTGTGAGCTTTACTCTGCGCCAGACTTAGCCAGTTTCCAAAGTTCTGTATGTGTGATGACCTGGAGTGAAAGTGAGGGGCACGGACAGACTCAGCCTGTGGGTCCAGGAAGGATGGCTGCAGGGAAACATACTGTTGGAGGAACCAGGAACCTTGTCAGTTTATCACAACTCACGCATACACCTAAGCAACTTTCTGATTGTGAACCAAAACTTCAGAGTCTGATAGTGCAACAAGCCCAGCAGACAGACCGCAAAATAAAAGAGATGATGGGTGTTGATACAGTGCATCTATCCTGGGGGTGTTCTCTGTCTGCTTTTTTGTGTGCTTACCGGGGAGTGCTGCAGAAATCCATTGGTTTCTTCCCTTTACAGCTACTACATGAGCGCAGTGGGTGTGGTTTAAGGGATGTTACCAGAGATCGATGGGAAATTGAAACAGGCAAATCAGGCATGTTTGTTGAGGGTGTAGCTGTGGTATGGACTGATCACAACCTGCTGCAGGTGACAGGTAACAATGATAAACTGCTCCATTGGAGCCCTATCCTCCAACAGTATAATTTCACTGTCCAACACAAAAAGGGCAGCTTGCATGGGAATGCAGATGGCCTGTCTCTGCAACTAGAGGGTTAATGGTAGACGGATAAATCAGCCTGTGGCTGCATTTTTCTGTCCACCATCTTAAGGGGGAGGTGTCATGCCAAAAGCATAAGTTGGTGTTTGATGTGTGTTTATATATGTTAAGAGTTGTTTTTTGTAAACCTTGGGATGACATTTATTGTGGTCTTTGATCTTGCACCAGGCCTAGACCATAAAACATCTAGATAGCCATCACCAGAGCTGGACACAAGGAATTTCATAGAGTGGGCAATAGACTGCCAGACCAACCCCCTCTGATCCCCCCCCCAGGGGTCTGCCCACTGAGAAACAACTAGTTTAGATATATGAGGGTGTTGGACTATCCAGGGAAGTCAGTTATTCATTTTTCTTTTGTCAGTAACTTCTAGGAGACCTATACCATCTAAGACTCCCACAAGAATTCTATATGGGGTAAATATATGTAAGGAATTTCTTGTGTTTTCTCCTATTTTATTTTATGTACTGTTTTGCAATTTGTTATCTGTATGTCATTTATTTCTGTATTTTGTACTCAGCACTGTGAATCCTTTTTGTCAGATTAAATGTTTACTTAATCAGCTTGTGTCTCTGTTCTCTATGAGCTTCACTCTCCAGAGGAAAGCTCAGGTAAACACGTTACCAAAAAGGGTTAACTATATATGTTTTATCAGTAAAAGTAGAACTGTGATACTATAATTCTCCTGTGTGTGGGGTAACCTAAGACGCCCGGGTTTAAAAAGTCTTGGTGGTGGCAGTAGTACTAAGGGGGATAGTGTAGAAGGGATTGCAGGGGTTAATTGAGTGGTTGCTGGGACTAGCAACAGGTAACCAGGGGTCTGGTGTCATTAACCCTGTCACTTCCACACTCTCCCCACTGTCTCGGCTGGGCCTATAGCCCACGCACGTGACATTGGGTAACTAAAATTATAGATCAGGGTGGTGCAGTAGACATTGCTTACCTAGATTTCAGTAAGGCTTTTGACACTGTTGCACATAGAAGGCTTATCAATAAACTGCAATCTTTAAGTTTGGATTCCAATATTGTTGAATGGGTAAGGCAGTGGCTGAGTGACAGGCAACAGAGGGTTGTAGTCAATGGAATATATTCGAAGCTTGGACTTGTCACCAGTGGGGTACCTCAGGGATCTGTACTTGGACCCATTCTCTTTAATATTTTTATTAGTGATATTGCAGAAGGTCTTGATGGTAAGGTATGTCTTTTTGCTGATGATACTAAGATATGTAACAGGGTTGATGTTCCAGGAGGGATAAGCCAAATGACAAATGATTTAGGTAAACTAGAAAAATGGTCAGAATTGTGGCAACTGACATTTAATGTGGATAAGTGCAAGATAATGCATCTTGGACGTAAAAACCCAAGGGCAGAGTACAGAATATTTGATAGAGTCCTAACCTCAACATATGAGGAAAGGGATTTAGGGGTGATTATTTCTGATGACTTAAAGGTAGGCAGACAATGTAATAGAGCAGCAGGAAATGCTAGCAGAATGCTTGGTTGTATAGGGAGAGGTATTAGCAGTCGAAAGAGGGAAGTGCTCATGCCATTGTACAGAACACTGGTGAGACCTCACTTGGAGTATTGTACACAGTACTGGAGACCGTATCTTCAGAAGGATATTGATACCTTAGAGAGGGTTCAGAGAAGGGCTACTAAACTGGTTCATGGATTGCGGGATAAAACTTACCAGGAAAGGTTAAAGGATCTTAACATGTATAGCTTGGAGGAAAGACGAGACAGGGGGGATATGATAGAAACATTTAAATATATAAAGGGAATCAACACAGTAAAGGAGGAGACTATATTTAAAAGAAGAAAAACTACCACAACAAGAGGACATAGTCTTAAATTAGAGGGACAAAGGTTTAAAAATAATATCAGGAAGTATTACTTTACTGAGAGGGTAGTGGATGCATGGAATAGCCTTCAGCTGAAGTGGTAGAGGTTAACACAGTAAAGGAGTTTAAGCATGCATGGGATAGGCATAAGGCTATCCTATCTATAAGATAAGGCTAGGGACTAATGAAAGTTTTTAGAAAATTGGGCAGACTAGATGGGCCGAATGGTTCTTATCTGCCGTCACGTTCTATGTTTCTATGTTTCTATGTCAAAGTCCCAATGTCCATTTGGTGGTTTTTACTGTGTCCCTATTGATTAACCTGTTAAATACACATCCCAAGATGTGTACTGATGTACTGATATGTTTTGGATATTTTACCTTTTCAGGCCTGGAGGGTGAGTTCCCTCATGGGGGTTCCATAGTCTCTGGGTAAGAAGCTTGCTCACAAGCCTCTCTGCAAGGTTCTGTTACATTTCTCCTCTGTTAATGGAAGCCCAACTTGAAATTCGACCAGGTCTGTACCACAGGCCTCAACCAGAGCAGTACCAGAATTAGTCAGCATACATGCCCCAAACAGTTCCTCCATTTCCACTAACCCCATTTCTTTTGGGGGCTATTAAAGGACACTAATGTGAGGTATTAATTGCACTGGCTCTTCAAGCCCCCTCCTACTGTTGGAGTGATGCATTTTCTATGCTGTATTCCAGAACCCTACCCTACTGCTGGAATAAGGTGCTATTCAATGTTGGTTTCTGGATGCACACTCTGTAGCTGGGGAAAATGATGGTCACACTCTCCACCTGTAACTTACTGGAGAGGGTGCCACTTGTTGCAACTTCCAAAGTTACCATGGGCTGATAGAGAGCTGTGCCATCTGTAAAACCAGTTCTGCTGCCGTGGATAGGCATTGCACGCACCAGAGCCCAAAGCCATCATCTGCTTCTCCAGAGAGTTGCCAACGGCATAATCTACCAGAGCAAAGCACTGCTGCAGGGGAGAGATACAATCTGCATCATCTCCCGGGAACTTACTCTATTGCTGGGGCAAATTCAGCAGCTGGAGGGGTGCCGTCTGCCCTGGCTTCCAAAGCCATCATCTGGCACTGGTTATGTATCTGCTGCTAAGGCACTAATCCCCCTTGTTTTAGCTTGCTATCAGACAGTCAGACCTGGTGTGTCAGATTTTTCTCCTCCTGCTGCCATTTGGTAAGATCAGCCATCACCTCTGGAACTACCTCCTGGGTATGGTTGGGGCCATAAATGGCGAAGCATTCCCTGTACTAACCTGTAGAACTCACGTTCAAGAGAAGTTATATGGACCTTGATCAAAATATACCTTCATTCTGGCCCTGTGTTACACAGGTTGCATGACCTTCATTGACAGGTCTTGCTGTGTCTCTGCTGGAGTATCCCAAAGGACCCATAACCATGAGTAGGGGTTTCCCACCACTGGCCACCAATTGTAACCAGAACAGGGTGCCTGATCCCAGATGTTGGCTCTAGACTTGAATTTGTTACTGTGATCCATGTCACCAGGGACCTCTAGGAGCTACCTCAGCAACCTGATACCTTATGGCTACTCGACTAGCAGCCTGAGTTTCCTCAGTGATATCGACAAACTACCAAATACAGTGCTCTTTTTTTCTTTGTAAATTGCACTAGGTTTGTGCACTCTTCCGGCTGTCGGAGAAATTAACCCTTGTATTTCCAATGTCCACTTGTTTTTTTTTTGCGTTCTTGGTGATTAACCTGTTAAATACACATGCCTAGATGTTTGCACCGAGATGTTCTGGATAGTTTAGCCTTTGAAGGAAAATGGGTGATTTCCCTCACAATGGTTCCATAGGATCTCTGTAACAGACTAGCCTCAAGCCTCTCTGCAAGGTTCTCCTACATTTCTCTTGTTACGTGAATGCCTCTTGTGCTCCCAGAAAGAATTACATTATGCCCAGCCACTCTAAAGTCCAGTAATACACCTTTACGTCTTTGTTTTAATCACATATGTTCACTGATTAGGATTTGATATGTGATTTGCTAGTTAGGTTCATTCGTCATCTTACAAGAAAGTATTAATAGGAAAAACAGTCTTTATCATTAAGATATTAATTATAATGTCGAGGATTATGAGCAACCTACAGCTGGTGGGGGATGGGGCAGAAGGTAGTGGTTTACTAGTCAGTGATTACAGAAGTCCACTAGTAGACAGATTTATGGAATAATCAGAGCTATTCCAGAGGTAAAGTCAAACAGGCGTGTGGTTAGGGCTAAAGAGAATCTAGACCTATCATGAAGTCCACCGTTGTTACAAGCTCAAAGGAACATATATTAATGAGCATTGATCCATCTATCGTTCATAAAAAAATGTAAAAAAAACTATAAATAGTTATTTCATGCAGTGAAAAAAAGCAACTATAAATTGTAGCTAGAGAATGTGTAATAAGGTTAAAGACTATGTTATTATCCGCTGGCAACATTTTCACATTTGAATAATGTTCAATAATATACACAATTTTGTCATTTGAAGTGCAATGGTTCCACCAAAAAAGCTTTGAGGAATTAAGTATTATAAATCATACAGATTCATTCACCATATAACATCGTTATTTCAAATCAAATGTTCGCCAAGAAAAAATAAATAGACACAAAAAAGAGTAAATAAACAGCACAAACTATAGCCTTGGTAAGTCGTACTTGATCTTCGAAAGTAGCTGTCAGGTCAGTTTGTTTTTCTTCTCTTGCTCACAGCTGCTTGCATAGAGATATTTCTTTTTCTTTTTCTTTGTAACGTTACATTAAGAGCCGATATTTTGAAGGATCTCTGTTGCACTGTTGAGTGCATCAACAAATGAGGCTGACTGCACTAAGATATCAATTTTCAGTTCAATGTTTACATTTTGTTTTACATATGTTAGGGTTACAGGAAGTCTAAAAACAGCACACAATGATGTAGCTATGCTATCATTTATAAATTTATAATAACAAAAGATTTTATTTCACCAAGTGCTGCTAAACATAAACTGATATTAGTGCATGGCATAGCAACCTCCTGTGATGAAATAATTTAGGCAACTATGCAAAGTAAAAAGGAAGCAACTATTTATTACTAAACCAGAACATATCAACATATTAACCATGCTTGAGTTCTAATCATAACAATAGATGAATAACATTTCATCTTAGAAAAAAACAAGTTCTAATCAAAACATAATATAGAATTTGAGTTATATGTCTGTTCAATCATAATTTACCTCTTTTATATTAAGTGCACCCACAATTATTATATATTATTTCGTTCAGGGGAAATAGGGCTTTCATTTTACATCAAACACTGTTATATGAAACATAATTTAATACGAATAATATCTAAAAAAAAAAAAAAAAAGAAAAGAAATTAAGACTTTTTTTTTATTTTCTTGGCATTTTAATTTTAAATGTCACAGGGGCTGATCCAGAACCAAATCTCGGGAGGGGCACTGGTGGTGGGCTGTAGTGGGGTGAAAAGGGCTGCAGCAGAGGGATATGGGGCTCTAGTTTAGGGGATACACATACACACAATACACACACGCGATACACACACACACAGTACACACATACCTACACACAGATAAACACTGACACTCACAGACACACACATACACACTGACACACAGATACACACACATACATAGATACTCACAGATGCATACTGACAAATAGATACACACACATACTCACAGATACACACACAGATACACACATACTCACTGATACACACACACTGACACACACATATGCACACTGATACACACACATACTCACAGATGCACACACATACACACAGATACACACTGACACACACAGATACATACACATACTTACAGATATACACTGACACACATAGGTACACACTGACACACACATATACACACATACTCTGATACACAAATATCTAAACATACACACCGGCACACACATATTGCAGCTTACATATTGTTAACCACCTTCCTGTAGCTTGCTGATCCTTATGGGAGTCTGAAGCTGCAGAGATCTCCCTCCTCCATTTTTAGTTGCATCCTGTGTCCTCCCAGCCTGCGTAGTCTGTAAGCTGGGATGCATTAACAGTCACTTCCTGCAAAATTAAAGGGGCCCTGGACAGCTCACTAAGCATGCAGCTTCAAAATGGATGCTGTCCAGGAGGTGGGACGGTCTGGGAGGGAGGGTCTGCTGCTGATTGGCTGGAATGTGTCTGCTGACTGTGAGGTACAGGGTCAAAGTTTACTCAATGATGAGTCCATGGCGAACCGTTCGTGACGAACCGTTCGGCGAACCGTTCGGGACATCACTAGTTATGTTGCCTTTGAGATCGTATGACAGCCTAGGAATGAAAATTACCTCCATCATGGCAAACCATTTGCAAAAGAAGACAACCCAAGGTATTCAAAATGGGGTATGTTCAGACTTTTTAGTAGCCACTTAGTCACAAACCTCAGCCAAAGTTAGCATTCGTTTTGTTGTTGTTTTTTGCATTTTTCACACAAAAACTGAATTTTCACTGATGATACACTCATCAGGATACACTTTACTGTTTTAAAACATCCATATTTATGTTTAGTGAAGTCTTACGAAAACATCAGTACCCCCTATGTCCAGGTTTTATGGAGTTTTGTAAAGTTAAGGGGTCAATATAGGGCTTGCCCAATTCAGTTTGCCAGAATGGTTTGCTGGGCGCATGTTGCATTTGAGACTATATGGCAGTACAATATTCAATACGGGTTATGTCCAGTATTTTTAAGTAGCCACTTAGTCACAAACCCTGGCCAAAGTTAGCGTTCATATATTTTGTTTTGCATTTTTTTTAACATTATATTTATACATTTTACTATTTTAAAACACTCATATTTGTGTTCAGCGAAGTCTCCTAAATACAACGGTACCCCCCATGTACAGGTTTAATGGTGTTTTAGAAAGTCACACAATTAAATATAGGGCTTGCAAATTAAATTCCCTAGACTTTCTGCCTGTGTTATCAGGCAGGTCCATCAAATTGTAATTAATACAATCACATCATTGTATTAAAAGATTACATAAATATACATTTAGAATTTAAATATATATATTGTATATTGTACTGTATGTATTGTGTCTATATATATATATATATCAATTGATTTTCTCACCCCTCATCGGTGGTATGTTTATTCCTCATTCTCAGGTCCTCTACCAGAGGCCTGGGAGTTTGTGGGTTCTGTGAAGTATCTTAGCTGTTCCTAGAATTACACTCTTCTGGACAGCTATCTCAGATGTCCCACCGGGAATCTGTTAAAGTCACTCACCCAACTTGGGAGTCACAGCCCCCAGTGCTCCTATCACAACTGGGACTACTCCTGCCTTCACTTTCCACATCCTTTCTAGTTCTTCTTTCAGTCCTTGGTATTTCTCCACCTTCTCATGTTCCTTCTTCCTGATGTTATGGTCACTGGGTATTGCCACATCCACCAAGACTGCAGTCTTCCATTCCTTGTCTACAACCATGATGTCGGGTTGGCTGACCAGCACTTGCCTTTCTGTCTGGATCTTGAAGTCCCACAGGATGTAAGCCCTGTCATTCCTGACTACCCTTTGTGGTATCTCCCACCTGGACTTAGGCATGTCCAATCCATATTCTGTGCAGATGTTTCGGTACACAATCCCAGCAACTTGGTTGTGTCTCTCTGTGTATGCTGTTCCTGCTAACATGTTGCATCCAGTGCTGGACTATCTCAGAGGCCTCTTTGCACAGTCTGCACCTTGGATCTTGCCTGGCTTGATAGACCTCCATTTCTATTGATCTCGTGCTGAGTGTCTGTTCCTGTGCTACTAGGATTAGTGCCTCAATGCTGTCTTTCAATCCTGCCTTTTCCAACCACTGGTAGGATTTTGTCATGTGAGCCACTTCCACTATCTGCCGGTGGTACACCCCATGGAGAGGTTTGCTTTGCCAAGGAACCTCCTCTTTTTCTGCATGCTTTATCTGTTGAAGTCTCAGGCATTCCCTATATATACTTGCAAAAGTTAGGCTGCAGTCACGATCTCCACAATATTGAAAATGCTTTATTTCAAATAGTTAATTTAGTAGATTTATATATCTACATATGCAATCAAAACAAATGCTTCAAGTGGTTTCCCCAAAGTCAACTGAAAATGCACTTTATCATGACTTCCAGTAGTAAATTATTCAGCCCCTTCATAGCAAGCATCTTTAGTGCACAGTAGAGCACTCTTTTGCTGTTATGACCTGCTGCAAATAAGATGCATACCTAGACACCAGCTTCTGGCAGCGTTCTTCAGGAATCTTATCCCATTGCTCATTTTTAATTTTATTTGCATTTATATAGTGCTAATAAATTCTGTAGCGCTTTATTATAAAATGGGGAGATTTAACAATAAATGAGACAATTACAAAAACTTACAGGAACCATAGGTTGAAGAGGACCCTGCTCAAATGAGCTTACAGTCTAGAGGAGGTGGAGTATAAAGCATAATAGGACAGGAGATAGCAATTAAACAAGGTGGGAGTGAAGCAGAGCTGGAGGAGAGAGTAGAGAGCTGCCCTTTAGGAAAGTGCAAGGGACAGGTATGTGAGTCTGGGAGGCCATAAGCTTTTCTCAAGAGATGAGTTGTAAGAAACTTTTTAAACAATTAAAGACAAGGGGAAAGTCTGATTGTGGTATACAGTCTATTCCAAAGGAAGGGAGCTGCCCGTGAAACGTACTGCAAGCCTGAATTGGCCGTACGGGTGTGAGCAGTGGACAGGAGAAGGTCATGGGCAATGGCCATAGATTCAGTAATATTTATGGGTTTGTGTGCTGCAAATGACTTATTCAGATTTTCGATGGGGTTCAAGTCAGGTCACTGTGATGGCCACTGTAGAATATTCAATGACTTCTTCTGCAACCAAGCCTTGGTGGAATTTGAGGTATGCTTGGATCATTGTCTTCTTGGAAGGTTCAATGAAATCCAAGCTTCAGCTTCCTCACAAATGGAATAATGTTTTCTCCTAGGATTTCCTGATACTTCAATGAATCCATCTTGCCTTTCAGTGTCAGAGAATGCAACGCAGCCCCAGAGCATCACTGAGCCACCACCATGCTTAACTGTAGGCAGAGTGTTCTTTTCAGCGTATGCTTTATTCTACTTCCTTCAGACATACCGCAGTTCCATTGGGCCAAAAAGTTCCAGTTTTGTTTCAATGTTCCACAGAACATGATCCCCAAACATCTGTGACTTATTTATATGATTTGGAGCATATTGGAGCATTCTTGTGCTTTTGGATCAGTAGTGGAGTTCTGGCATGGAAACCTGCATTTAGTATGAGCCTTACGGTGCTCACTGAAATTTCAGTGTCTGTTGCCTTCTCAGAAATCTGGTTGCAGCCATTCATAACTTTTTGTGCCCCATCTAGGTATTGTAAACACTATTCCTTCAACTTTGAACTTGCAAACTATGCTTCCAATTGTGTCTCTAGGAATATTCAGTGCCATCACAAACTTTTTGTATCCTGTTCCTTGTTTGTGGAGGGCGATAATCTTTTCTCTTAACTTTTTGGGATCATTCTTTATTTTTTATTTTTTTTTAACAATTTTTACTGGTTTTTAGCTGACAAGTTCATAATACAGCAAGTTGATTAGCAATGTCATCTCATAGTGTATACATTCATGTTACATTGTAGCATATCCATGCCTCATTCCATAAACAATTTTGGATGCATTTTCCCATTCCAGGAACCAATTTGTATTTTCAGTAAATATCGAATTGTGATAAAGATTAATCAAAGAGGAGGAGACAAGAAGGGGGACAGATATGATAGAGGGGCAGTAAAGAAGAACAAGGAGGGTAGAAAAGAGGACTGGGGGGGGATGAGGAGGACGAGGATGCTCGTCTCAGGAGCCTACCCAGCTGACACTGAAATCTTTCCGGCTCTCAAGACTCACCAACCCATGAGTCTGGACAACAGTTAGACCAAAGTAGGTGTTGATTGGGTTGGGGGGGTGGGAAATAAATGTTGTTGGTTTTTTGTTTTGTTTTTTTACTCATTAATTTATTGCATTTGCTAACACCAGTTTAGGTCCGAATTGGTGTTGGTGCATGGATTCATATGTCCAATTGTGTGTGATTTGGTTTAGTAGGTGAGTGAGGTCTGGTGGGTTCTTGGATAACCAGAGTCTTGCAATGAGGAGATTCGCTGAGATAATTGTATGGTGTGTGATTGCTCTTTGAGTTTTGGGCATTCTCTCAGGTAGAATGAACAACAGTTAGATTTCTGGTGTGAACGCAGCTGGGGTTAGCAGCCTGTCCGCTTGGAGCTTTGCTACTTTGACCCAGAAAGATCTAATGAAGGAGCACGTCCACCATATGTGGAACATTGACCCCATTTCTTGTTCACATCGCCAGCAAGTGCTGGGGGAGTTTGGCCATATCTTGTGTATCCTCTCTGGTACCAAGTACCAGCGATATAGAATCTTTCTTTGCAGTTCTTGTTGAGCACAATAGACATGTGTATTTGTTATCGGACTAATATGATTTCATCCGAATTTTCTGACTTTTTCGTATTCGTTTACTACAACATAAACAAAAGTCCTACATACGTATTATATATGAAACAAAAGGCAAATGTCAAATGCATTACCTTTTCATTTCAGTTCTTTTGTTTAATAGACTCTGTGCTGCAGGAGAATTAACCCCCACAGCAATGAGGTCTTTCAGCTTAATTGGCTAATACTAAGTAAAGATTACTTAGTATTAGTAATTAAGGGAGATTAAAATCTCCCTTCTGCCCCTACTCGCTATACTGCGAGTAGGGGCATGCCTACCAAACAGTGAGCAGTCAGTGGCTGCTCACTGTTGTAAAAAAAGACCCCCAGCATTCTAATAAAATGCCCCTTCGTGGGGCACCATTTAAAAATAATCCACGGGGGCCCCCCACATAGTATCCCCCCTCAGCCCCCACCTACTGCCTCTCCACGGCCCTCACCCATGAGTGGCGGGCGGAGGCCCTAGTGACAATATAGGGGGAGACCTATGCCCCCCCCCCCGACCCACACCCATGAATGAGAGCAAAGGGTGGGGGCCCTAGTGACAATAGGGGAGGAACTATTGTCCCACCCACTGGCCCCCACCCATGAGCGGCGGGTGGGGAACCTAGTGAAAATAGGGGGAAAAGCCTATTGTTCCCCCCTGGCCCCAACCCATGAGCAGCAGGTGGGAGTCCTAAGATACAATAGGGAGGGACCTACTGCCTCCCCCCAGCCTCCACCTATGAACAGCAGGTGGGGGTCCTAAGATACAATAGGGAGGGACCTACTGCCTCCCCCCAGCCTCCACCTATGAACAGCAGGTGGGGGTCCTAAGATACAATAGGGAGGGACCTACTGCCTCCCCCCAGCCTCCACCTATGAACAGCAGGTGGGGGTCCCAAGATACAATAGGGGGGACCTACTGCCTCCCCTGGCCTCCACCCAAGAGCGGTGGGTGGGGACTGTAGTGACAAAGGGGGCGGACCTATTGTACCCCTCTGCCCCCACCCATGACCAGAGGATGAGGGCCCAAAATAACAATAGTGGGGGACCTATTGTCCTCCCCCATCCCCCACCCATGGGCGGTGGATGGGGGCTAAATGTAAAATTAACACCCCATGCCCCAAGGTGACTAGAGGTTATCAAGCCCCTAGTCACCCCCCCACAAATAAAATTAATTCCTATTAATTCCTACTTACCCCCCTCACCCTAAAAATAGTGAGGGAGGAATAAAAAGCTAAAAACCTGTAAATAAAAAAAAAAATCATACTTACCATTAGATGTCTTTTTTTTTCTAAAACCTTCTTTTTCCAGCCCCTAAAAAGGCCAAATAAAAATCCAAATAACCTGTTCCCCCATGCTAGGGAACCCAAATTACTAAAATGGGGGGGACATAGTTCTCCCCCAGTGCCCCCACCCATGAGCGGCGGGTGGGGGCCCTAGTAAAAAACTAGGGGGGAGGACCTATTGTCCGCTTCCCAGCCCCACCCATGCCAGGTCCCCCCTTATTGCACTAGCGACTGGGCAGCAATAGCTACCCAGTCACTATTAGTTTTAAATGACAACAAGCAGGCACTGTTTATGTGAGTAGGGGCATGCGGGAGGATTTAACCTCCCTTTTATTAATCACTGTGTAGGAATTGTTAATATTTATTACAAGGAGGGAGCTGGTAGTGCTGTCGGCGCTTTTTTAAAATGTTGCACACGCGCAGTTTTATTTTTGTCCTAATGATCTTTACCGAATTTCGGCCGAAAAACGTATATGTTTTACAGCCGAAAATCGGAATGAATTAATTCAATTTTTAGCCGTTAGTAATGTTGATAGTGTTGGATAGAAATCCAGCATATAGGACCTGTGCCGAAGGCTGACTAAATAATGCCTCTACTGCAGCAGGGAATTGCTTGGGGAAATTAAACTTGTGAAGCACCCAGTTCGTCCAGTTTAATCGGTCGAAGGCCTTCTTCGCATCTAGTGACACAAGTACTGTGCACAAGGTCTAAGAACTTGTGGGTGTTGCCCGATCCCTGCCTGCTCCCCACCAACCCCACCTGATCATCATGTATTGGCTCCGGTAGGATGGTTTTCAACTGGTTAGCTTGAAGTTTTGCGAACAGCTTGGCGTCTATGTTAAGCAGGGAGATAGGGCGGACATTCTGACATGTCATGGGTTGTTTGCCTGGTTTAGGGAGTGTGATAATGTGGGCCTGCAAGAGTTCTGTGGGCAGTTTGCGGGGTACGATGGAGTGATTAAAGAGGGTTGTTAAATCAGGGGATAGTATCTGAGCATAAATTTTGGAATTTAAGTTGGCAAAGTCATTGGTGCCCAGGGTAATTCCTGCTGGAAGTGTTTTTATTGTATCTTCAACTTCTTTTTGGGTGATGGGGGCCGAGAGAGACGCTCTGTGCTCTGGTGTTAAAGGTGGTAGGTGAAAGTTCTGTAGATATGTATTAATGTTTGCTGTTGTCGGTGGGGAAATATTTGGGCTTTCTTTGAGGTTATAGTGACTCGTAGTAGGTTGCAAATGAGTCGCTTATTGCTTTTGGTGCAATAGTTTTGTCTCCAGTGATTGATTAGAGATATGCTATTTTTGCTGTGGCTTGTCTGTCTCTGAGAATTTGTGTAACGATTTTGCCTACCCTGTTGCCCTGAGAGTAGTGCGTGGACTTCAGCCTTCGCATGGCTAGTCCCACCTTTCAGAGTGTGAATGCCTGTAGTTTATCCTGTACTTCTATGAACTGTTGATGTAGTTCCTGTGCAAGTACAGTTTGGTTCTGCTTGTTTGGGTCATAACATTTATTATACCACGTGACATATTGGGTGTGTGAGGTCTGTTTGAGGCAGTTTGCCTTCTGATCAGCTTGCCATGGATAACGGGTTTGTGTGCCCACTATGTTGCCTCTAGGGATGTTCCCTGTAAAGTGTTTTTCCCTGAAGTAATATGTAAGGAAGGTTTCTATGTGTTTGGAGAACGTTTGGTCATGTAGCAAGGTTTTGTTTTATCCCCATGGGCTTCTGTTATGGCAATCAAATTTGTCTTTAAAGTCCAAGATTATGAGTGCATGGTCAGACCATGTGATAGCCGTGATGGTGCTCACCAGTACCTGAGTTAGGTGTTGCCCCTTAACAAAGAATCTATCGATTCAAGTGTAGGAGTTGTGGACTTGTGAGAAGTATGTAAAATGCCTCTCGTTCGGGTGGAGAACTTTCCGCATGTCTTATAGGCTATGTTTGTCTAGTAGTTTTTGGTATGTTTTTCACATCTGTGTGTTGTATGGTTATCTCGGTTCTGTCAATCCCTCTGAGGAGTCCAGTCTGGGGTCCAGGATGTGGTTAAAGTCCCCACACAGTATCAGCATTCCCTCCGGATTGGTGATATCTTGAATAAGGTTTTATGTAGAAAGTTACGTTGTTCTGAGTTTGGAGCATATACATTTACGATAGTGTAAGTAATGTCATTAATAGTACAGATTAGGATAATAAAGCGGCCATCTTTATCTATGTAGTAATCTTGCTCTGTAAATGCCACTCGGTTGCTTATTAGTATAGAAACCCCCTCTGTTTTGGATTTAGCCATAGCATGGTATTGCTGCGGATAAAAGAGGGGTTTAAGGCAGAGTGGTTGTGTTAGGTGTGTCTCTTGGAGACATACTACATCTGGTGAAGTCTTGTGGAGGTCACGGTATAAGTGGCAATGTTTAACTGGGGTGTTCAAGCCCCCTAACATTGTGACTAAGTATTTTCATGAAGGGGTTTGAAGTGTGGTTCGCTGTTAGTGTCACCAATGAGTGCCATGTGGCTTTCCGCCGATCTGCCTCCACGAGGCCTGTCGGTGAGAAACTCGGGAGTTGTCTATCCTTTTCAAATCTGGAAAATGGGTGCCTTCATTTTAGCTTTATTTTAATCATTGTTAGAAGCTCTGTTCTGTCATAGAGAAAGCATACGGAGATAAGGAGAAATGACACAATGTTTTTATTTCTCCTTTTCATTTGCAATGTGTGCGCTGGCTTTGCCTGGTCTGGACAGGATTTGCTCATTTTTTTCTGTATTTTTTCTCCATGACCAGGTTCTTAGGACAGAGCTTATAATAATGATTGACATGGAGCTATGATGGCAGCTATGATGGCGGGGAGGAGCAAGCATCCTAAATGGTGTTTAGCACTATAGGTTCAGGAATACATGTTTGTGTTCCTGACCCTATAGTGATCCTTTAATTATTTATTGGCTCAGCCATTTTCCTAATTGCCAAAAGACAATTTTGAAAGCAAAATATAAATTATTGTTTGCTAATTAAAAAAAAAAAATTCTTACCTCACTGTAACATATGTGTTAAACATAGGAATACATAAACTTAATATAAAAATATAAGAGAAACGTTAACACATACAATACATGTTTTATGCAATGGCACAAATTACAGAAAAGTGACCGTTTCCTATTAATTTCATTATTTTAGGTTCTATAAATACTTTTTTCCATATAATTTCTCAAAATATGAATATTGCATTTCCCTGCTGCGCAAATGTTTAAAACATCTTAAAAGTACCTTCTCAGTTAATTATCTGATTTTGTAACAAGATGTGTCAAAATAAATTTTTCCACAGGAAACTAGAAATTTCTGGTCATTACTATATTTTTTTTTTACTTTTCTGAATTGTCATGGAACTATGAAGGGGAGATTTTTATAAACTATTAACTGATGCGCATATAGCAAGAAATGTAGCACTATGCATCACTATAGAAAATCTAAAAAAAAAAATGGTTGGCTTTTTCGGTCAAGAGCTCGTCAGTGGGAAATCTTCACAACCTGTGGTTATCAGACAAATCAAAGGTTAGGAATAAGAAATTCAACGAATCTATGGCACAATATTTTAATAAAATTGCTCATTAAGAAGTTTGGATTTTTGGACATGTCTAACCGTTACAAAGAGGTAATGATATTAATATATATTTCGGGTTAGATGTGACATGGTAACAGTGGTGACTGTGATGATTCCTTCTGATTTAATGTCTTACTTTCTTAATCACTAAATTGTATGAGTTGGCAACTTTACTCTGTAGTTTACTCTGTAGTTGTATTTTCCAACTATATTGTTGGAAATGTTTTCTACTGTTCTAAGTATTCTTAAAGGAACACTATAGTCATCAGAAAAACTACAGCTTAATGTAGTTGTTCTGGTGAGTATAATAGCTCCCTTCAGGCATTTTCATGTAAACACTTCCTTTTCGGAGAAAAGGCAGTGTTTTTCATTGTCCCTAGGGACACCTCCAAGTGGCCACTCCTTTAGATGGCCACTGGAGGGAATTCCTGGCTCAGGGCTACAATAAGCAGCCCTGCCGTTCATCATCCCTAAGCTCTGCATGGGGACGCTGAATTTTCCTCATAGAGATGCATTGATTCAATCCATCTCTATGAGGAGGTGCTGGTTGGCCAAAATGGTGTTTGGCCCTGCCCCTTGCAGATTTTAGCCAATCCAATGCTTTCCCTATGGGAAAGCATTGGATTGGCTAAAAATCGGCAATTGTGAAGATGTCACCAAGGGGGCAGGGCCAGCACCGGGGGACCCGTGGAGAGCTGAAAATAAGGTGAGTTTTAACCCATTCTGAGGGGGCTAAGGGAGGGGGGGGAGCAAGCCTCCTAAATGGTGGGTTTAGCACTATAGGTTCAGGAATACATGTTTGTGTTCCTGACCCTATAGTGATCCTTTAATTATTTATTGGCTCAGCCATTTTCCTAACTGCCAAAACACAATTTTGAAAGCAAAATATGAATTATTGTTTGCTAATTACAAAAAAAATTACATTATTTAAATCCCCTTATTTTTTTGTATGCAGAACTTATTTTGTGTTATTGTCTTACTATTTGTCTACAGAAGCACTGGAAACACTAAAGGTCAATTTAAATCAATACATTTCATAACTTTCATTTATGTTTTATGTTTTAAATTGTCACTTTGAGTTTTTGATCTTTGAGCATTACCAGCCATCTGTAGTACCAACACAATTTTACTCTGTATTATACATACCTTTTTTGACTAGTTATCAGTAGTATCACTAATAGGATTGGGCCCATACCTTTTTCAAAAAACTTGGAAAGAATATTAAAAAATAAATCAGGTATAGGTATTAACTAGTAATCACATGTTCTCGTAATTTCAGAAATTTTAACAGATGATTGCAAAACATTAAGATATATAGAACAAACGATACAAGAGTGCCTTTACGGGTGTGTGTGTTATATATATATATATATATATATATATATATATATATATATAGTTAATACAATGTTAAACAAAAATCTGCACACCAGTCAAGTCATAAGACTTGCTTTTCCCACAGAAATCACAAATCTGCAGTGATGTTACTACCGCAAAGGATTCTGGGTGGTCATATGCAAATTAGCCTAATAAAGAATCACATTTTTATCTCATTCCATTTTAAACATGGATTCCTTTTAGTCTGTGTTTGCTGTATACAACCGGTTTGAAACACAACTTAGGAAAAGATGCAAAGCTAGTAAACCACTCATGGACAGCCGTTCTTAATGCAACTCACCAGCATGAGGTTGGTTACTGGTTTGCTTATTGTGGCTTGGTAGTGCTTGGGAAGCAAAATCCAAATAGGTTATGATGGGGAAAAATTGTGATTAAAAATCCCTTCCACCTGAAGTCTGTGGATAGTTAATACAATGTTAATCAAAAATCTGCACACAAGTCTTATGGCTTGACTGGTGTTAACATAATTTTTTAATGA
>OW240914.1:308190117-308300117 GCA_933207985.1 Pelobates cultripes
GTGTTGTATTTTAAAAGATGTTAAAAAGGCTGATGGAGGCACGCTAATGGTTAGACATATAAAAAATTGAATGTTCTTGAGATTTTTATAAGTGCATATTCTTGTATTTGAGCAATCACGATCGTGTTTATGTATGGATCTGCAAAGCACACACCAAAATATATTATATGCCGGTATTACATTTACAGTTTTACTTGAATGCTCTACTTTGGGAGTCTAGTTCTATTGGGTACTTTGCATGCTTGACCATGGTTAATGTTAAACTATGATTTTCTTGTAACAGGAACATGATTTCTGGTCTATGGCTTTGGATTCTGACTTGAACCTGCCACTAACCTGTGCCACCAGAGACATCCAGCAGAAACCAAGTGCCTTATTATTATTGCCTAACAGCCTGAGCTTCTTCAGTGATAACGCCAAACCATCAAATACTTCTTCGTAAACTGCACTAGTCTGACACAATGTTAACCAGGTAACTCTTCAGGTGTCAGTAGAGATTAACTGTCAAAGTCCCAATGTCCATTTGGTGGTTTTTACTGTGTCCCTATTGATTAACCTGTTAAATACACATCCCAAGATGTGTACTGATGTACTGATATGTTTTGGATATTTTACCTTTTCAGGCCTGGAGGGTGAGTTCCCTCATGGGGGTTCCATAGTCTCTGGGTAAGAAGCTTGCTCACAAGCCTCTCTGCAAGGTTCTGTTACATTTCTCCTCTGTTAATGGAAGCCCAACTTGAAATTCGACCAGGTCTGTACCACAGGCCTCAACCAGAGCAGTACCAGAATTAGTCAGCATACATGCCCCAAACAGTTCCTCCATTTCCACTAACCCCATTTCTTTTGGGGGCTATTAAGGGACACTAATGTGAGGTATCAATTGCACTGGCTCTTCAAGCCCCCTCCTACTGTTGGAGTGATGCATTTTCTATGCTGTATTCCAGAACCCTGCCCTACTGTTGGAATAAGGTGCTATTCAATGTTGGTTTCTGGATGCACACTCTGTAGCTGGGGAAAATGATGGTCACACTCTCCACCTGTAACTTACTGGAGAGGGTGCCACTTGTTGCAACTTCCAAAGTTACCATGGGCTGATAGAGAGCTGTGCCATCTGTAAAACCAGTTCTGCTGCCGTGGATAGGCATTGCACGCACCAGAGCCCAAAGCCATCATCTGCTTCTCCAGAGAGTTGCCAACGGCATAATCTACCAGAGCAAAGCACTGCTGCAGGGGAGAGATACAATCTGCATCATCTCCCGGGAACTTACTCTATTGCTGGGGCAAATTCAGCAGCTGGAGGGGTGCCGTCTGCCCTGGCTTCCAAAGCCCTCATCTGGCACTGGTTATGTATCTGCTGCTAAGGCACTAATCCCCCTTGTTTTAGCTTGCTATCAGACAGTCAGACCTGGTGTGTCAGATTTTTCTCCTCCTGCTGCCATTTGGTAAGATCAGCCATCACCTCTGGAACTACCTCCTGGGTATGGTTGGGGCCATAAATGGCGAAGCATTCCCTGTACTAACCTGTAGAACTCACGTTCAAGAGAAGTTATATGGACCTTGATCAAAATATACCTTCATTCTGGCCCTGTGTTACACAGGTTGCATGACCTTCATTGACAGGTCTTGCTGTGTCTCTGCTGGAGTATCCCAAAGGACCCATAACCATGAGTAGGGGTTTCCCACCACTGGCCACCAATTGTAACCAGAACAGGGTGCCTGATCCCAGATGTTGGATCTAGACCTGAATTTGTTACTGTGATCCATGTCACCAGGGACCTCTAGGAGCTACCTCAGCAACCTGATACCTTATGGCTACTCGACTAGCAGCCTGAGTTTCCTCAGTGATATCGACAAACTACCAAATACAGTGCTCTTTTTTTCTTTGTAAATTGCACTAGGTTTGTGCACTCTTCCGGCTGTCGGAGAAATTAACCCTTGTATTTCCAATGTCCACTTGTTTTTTTTTTTGCGTTCTTGGTGATTAACCTGTTAAATACACATGCCTAGATGTTTGCACTGAGATGTTCTGGATAGTTTAGCCTTTGAAGGAAAATGGGTGATTTCCCTCACAATGGTTCCATAGGATCTCTGTAACAGACTAGCCTCAAGCCTCTCTGCAAGGTTCTCCTACATTTCTCTTGTTACGTGAATGCCTCTTGTGCTCCCAGAAAGAATTACATTATGCCCAGCCACTCTAAAGTCCAGTAATACACCTTTACGTCTTTGTTTTAATCACATATGTTCACTGATTAGGATTTGATATGTGATTTGCTAGTTAGGTTCATTCGTCATCTTACAAGAAAGTATTAATAGGAAAAACAGTCTTTATCATTAAGGTATTAATTATAATGTAGAGGATTATGAGCAACCTACAGCTGGTGGGGGATGGGGCAGAAGGTAGTGGTTTACTAGTCAGTGATTACAGAAGTCCACTAGTAGACAGATTTATGGAATAATCAGACCTATTCCAGAGGTAAAGTCAAACAGGCGTGTGGTTAGGGCTAAAGAGAATCTAGACCTATCATGAAGTCCACCGTTGTTACAAGCTCAAAGGAACATATATTAATGAGCATTGATCCATCTATCGTTCATAAAAAATGTAAAAAAAACTATAAATAGTTATTTCATGCAGTGAAAAAAAGCAACTATAAATTGTAGCTTGAGAATGTGAAATAAGGTTAAAGACTATGTTATTATCCGCTGGCAACATTTTCACATTTGAATAATGTTCAATAATATAAACAATTTTTCAATTTGAAGTGCAATGGTTCCACCAAAAAAGCTTTGAGGAATTAAGTATTATAAATCATACAGATTCATTCACCATATAACATCGTTATTTCAAATCAAATGTTCGCCAAGAAAAAATAAATAGACACAAAAAAGAGTAAATAAACAGCACAAACTATAGCCTTGGTAAGTCGTACTTGATCTTCGAAAGTAGCTGTCAGGTCAGTTTGTTTTTCTTCTCTTGCTCACAGCTGCTTGCATAGAGATATTTCTTTTTCTTTTTCTTTGTAACGTTACATTAAGAGCCGATATTTTGAAGGAAATATAAAGGATCTCTGTTGCACTGTTTGTGCATCAACAAATGAGGCTGACTGCACTAAGATATCAATTTTCAGTTCAATGTTTACATTTTGTTTTACATATGTTAGGGTTGCAGGAAGTCTAAAAACAGCACACAATGATGTAGCTATGCTATCATTTATAAATGTATAATAACAAAAGATTTTATTTCACCAAGTGCTGCTAAACATAAACTGATATTAGTGCATGGCATAGCAACCTCCTGTGATGAAATAATTTAGGCAACTATGCAAAGTAAAAAGGAAGCAACTATTTATTACTAAACCAGAACATATCAACATATTAACCATGCTTGAGTTCTAATCATAACAATAGATGAATAACATTTCATCTTAGAAAAAAACAAGTTCTAATCAAAACATAATATAGAATTTGAGTTATATGTCTGTTCAATCATAATTTACCTCTTTTATATTAAGTGCACCCACAATTATTATATATCATTTCGTTCAGGGGAAATAGGGCTTTCATTTTACATCAAACACTGTTATATGAAACATAATTTAATACGAATAATATCTAAAAAAAAAAAAGAAAATAAATTAAGACTTTTTTTTATTTTCTTGGCATTTTAATTTTAAATGTCACAGGGGCTGATCCAGAACCAAATCTCGGGAGGGGCACTGGTGGTGGGCTCTAGTGGGGTGAAAAGGGCTGCAGCAGAGGGATATGGGGTTCTAGTTTAGGGGCATAGGCGTGCGCACGGGGTGTGCCGGGTGTGCCTGGGCACAACCTAATCCCCGTGCACGCCTATGCATATTGAGACCGGCAGGGGAGATCTCAGGATCTCCCCTGTCGGCTCATGCAGAGCCGGCGCTATCCGAGCGCCGGCTCTGCTCTCAGCCTCCCTCCCCACTGACCCACATGCAGGGAGGGAGGCAGGAGAGGACCCGGCGGAGCTATTGCCGGCAGCTCCGCCGGGTTCCTCTCGCGAGATATGAGCGTTGCCACGGCAACGCTCAAATCTCGCGAGAGTGAACTCTAGCCCCACAGGGGTTAGAGTTCACTCTCCACTGGACCACCAGGGATCACAGCAGCAAGGATCCCCTCCTCCACTGGACCACCAGGGAAGGAAGCAGCAGCACGATCCCCCCTCCCTACAAAAGGTAAGAAGGGAGGGGGGATAGCAAATAATGTACCCCCACCTCCACCCCCCACAATCACCCACCCACAAACATGCAACACACACAGCACACACACATACAGCACCCACACACATACAGCACCCACAGACGTACAGCACCCACAGACATACACAGAACCCACAGACATACACAGAACCCACAGACATACACAGCACCCACACACATACACAGAACCCACAGACATCCAGCACCCACACACATACAGCACCCTCACACAGCACCCACACATGCAGCACCCACAGGAACTGCCACGCGCCCACGCATTTCAGCAGCACCCACACACATTCAGCACCCACATACATTCAGCACCCACACAGACATTCAGCACCCACAGACACAGCACCCCTGTGACATACACATACCCACAGACATGCAGCACCCACACACATACACAGCACCCACAGACATACACAGCACCCACACACATACAGCACCCACACACACACATACAGCACCCACAGACATACACAGCACCCACAGACATACACGGCACCCACACACATACAGCACCCACATACATTCAGCACCCACAGACATACAGCACCCACAGACATACAGCACCCACACACAGCACCCACAGACACACAGCACACAAACAGCACCCTCACACACACACAGCACTAACAGTACCACCCACAAAAACACAAACAGGACCCTAACAAACACACACACAGCACACTACACCAGTACCCTCACGCACAAACAGCACCCTCACACACAGTACATTAACAGCACCCTCACAAGCGCACACACACACACCACAAAACCAGCACCCTCACACACAGTACATTAACAGCACCCTCACAAGCGCACACACACACACAGCACCCTCACACACAGTACATTAACAGCATCCTCACAAGCACGCACACACAAACACCCTCACCCACATAGCACACTACCAGCATCGTCACACACACATCACACTAACAGCACCCTCACACAGCACACACACACACAGCAGTGTGTGTGTGTGTGTTGTGTATATATGTGTATGTGTATATATATATATATATATATATATATACACATATATATATATACATACATACATATATATATGCGGCGTGTGCTTGTGCTTTAGGGTGCACACCCTAATGCAATAGGCTGCGCACGCCTATGTTTAGGGGATACACATACGCACAATACACACACGCGATACACACACACACACAGTACACACATACCTACACACAGATAAACACTGACACTCACAGACACACACATACACACTGACACACAGATACACACACATACATAGATACTCACAGATACATACTGACAAATAGATACACACACTCACAGATACACACACAGATACACACATACTCACTGATACACACACACTAACACACACATATGCACACTGATACACACACATACTCACAGATGCACACACATACACACAGATACACACTGACACACACAGATACATACACATACTTACAGATATACACTGACACACATAGGTACACACTGACACACACATATACACACATACTCTGATACACACATATCTAAACATACACACCGGCACACACATATTGCAGCTTACATATTGTTAACCACCCCCCTGCTTCCATACCTTTTGGTTGCAGGGAGATGACTTCCTGTAGCTTGCTGATCCTTATGGGAGTCTGAAGCTGCAGAGATCTCCCTCCTCCATTTTTAGTTGCATCCTGTGTCCTCCCAGCCTGCGTAGTCTGTAAGCTGGGATGCAGTAACAGTCACTTCCTGCAAAATTAAAGGGGCCCTGGACAGCTCACTAAGCATGCAGCTTCAAAATGGATGCTGTCCAGGAGGTGGGACGGTCTGGGAGGGAGGGTCTGCTGCTGATTGGCTGGAATGTGTCTGCTGACTGTGAGGTACAGGGTCAAAGTTTACTCAATGATGAGTCCATGGCGAACCGTTCGTGACGAACCGTTCGGCGAACCGTTCGGGACATCACTAGTTATGTTGCCTTTGAGATCGTATGACAGCCTAGGAATGAAAATTACCTCCATCATGGCAAACCATTTGCAAAAGAAGACAACCCAAGGTATTCAAAATGGGGTATGTTCAGACTTTTTAGTAGCCACTTAGTCACAAACCTCAGCCAAAGTTAGCATTCATTTTGTTGTTGTTTTTTGCATTTTTCACACAAAAACTGAATTTTCACTGATGATACACTCATCAGGATACACTTTACTGTTTTAAAACATCCATATTTATGTTTAGTGAAGTCTTACGAAAACATCAGTACCCCCTATGTCCAGGTTTTATGGAGTTTTGTAAAGTTAAGGGGTCAATATAGGGCTTGCCCAATTCAGTTTGCCAGAATGGTTTGCTGGGCCCATGTTGCATTTGAGACAATATAGCAGTACAATATTCAAAACGGGTTATGTCCAGTATTTTTAAGTAGCCACTTAGTCACAAACCCTGGCCAAAGTTAGCGTTCATATATTTTGTTTTGCATTTTTCACGCAAAAACTGTACTGTCACTGATGATAACATTATATTTATACATTTTACTATTTTAAAACACTCATATTTGTGTTCAGCGAAGTCTCCTAAATACAACGGTACCCCCTATGTACAGGTTTAATGGTGTTTTAGAAAGTCACACAATTAAATATAGGGCTTGCAAATTAAATTCCCTAGACTTTCTGCCTGTGTTATCAGGCAGGTCCATCAAATTGTAATTAATACAATCACATAAATATACATTTAGAATTTAAATATATATATTGTATATTGTACTGTATGTATTGTGTCTATATATATATATATATATATATATATCAATTGATTTTCTCACCCCTCATCGGTGGTATGTTTATTCCTCATTCTCAGGTCCTCTACCAGAGGCCTGGGAGTTTGTGGGTTCTGTGAAGTATCTTAGCTGTTCCTAGAATTACACTCTTCTGGACAGCTATCTCAGATGTCCCACCGGGAATCTGTTAAAGTCACTCACCCAACTTGGGAGTCACAGCCCCCAGTGCTCCTATCACAACTGGGACTACTCCTGCCTTCACTTTCCACATCCTTTCTAGTTCTTCTTTCAGTCCTTGGTATTTCTCCACCTTCTCATGTTCCTTCTTCCTGATGTTATGGTCACTGGGTATTGCCACATCCACCAAGACTGCAGTCTTCCATTCCTTGTCTACAACCACAATGTCGGGTTGGCTGACCAGCACTTGCCTGTCTGTCTGGATCTTGAAGTCCCACAGGATGTAAGCCCTGTCATTCCTGACTACCCTTTGTGGTATCTCCCACCTGGACTTAGGCATGTCCAATCCATATTCTGTGCAGATGTTTCGGTACACAATCCCAGCAACTTGGTTGTGTCTCTCTGTGTATGCTGTTCCTGCTAACATGTTGCATCCAGTGCTGGACTATCTCAGAGGCCTCTTTGCACAGTCTGCACCTTGGATCTTGCCTGGCTTGATAGACCTCCATTTCTATTGATCTCGTGCTGAGTGTCTGTTCCTGTGCTACTAGGATTAGTGCCTCGATGCTGTCTTTCAATCCTGCCTTTTCCAACCACTGGTAGGATTTTGTCATGTGAGCCACTTCCACTATCTGCCGGTGGTACACCCCATGGAGAGGTTTGCTTTGCCAAGGAACCTCCTCTTTTTCTGCATGCTTTATCTGTTGAAGTCTCAGGCATTCCCTATATATACTTGCAAAAGTTAGGCTGCAGTCACGATCTCCACAATATTGAAAATGCTTTATTTCAAATAGTTAATTTAGTAGATTTATATATCTACATATGCAATCAAAACAAATGCTTCAAGTGGTTTCCCCAAAGTCAACTGAAAATGCACTTTATCATGACTTTTCCAGTAGTAAATTATTCAGCACCTTCATAGCAAGCATCTTTAGTGCACAGTAGAGCACTCTTTTGCTGTTATGACCTTCTGCAAATAAGATGCATACCTAGACACCAGCTTCTGGCAGCGTTCTTCAGGAATCTTATCCCATTGCTCATTTTTAATTTTATTTGCATTTATATAGTGCTAACAAATTCTGTAGCGCTTTATTATAAAATGGGGAGATTTAACAATAAATGAGACAATTACAAAAACTTACAGGAACCATAGGTTGAAGAGGACCCTGCTCAAATGAGCTTACAGTCTAGAGGAGGTGGAGTATAAAGCATAATAGGACAGGAGATAGCAATTAAACAAGGTGGGAGTGAAGCAGAGCTGGAGGAGAGAGTAGAGAGCTGCCCTTTAGGAAAGTGCAAGGGACAGGTATGTGAGTCTGGGAGGCCATAAGCTTTTCTCAAGAGATGAGTTGTAAGACACTTTTTAAACAATTAAAGACAAGGGGAAAGTCTGATTGTGGTATACAGGCTATTCCAAAGGAAGGGAGCTGCCCGTGAAACGTACTGCAAGCCTGAATTGGCCGTACGGGTGTGAGCAGCGGACAGGAGAAGGTCATGGGCAATGGCCATAGATTCAGTAATATTTATGGGTTTGTGTGCTGCAAATGACTTATTCAGATTTTCGATGGGGTTCAAGTCAGGTGACTGTGATGGCCACTGTAAAATATTCAATGACTTCTTCTGCAACCAAGCCTTGGTGGAATTTGAGGTATGCTTGGATCATTGTCTTCTTGGAAGGTTCAATGAAATCCAAGCTTCAGCTTCCTCACAAATGGAATAATGTTTTCTCCTAGGATTTCCTGATACTTCAATGAATCCATCTTGCATTTCAGTGTCAGAGGATGCAACGCAGCCCCAGAGCATCACTGAGCCACCACCATGCTTAACTGTAGGCAGAGTGTTCTTTTCAGCCTATGCTTTATTCTACTTCCTTCAGACATACCGCAGTTCCATTGGGCCAAAAAGTTCCAGTTTTGTTTCAATGTTCCACAGAACAGGATCCCCAAACATCTGTGACTTATTTATATGATTTGGAGCATATTGGAGCATTCTTGTGCTTTTGGATCAGTAGTGGAGTTCTGGCATGGAAACCTGCATTTAGTATGCACCTTACGGTGCTCACTGAAATTTCAGTGTCTGTTGTCTTCTCAGAAATCTGGTTGCAGCCATTCATAACTTTTTGTGCCCCATCTAGGTATTGTAAACTCTATTCCTTCAACTTTGAACTTGCAAACTATGCTTCCAATTGTGTCTCTAGGAATATTCAGTGCCATCACAAACTTTTTGTATCCTGTTCCTTGTTTGTGGAGGGCGATAATCTTTTCTCTTAACTTTTTTGGATCATTCTTTATTTTTTATTTTTTTTAACCATTTTTACCGGTTTTTAGCTGACAAGTTCATAATACAGCAAGTTGATTAGCAATGTCATCTCATAGTGTATACATTCATGTTACATTGTAGCATATCCATGCCTCATTCCATAAACAATTTTGGATGCATTTTCCCATTCCAGGAACCAATTTGTATTTTCACTAAATATCGAATTGTGATAAAGATTAATCAAAGAGGAGGAGACAAGAAGGGGGACAGATATGATAGAGGGGCAGTAAAGAAGAACAAGGGGGGTAGAAAAGAGGACTGGGGGGGGGGATGAGGTGGACGAGGATGCTCGTCTCAGGGGCCGACCCAGCTGACACTGAAATCTTTCCGGCTCTCAAGACTCACCAACCCATGAGTCTGGACAACAGTTAGACCAAAGTAGGTGTTGATTGGGTTGGGGGGGTGGGAAATAAATGTTGTTGGTTTTTTGTTTTGTTTTTTTACTCATTAATTTATTGCATTTGCTAACACCAGTTTAGGTCCGAATTGGTGTTGGTGCATGGATTCATATGTCCAATTGTGTGTGATTTGGTTTAGTAGGTGAGTGAGGTCTGGTGGGTTCTTGGATAACCAGAGTCTTGCAATGAGGAGATTCGCTGAGATAATTGTATGGTGTGTGATTGCTCTTTGAGTTTTGGGCATTCTCTCAGGTAGAATGAACAACAGTTAGATTTCTGGTGTGAACGCAGCTGGGGTTAGCAGCCTGTCCGCTTGGAGCTTTGCTACTTTGACCCAGAAAGATCTAATGAAGGAGCACGTCCACCATATGTGGAACATTGACCCCATTTCTTGTTCACATCGCCAGCAAGTGCTGGGGGAGTTTGGCCATATCTTGTGTATCCTCTCTGGTACCAAGTACCAGCGATATAGAATCTTTCTTTGCAGTTCTTGTTGAGCACAATAGATATGTGTATTTGTTATCGGACTAATATGATTTCATCTGAATTTTCTGACTTTTTCGTATTCGTTTACTACAACATAAACAAAAGTCCTACATACGTATTATATATGAAACAAAAGGCAAATGCCAAATGCGTTACCTTTTCATTTCAGTTCTTTTGTTTAATAGACTCTGTGCTGCAGGAGAATTAACCCCCACAGCAATGAGGTCTTTCAGCTTAATTGACTAATACTAAGTAAAGATTACTTAGTATTAGTAATTAAGGGAGATTAAAATCTCCCTTCTGCCCCTACTCGCTATACTGCGAGTAGGGGCATGCCTACCAAACAGTGAGCAGCCAGTGGCTGCTCACTGTTGTAAAAAAAGACCCCCAGCATTCTAATAAAATGTCCCTTCGTGGGGCACCATTTAAAAATAATCCACGGGGGCCCCCCACATAGTATCCCCCCTCAGCCCCCACCTACTGCCTCTCCACGGCCCTCACCCATGAGTGGCGGGCGGAGGCCCTAGTGACAATATAGGGGGAGACCTATTGTCCCCCCCGACCCACACCCATGAATGATGGGTGAGGGCCCTCAAATTCAATGGGGGGTGACCTACTGCCTCCCCCCGGCCCCCACCCATGAGCAAAGGGTGGGGGCCCTAGTGACAATAGGGGAGGAACTATTGTCCCACCCACTGGCCTCCACCCATGAGTGGCGGGTGGGGAACCTAGTGAAAATAGGGGGAAAAACCTATTGTTCCCCCCTGGCCCCAACCCATGAGCAGCAGGTGGGGGTCCTAAGATACAATAGGGAGGGACCTACTGCCTCCCCCCAGCCTCCACCTATGAACAGCAGGTGGGGGTCCCAAGATACAATAGGGGGGACCTACTGCCTCCCCTGGCCTCCACCCAAGAGCGGTGGGTGGGGACTGTAGTGACAAAGGGGGCGGACCTATTGTACCCCCCTGCCCCCACCCATGACCAGAGGGTGAGGGCCCAAAATAACAATAGTGGGGGACCTATTGTCCTCCCCCATCCCCCACCCATGGGTGGTGGATGGGGGCTAAATGTAAAATTAACACCCCACGCCCCAAGGTGACTAGAGGTTATCAAGCCCCTAGTCACCCCCCCCACAAATAAAATTAATTCCTATTAATTCCTACTTACCCCCCTCACTCTAAAAATAGTGAGGGAGGAATAAAAAGCTAAAAACCTGTAAATAAAAAAAAAATCATACTTACCATTAGATGTCTTTTTTTTTCTAAAACCTTCTTTTTCCAGCCCCAAAAAAGGCCAAATAAAAATCCAAATAACCTGTTCCCCCATGCTAGGGAACCCAAATTACTAAAATGGGGGGGACATAGTTCTCCCCCAGTGCCCCCACCCATGAGCGGCGGGTGGGGGCCCTAGTAAAAAACTAGTGGGGAGGACCTATTGTCCGCTTCCCAGCCCCACCCATGCCAGGTCCCCCCTTATTGCACTAGCGACTGGGCAGCAATAGCTACCCAGTCACTATTAGTTTTAAATGACAACAAGCAGGCACTGTTTATGTGAGTAGGGGCATGTGGGAGGATTTAACCTCCCTTTTATTAATCACTGTGTAGGAATTGTTAATATTTATTACAAGGAGGGAGTTGGTAGTGCTGTCAGCGCTTTTTTAAAATTTTGCACACGCGCAGTTTTATTTTTGTCCTAATGATCTTTACCGAATTTCGGCCGAAAAACGTATATGTTTTACAGCCGAAAATCGGAATGAATTAATGAAATTTTTAGCCGTTAGTAATGTTGATAGTGTTGGATAGAAATCCAGCATATAGGACCTGTGCCGAAGGCTGACTAAATAATGCCTCTACTGCAGCAGGGAATTGCTTGGGGAAATTAAACTTGTGAAGCACCCAGTTCGTCCAGTTTAATCGGTCGAAGGCCTTCTTCGCATCTAGTGACATGAGTACTGTGCACAAGGTCTAAGAACTTGTGGGTGTTGTCCGATCCCTGCCTGCTCCCCACCAACCCCACCTGATCATCATGTATTGGCTCCGGTAGGATGGTTTTCAACTGGTTAGCTTGAAGTTTTGCGAACAGCTTGGCGTCTATGTTAAGCAGGGAGATAGGGCGGACATTCTGACATGTCATGGGTTGCTTGCCTGGTTTAGGGAGTGTGATAATGTGGGCCTGCAAGAGTTCTGTGGGCAGTTTGCGGGGTACGATGGAGTGATTAAAGAGGGTTGTTAAATCAGGGGATAGTATCTGAGCATAAATTTTGGAATTTAAGTTGGCAAAGTCATTGGTGCCCAGGGTAATTCCTGCTGGAAGTGTTTTTATTGTATCTTCAACTTCTTTTTGGGTGATGGGGGCCGAGAGAGACGCTCTGTGCTCTGGTGTTAAAGGTGGTAGGTGAAAGTCCTGTAGATATGTATCAATGTTTGCTGTTGCCGGTGGGGAAATATTTGGGCTTTCTTTAAGGTTATAGTGACTCGTAGTAGGTTGCAAATGAGTCGCTTATTGCTTTTGGTGCAATAGTTTTGTCTCCAGTGATTGATTAGAGGTATGCTATTTTTGCTGTGGCTTGTCTGTCTCTGAGAATTTGTGTAACGATTTTGCCTACCCTGTTGCCCTGAGAGTAGTGCGTGGACTTCAGCCTTCGCATGGCTAGTCCCACCTTTCAGAGTGTGAATGCCTGTAGTTTATCCTGTACTTCTATGAACTGTTGATGTAGTTCCTGTGCAAGTACAGTTTGGTTCTGCTTGTTTGGGTCATAACATTTTTTATACCACGTGACATATTGGGTGTGTGAGGTCTGTTTGAGGCAGTATGCCTTCTGATCAGCTTGCCATGGATAACGGGTTTGTGTGCCCACTATGTTGCCTCTAGGGATGTTCCCTGTAAAGTGTTTTTCCCTGAAGTAATATGTAAGGAAGGTTTCTATGTGTTTAGAGAACGTTTGGTCATGTAGCAAGGTTTTGTTTTATCCCCATGGGCTTCTGTTATGGCAATCAAATTTGTCTTTAAAGTCCAAGATTATGAGTGCATGGTCAAACCATGTGATAGCCGTGATGGTGCTCACCAGTACCTGAGTTAGGTGTTGCCCCTTAACAAAGAATCTATCGATTCAAGTGTAGGAGTTGTGGACTTGTGAGAAGTATGTAAAATGCCTCTCGTTCGGGTGGAGAACTTTCCGCATGTCTTATAGGTTATGTTTGTCTAGTAGTTTTGCACATCTGTGTCTTGTATGGTTATCTCGGTTCTGTCAATCCCTCTGAGGAGTCCAGTCTGGGGTCCAGGATGTGGTTAAAGTCCCCACACAGTATCAGCATTCCCTCCGGATTGGTGATATCTTGAATAAGGTTTTATGTAGAAAGTTACGTTGTTCTGAGTTTGGAGCATATACATTTACGATAGTGTAAGTAATGTCATAAATAGTACAGATTAGGATAATAAAGCGGCCATCTTTATCTATGTAGTAATCTTGCTCTGTAAATGCCACTCGGTTGCTTATTAGTATAGAAACCCCCTCTGTTTTGGATTTAGCCATAGCATGGTATTGCTGCGGATATAAGAGGGGTTTAAGGCAGAGTGGTTGTGTTAGGTGTGTCTCTTGGAGACATACTACATCTGGTGAAGTCTTGTGGAGGTCACGGTATAAGTGGCAATGTTTAACTGGGGTGTTCAAGCCCCCTAACATTGTGACTAAGTATTTTCATGAAGGGGTTTGAAGTGTGGTTCGCTGTTAGTGTCACCAATGAGTGCCATGTGGCTTTCCGCCGATCTGCCTCCACGAGGCCTGTCGGTGAGAAACTCGGGAGTTGTCCATCCTTTTCAAATCTGGAAAATGGGTGCCTTCATTTTAGCTTTATTTTAATCATTGTTAGAAGCTCTGTTCTGTCATAGAGAAAGCATACAGAGAAAAGGAGAAATGACACAATGTTTTTATTTCTCCTTCTCATTTGCAATGTGTGCGCTGGCTTTGCCTGGTCTGGACAGGATTTGCTCATTTTTTTCTGTATTTTTTCTCCATGATCACTGCCAGGTTCTTAGGACAGAGCTTATAATAATGATTGACATGGAGCTATGATGGCAGCTATGATGCATGGGGAGCAAGCATCCTAAATGGTGGGTTTAGCACTATAGGTTCAGGAATACATGTTTGTGTTCCTGACCCTATAGTGATCCTTTAATTATTTATTGGCTCAGCCATTTTCCTAATTGCCAAAAGACAATTTTGAAAGCAAAATATAAATTATTGTTTGCTAATTAAAAAAAAAAAATTTCTTACCTCACTGTAACATATGTGTTAAATACATAAACTTAATATAAAAATATAAGAGAAACGTTAACACATATTACAGCAAACATTACATGTTTTATGCAATGGCACAAATTACAGAAAAGTGACCGTTTCCTATTAATTTCATTATTTTAGGTTCTATAAATACTTTTTTCCATATAACTTCTCAAAATATGAATATTGCATTTCCCTGCTGTGCAAATGTTTAAAACATCTTAAAAGTACCTTCTCAGTTAATTATCTGATTTTGTAACAAGATGTGTCAAAATAAATTTTTCCACAGGAAACTAGAAATTTCTGGTCATTACTATATTTTTTTTTTTACTTTTTCTGAATTGCCATGGAACTATGAAGGGGAGATTTTTATAAACTATTAACTAATGCGCATATAGCAAGAAATGTAGCACTATGCATCACTATAGAAAATCTAAAAAAAAAAATGGTTGGCTTTTTTGGTCAAGAGCTCGTCAGTGGGAAATCTTCCCAACCTGTGGTTATCAGACAAATCAAATGTTAGGAATAAGAAATTCAAGGAATCTATGGCACAATATTTTAATAAAATTGCTCATTAAGAAGTTTGGATTTTTGGACATGTCTAACCGTTACAAAGAGGTAATGATATTAATATATATTTCGGGTTAAATGTGACATGGTAACAGTGGTGACTGTGATGATTCCTTCTGATTTAATATCTTACTTTCTTAATCACTAAATTGTATGAGTTGGCAACTTTACTCTGTAGTTTACTCTGTAGTTGTATTTTCCAACTATATTGTTGGAAATGTTTTCTACTGTTCTAAGTATTCTTAAAGGGACACTATAGTCATCAGAAAAACTACAGCTTAATGTAGTTGTTCTGGTGAGTATAATAGCTCCCTTCAGGCATTTTCATGTAAACACTTCCTTTTCAGAGAAAAGGCAGTGCTTACATTGCCCCTAGGGACACCTCCAAGTGGCCACTCCTTTAGATGGCCACTGGAAGGGATTCCTGGCTCAGGGCTACAATAAGCAGCCCTGCCGTTCAGCATCCCCAAGCTCTGCATGGGGACGCTTAATTTTCCTCATAGAGATGCATTGATTCAATCCATCTCTATGAGGAGGTGCTGGTTGTCCAAAATGGTGTTTGGCCCTGCCCCTTGCAGATTTTAGCCAATCCAATGCTTTCCCTATGGGAAAGCATTGGATTGGCTAAAAATCGGCAATTGTGAAGATGTCACCAAGGGGGCAGGGCCAGCACCGGGGGACCCGTGGAGAGCTGAAAATAAGGTGAGTTTTAACCCATTCTGAGGGGGCTAAGGGAGGGGGGGAGTAAGCCTCCTAAATGGTGGGTTTAGCACTATAGGTTCAGGAATACATGTTTGTGTTCCTAACCCTATAGTGATCCTTTAATTATTTATTGGCTCAGCCATTTTCCTAACTGCCAAAACACAATTTTGAAAGCAAAATATGAATTATTGTTTGCTAATTACAAAAAAATTTACATTATTTAAATCCCCTTATTTTTTTGTATTCAGAACTTATTTTGTGTTATTGTCTTACTATTTGTCTACAGAAGCACTGGAAACACTAGAGGCCAATTTAAATCAATACATTTCATAACTTTCATTTATGTTTTATGTTTTAAATTGTCAATTTGAGTTTTTGATCTTTGAGCATTACCAGCCATCTGTAGTATCAACACAATTTTACTCTGTATTATACATACCTTTTTTGACTAGTTATCAGTAGTATCACTAATAGGATTGGGCCCATACCTTTTTAAAAAAACTTGGAAAGAATATTAAAAATTAAATCAGGTATAGTTATTAACTAGTAATCACATGTTCTGGTAATTTCAGAAATTTTAACAGATGATTGCAAAACATTAAGATATATAGAACAAACGATACAAGAGTGCCTTTACGGGTGTGTATGTTATATATATATATATAGCTAATACAATGTTAAACAAAAATCTGCACACCAGTCAAGCCATAAGCCTTGCTTTTCCCGCAGAAATCACAAATCTGCAGTGATGTTACAGCCGCAAAGGGTGCCATGGGTGGGCATATGCAAATTAGCCTAATAAAGAATCACATTTTTACCTCATTCCATTTTGAACATGGATTCCTTTTAGTCTGTGTTTGCTGTATACAACAGCTTGAAACACAACTTAGGAAAAGATGCAAAGCCAGTAAACCACTCATGGACAGCTGTTTTGTTCTTAATGCAACTCATCAGCATGAGGTTGGTTACTGGTTTGCTTAGTGAGGCTTGGTAGTGCTTGGGAAGCAAAATCCAAATAGGTTATGGTGGGGAAAAATTGTGATTGAAAATCCCTTCCACCTGAAGTCTGTGGATAGTTAATACAATGTTAAACAAAAATCTGCACACAAGTCTTCTGGCTTGACTGGTGTTAACATAATTTTTTAATGACAAGCTTTCGGGAGAACCTCCCTTTCTCAAGTCTAAAGCATTTCTGAGCAAGACGACACATAGAATTCAAAGTTGAGTTGTGATACAGGGGTTAAAATGACATGAGTGCAGATGAGACATAGGTTTGATAGAAAATAGACACCATTCTTGCAGAGGGTCATAAATATCTTTCTGAAGATCAGAGTGAGGGGGGAGATTGGGAAAACAAAAAAACAAGCAGACAGTGCAGAAGATGGTTATTTATATTTCTGTATATGAGTTCATGTGCATGTATGTATATGTGTTTATGTGTATGTATATGTATATGTGTTCATGTGTTTATGTGTTTGCATATATATATATATTTGTGTGTGTGTATGTATAAAGTGTACCATCTTCTGCAATGGCTGCTTGTTTTTTTTTTGTTTTCTCAATCTCCCCCCTCACTCTGATCTTCAGAAAGATATTTAATACCCTCTGCAAGAATGTTGTCTATTTTCTATCAAACCTGTGTCCAGGGCCGGTGCAAGGATCTTTGCCGCCCTAGGCAATATAAAAATTTGCCGCCTCACCCCGTAATATCACAATGCCCCACCCATATGATCTGCCATATGAACTAAGGCCAGTGCTACACATAGTGTGTGTTTACATTAAAAAGCCTGAAGGGACAGGCTATAGACATCCGAACCACTTCATTAAGCTGCAGTGGTTCTGGGGACTATAGTGTCCCTTTAATGTGAGGTAAATTAGAGATTAGTGTCACTAATAATATACTAGATTGCCTACTTACAACCAGATGAGGATGGTGATGGGCTCTGGCTGCAGTCTGGCTCCACTGGTCTGGTGTAGAACCAGATCTCTGGAGTCTGTTTGTAACTGTGGTCACAAAATTCAATGTTCGGGGAGAACGGTAAGCAGTTCCAATTTTTGGGGCCCCTTACACAGCTCAAGGTTTAGACCCCAGGGCCTGACGGTGAGTATGCCCATAAGGCCCACCCATAGGTCCACCTCTATGTTCCACCCATGAGTTCGCTCACAGAGAGTGGAGTGTGTATGGGATGTGTTATTGTAGAGGATCTAATGTGTGTGCTTATGGAATGTAGTGTATAGGGATATCAGTTTGTGTAGGTGATGCAGTGTGTTTGTGTGTAGTGGAAGCAGTGTGTTTTTGTGTAAGGGATAGAAAGCAGTGTGTGTTTGTGTATAAGGGAGGTATTGTGTGTTTCTGGTTGTGTGTAAGGGATGCATTGTGTGAATCTGTGTTTGTATGCATAAGGGATGCAAGGTGTATTTCTGTGTATGTAACTGATGCAGTGTGTGTATCTGTACGGGATGCATTGAGTGTGTGTAAGAGATGCATTGTGTTTCTGTGTGTGTATAAGAGAAGCAGTGTGTGTTTGCATGTGTGTGTAAGGGATGCATTGTGTGTTTCTGTGTATGTGTGCAAAGGATGCATTGTCTGTATGTGTAATGGATTCTGTCACATCCTGTTCCTAGCTGCGGATCATTCTGGCAATGGCTTCTGGTATCCAGGACTCTTTTTACAATTCTTGTTTAGATTTTCTTGGTTTTTCTGGTTTTCTATTCTATGTCTGGTTTTCTGGGTTCATTCTAATATTCCATCCCTGGATTTCCCAGTCTCTTGGATTCATTTAAATATTTGTTTTATTTGCCACACCCGTTTTCCATTTTCCTTTTGTTTCAGTCTGGACCTGCAGACAGCTGCTCAAGGCTTCTGCCCTATCTTGCAGGTAAGTGCTATATATGTCTTTGGTTGTTTTAGCATACATTAGGCAGTGTAGGACCTGCCGAATATGGGGTACATTGGCGTTGTGGCAGGCTTATGCAATGTATGATCATATAATGTAACTAAATCCCCATACTTTTCATATATAGTGCTTAGTTATGTCTCCACTTGTTTTGCCTATTATATCTTGTCTTGTTTTATTTTGTATTCCCAGTTCATGTACAGTCCTGTCCTGCCCTGTTCTTGTTTTCCTCATGTCTTGTGTACATGTTCTGGGTTTAGCTTCCTATCCTTCTCTGGTTCTGGGTTCTATTAGTTCTGTCTTGTTTTCATGTTTGGTGCCTATCTCTAGTCTTGCCTTGTTTCTAGTACTGGATACACCCCTACTGCACAGCCTCCCTATTCAGCTCTGGAAGGTCTGCTTAATTCTAGTTCCTGGGATCCTCATAAGCTGAATCAGGGTTCTGGTATGTGGCTGCACAAACGCTGGTACTCAGCACCAGGTGGTGTGCGGTTACCCTGCACCAGACCCTGCTAATCCACCTCCACACTGTGACTCCTACTCTGAACATCAGGCATACTGGGTCCCAGTCCTCGCACCACCGCCCGGACAGTGTCCGGGTCCCGGGCACCGGACCGCCACCCTGACAGATTCATTGTGTGTTTCTCTGTGTGTAAGGGAAGCATGTTGTGTTTCTGTGTGTGTAGGGATGAATTGTGTGTTTCTGAGTATGTATAGGGATGCATTGTGTCTTTGTGTGTGTAGTGTGAAAGATCTACCTGTCCTATAGAGCTCTCCTTTCCGTCCCTTAGTGATCTCCCCTGCCCTTTAGTGGTCTCTCCTCTCCTCCCCTGTCCCTTAGTGGTCTCTACTCTCCTCCCCCCCACCTCCTTTAGTGGTTTCCTTTTCTCCCCGACTTTCCATTAATGGTCTCCTGTCTCCCCCTTAGTGGTCTCTGCTCTCATCTGCCCCCCCTTTCCATTAGTGGTCTCTCCTCCCCTGCCCCCTTTCCATTAGTAGTCTCCCCCCCTCCCTTAGTGGTCTCTTCTCACCTCCCCCTTTCCATTAGTGGTCTCCCCACCCTTAGTGGTCTTCTCTCCCCCACTCTGCTTAAGGGTCTCTCCTCCACCTCCCTCCTTCCCTTAGTGGTCTCTCATCACCTCCTCCCCTAGTGGTCTATCCACCACCCCCTCCCTCCTTTAGTGGTCTCTATCTCCCCCACATTCTCCTCAACCCCTGTGTTCTCCTCATCTCCCCCGTGTTCTCCTCTTCTCCTTCCCCTCCCTGTGTTTTCCTCTACTTCTTCCCCTCCTCCCTGTGTTTTCCTCTACTTCTCCCCCTCCTCCCTGTGTTTTCCTCTTCTTCTCCCCACTCCTCCCTGTGTTTTCATCTTCTTCTCCCCCCGTGTTTTCCTCTTCTCCCGTGTTTTCCTCTTGCCACCTCCCCGATGTTTCCTCTTCTCCCCAGTGTTTCCTCTTCTCCCCAAGTTTTTCCTCTTCTCCCGTGTTTTCCTCTTCTTCTCCCCTGTTCTCTTCTTCTCCTCCCTGAGTTCTCCTCTTCTTCTCCCCCTCCCTGAGTTCTCTTCTTCTTCTCTCCCCTCCCTGAGTTCTCTTCTTCTTCTCTCCCCTCCCTGAGTTCTCTTCTTCTTCTCTCCCCTCCCTGAGTTCTCTTCTTCTTCTCTCCCCTCCCTGTGTTCTCTTCTTCTTCTCCCAGGTGATTTTGCCTCTTCTCCCCCCGTATTCTTCTCTTCCTCCCCCCTACGTTCTCCTCACCTCACCTCCCTCCCTGTGTTCTCCTCACCTCCCCTTCATTTGTACCGTGGCCGAGCTCCTTTCCGGTCCGCGGTACCCGGCCTGAGTGTGCACTTCCTGTCAGTCCAGCCGTGTACCACGGACCGGAAAGGAGCTCGGCCACGCTACAAATGAAGGGGAGGTGAGGAGAGAGGCAGTGCTGCAGCCGCCTGAGGCTCTCTATAGAGTGCTCAGGCGGCTGCAGCATTTAAAGGGCCAGCGATAGGGGCGCAGGATAGCGGCTGCCTAGTTCGCCTTATAGGAAGCGCCGGCCCTGTCTGTGTCTTATCTGCACTCATGTCGCTTTAACCCCTGTATCACACCTCAACTTTGAATTCTATGTGTCGTCTTGCTCAGAAATGCTTCAGACTTGAGAAAGGGAGGTTCTCCCAAAAGCGTGTCATTAAAAAATGTTGTTGGTCCAATAAAAAAGGTACAAATTATATATATATATATATATATATATAGATATATATATATATATAGATATATATATATATATATCTATATATATATATATATGAATAACAACATATATATATCTATATACTGCTAGAGATATATATATATATATATTATATATATATAGTAAGGCGTAGCCTGGAATTGTGGGAGGGGTTACCCGGCTATAAAAGCTCAGGCCCCAGCCAAACCTATACTGGAATCGCTGGGTTCATTCAGAACCTTTGAACTTCCGGTTCAAACTCACCGGCATATCGCTCCCACGTGGTCCGCTCCAGTCGAAGTGCCCCCTGCTAATCCAGTTCGGTACAAGCCCGGCGGTCTCCGTGCCCGGTATCAAGCGCTCCAGTCCAGCTTACTATCGGGGTTCCGGCGAACTCCCATCCTCCTCAGCCATACCCACGGCGGTTTTCAGGAGCAGGAAACATACTTACCTACTCCAGGGTCCCAGAACCGTGAGTCTCATCCACACCACTCTCAGCCAGACGCCTGGCGTCCATTCACACTTTACACACCTGTCAAGAAGGACTGTCAGTTATACTTACCTTACCGCTCCGAGCTTCGTTCGGTACCGCACTCCACAGGCACGTTCTCGCCCTGGCACTTACCCTCCAACGCTGGTCGGTAAACGGGCCACCCGGCTGAACTTAAATTTTTTTTTTTTTCCTCTATACTAATAATATGCATGGCTGCTCACGACACCCCCTGGTGGAAAAAAAAACAAAAAAAAAAACCATTGTATATATACTTCTGTTCTTTGAAATGTTATATGTTTCTGTTTTCTGGTACACATCGGCTGCTCAGAACGACCCCTGACGGCAATACATAATTTACACAATGTTATGCTTTTTAATAGTGTCTGTTCCTATTTCTCCCTTGGGAAAAAAAATAAAAATAAATAAAAAGCGACAATACACTGAATACCATAAATTCTGTCACTCATGTTTTATTTGCCAACATTACCTACGCTTATATTCGTTACCTGTCACCTATACAGGTATTCTCTAAAACCTTACCCAGTCTAACGGCAACACCTGAACCTCATCAGACATATACCTGTCAAAGACACACTCCGTCTTTGATCATACGGTAAGAAATAATCTACCCCATACAAAAGGTTGTCCTGTCCATTGCCATGTTCTTCATATGAGGTTTATTACTTAACTCCTTACGCCATCTCCTCAGGATTCATTTCTGGTTCATCTAAAAAAATCAATTTTCAACACCTTCCCTGATACTTGGAACTAGCATCGGACACCCATCCCTAGCCTACTGCAGGTATTAGATTTATAAATTCACGCTTCACTTTGTCCTTAAGCCTGTATGTATATCTAAGGGAATACAAGAGATAACTTTAGCTTTTCCTCAGATTCTTACCCCAACTGGCGTTCAAGCTATCATCTAGACAGCACCATTATTAACAGCATCACCAGGTAAAAAAAAAAAAAAAAAAAATTTTACGTTCAAATCCCGAACCAGTTTAGCCGCCCTTAACCACCTGTTTTATTCCACAGACTGCAAATAAAATATCCTCCAAATTCTACGTCGAATCTCGTACGTCAAACAAATAGGTACGGTCGCACCACTATTACTCCCCCCGACTCAAAAAAAAAAAAACAGGGCGGTCAACTGGTGATTTTAGAGTACGGCCCCTAGCTAACATATTGTAAATTAAACGATTCCTGGAGGCCAACACCCATCCTCATCGGAGGTATACGCCCCTCGGCCCAACGCATAGATAGAGCCTCACGAAAACCACCCTTGGTTACTAGTTAGGGCCTCACCAGTCATAGCCAATTTAATCCTTTTTCTTGTTACAGTCACCGAGAGGCCAACGTTCCCGCCACATCATTAAAGTGGTCCCCGTCCAACCGGCCCTCCGCATAGATAGAGCCTCTCTCGCCACTTGGCACTAGCAGGGCCTCACCTTCCTTATAGAATAGTTAATGTTTCGCCTATGGGCATAGCTAGCACCAGTTGACTCAGGCAACTTCGCTCATTATCAAACTCCGTCTCTTACCCTGTTTTTAATTTTAGTATGTCTCAATCCCATGACCAAGAAGAAGAGCTGGCCATACCTGAAACCCCAACCAGACCTGCAACCCCGGCGGGCCCAAGCACACCCACTGAAAACCTAGAATCAGCCAGCCCATACGCTCTCAGGTCATGGACCATCCCCAAGCTCGCAGCCGAATTACGTCGCATGGGGGTCCCGTTTCCAGCTACAGCCCGCAAAGCCGAACTTTACAAACTTTTCATATCTAACACGTGTACTCCCCTACCAGGAGTAGTTCTGCATTCGGAAAACTACAACGAGATCAAGGGTCTGATGTCATCCCTCTTGACCTCAATTACCACAATCAGCGCTAGGCTGGATAAGCTAGAAACCCCGCAGATGACGACAGTCACCTCACCCATACCAACCCTCACTTCGTCTCTCCTGCCTCACGGTAATGACACTCCCTTAAACCCTATACCAAGCACATCCACCCACATCATCACACCTGCACATTTTGTACCCCCGACAATACGCAAAGACATTCTAGAAGGCAAGGACGTAAACCTTGTATCTCTGCTGATCGTATCACAAGACTTAGTGGAAAACAAGGCATACTGCTACGGTGATCTTTCGGTTGTGCTAAAAGCCAGAGATCCCAGGCTCAACCGGAAACTCACCATACCTGAATTCGTCCTTGCCTTCGGCCTCTACCGTGACGTAATCTGTTCCACATCCCCGCACCGTAGGGAGGAATTGGACTTGTACATGCACAAGTTGGTGGACCTAGGTCATAAGTATGGGCGTTTTTCCTTCTATGATTATCATAAATCCTTTTCGGCCAAGGCGGGAGCATCCCTAACTCAATTTAACACTCATACCAACTGGAGTAACCTGGATACAGAACTTTTTTGCCGCCATTTCGCTGGCCAAAAACCTCCATCCTGTGCCCTGTGCGCCTCCATCTCACACTCCACCAACTTGTGCCCAGTCGATCCTAACCTTCCTACCACTAGTCGTGCTACCTTCGGTTCCGCCACGGCAGAACACAGAGGATTGAAGGACAAACTGGGTAGACCCATAGTATACCTTGGGAAAGCACAGATCTGCAACAACTTCAATTCAGGAAGTTGTGGGTTTAGCTCATGCAGACTGCTGCACGTCTGCTCAATTTGCTTCAGGGCACATGCAAAACTATGTGCCCCAATCGTCTGTACCCAAAACAATGACTAACCGAAGTTAGCATCGACAACCTGGCATTTTACCTCCAGGCACACCCTTCCCTTCACTTAGTCAACTTCCTCATTCAAGGCTTCACTGAGGGTTTCCACACGGGTCTAGTCACACTTCCCACAGGTATTCTCGAATGTCCCAACTTACAGTCAGCAATCCTTGACCCAATCTCCACACAGTCACTGCTCAAAACCGAACTGACTAACGGGTTTATCGTGGGCCCCTTCGCTCACCCTCCGTTCACCAGCTGGCGTACCAACCCTATAGGTATCGCCACTGGGAAGTTCAATAATAAAAAAGACTTATTTACGACTTGTCCGCTCCTCATTCTTTAGCCACCCCCAGCATCAATTCATTGATACCTTCAGAAGAGTTTTCCCTGCAATATACCTCTGTAGACAATGCCATTCAATCCATTCTTAGGGCAGGTGCGGGAGCCTGGTTGGGGAAAACCGATATTTCCAACGCTTTTAAGCTCTTACCAATCCACCCATCCCTGTTGCATGTGCACGGCATCAAATGGGAAAACAATTACTACTTTGCCACCCGCCTTACCTTCGGAGCAAAAAGTAGCCCAAAATTATTCGACATATTTGCTGACACACTATGCTGGCTACTCCTCAATATCACTCACTGTCCCGCAGTTCTGCACTACCTGGATGACTTCCTTACGATAGAATCACCTCAATCCTCACCAGTTAGTCTCCAGAAGACCTTGGCCCTATTTTCAACGTTGGGGGTTCCACTGTCTCCATCAAAGACAATAGGCCCTACCACAAAACTTACGTTCTTGGGTATTCACTTAGACACCGTCACATTACAGGCTAGTCTACCACGGAAGAAGGTGCAACATATCATTGAAATGGTAGAATATTTTCTGGTGAAGGACACGTGTACCAGGTCAGACCTACAATCCTTATTGGGCACGCTGAACTTCGCCATGAAAATTATTCCTCAAGGCCGGGCGTTCATCTCGAGATTGTTGTGCATTCTCCCGTTACTCAATACTGACTCCAGCACGTTATCACTAGATGCTCACGCCAAGGCAGATCTACTCATGTGGTTACGGTTCCTAACTCATTGGAATGGAAAAGCCATGTTTATCACTCCTTTATCAGATTCCTCACCTGTCATCTGGACCGATGCAGCAGCTCACACTGGGTTTGCAGCTATCTATCGCAATGACTGGTTCAGAGATTCATGGCCAGTAGAAACCCTAGGTTTGCCCTCATTTCCCACTACATCTGCCCTATTCGAGATCTACCCGATTGTTGCAGCCGCCAGAGTATGGGGACACTTATGGCGGGGGAAAGCAGTAAAATGCTTTTCCGACAACAAACCAGCCTGTGACATAATCAACAAGGGTAGATCCTCCTCACTCACCATCATGAAATTGATCCGAAGGCTAACTTGGTTAGCGGCAACACTACAGTTTCACATCACATGCTTCCACATTCCAGGAAACACCAACACAGCCGCTGATGCATTGTCTCGATTTAACTTACAGGTCTTCTTCAGGACACACCCCACAGCCAACTCCAGACCGGTCAGCACCCCTCCATTCCAAGACCTCATCCTGGACTAGAAAGACTGCTATCTCACAGCAGATATCTAGCCGGAGCAGCCCTATCCACAAACACATCTCGTGCATACAATCGAGCTTTTACCATATACACCAAATTCACGACACAACATCAGATAACTGACACTCATTCTCTAGATTCCATTATTGCATTTATTTATTTCTGCCACCTTAACCTAAAATTATCATTGAACACCATTAAACTATATCTCTCAGGTATACAACATCATATCATCAGTGCCTACCCTAGTTCTAAACCCTTCATGTCTTCCTACCCCGTGAAAAACATATTAAAAGGCATACTGAGATTAGACTCACCCACTACCTCTGCCAGACTTCCCATAGACGGTCCCAAGTTCCGAGCACTCTCCAATATCTTGGACTCCAAACCTTTTGAAACCCATACCAACCTAGTTATTAAGACAGCGACTTACCTAGCTTTCTATGGGTTTTTACGACCAAACGAGTTCACCACCAATAGTGGTTCATGTCAAAATCAACCTCTCAAAATTACAAATCTCCAGAAACACACAGATCACTACATACTCACCCTAGGTCACACTAAAACCAATCAAATAGGCCCACCTACCAAGATCTGCTACTATCCCACCGGCAATCAGTGGTGCCCCGTTGTAGTATTTGACACTTACTTGGCTACTCTCTCAGGTCTCAGTCAAAACGCCCCACTACTATCATTACAAGGTTTCCCCTTAACAACTGCCAAGTTCATTCAGTACGTCAGAACCTTGTTCATCTGACTCGGCCTCAACCCTACAGGGTTTTCTGGTCACTCGTTCAGAATTGGAGCTGCTTCAGCAGCCTCAAGTCACAATGTACCCTCTCACATAATTAAAAGATTAGGCCGATGGAAGTCTGCGGTCTACGCCACTTACATTCCACAACCAGAAATAGAACTAAGGTCTGCATTCAAAGGTCTTGCTATGTAATCATGTATAATAAAGTGAATTGTTTACTCCAACCTTTTTGCCCTCTTTTATTACAGGCCTACCCCATACATCGGTTTCGGCACACCACAACCGACTTCCATATTCTGGTATAATCATTACACTTCACGGCTTATGTCCCCGACTACAAATAGTAAGGCGTAGCCTGGAATTGTGGGAGGGGTTACCCGGCTATAAAAGCTCAGGCCCCAGCCAAACCTATACTGGAATCGCTGGGTTCATCCCTCCCACCACAACCCTCTATAACCTTTCTTGGGTGGGCCCTCTTTTATTACAGGCCTACCCCATACGTCGGTTTCGGCACACCACAACCGACTTCCATATTCTGGTATAATCATTACACTTCACGGCTTATGTCCCCGACTACAAATATATATATATATATATATATATATATATATATATATATATATATATATCTCAAGTGTCTCCCTAGCTCCTATTTCAACATATCAATACCATGAAAGGACAGAATTAGTTCCAGTAACTATACATAGCTCTTACCAGTATCAGGCATGCCCCACCTGTAGATTAAGGAACTCTAGTACTGATCTAACCCTGGCCCTAACTCTACCTCTAAAACATTAGCAGGGTTATTCTCTAAAGTGAGAATTCCAAGTGAATTCAGAATGAATTTCAAACTTAATATCAAAAAAGCTGAATTTGGAAAATCCTCTAACTCAGCTATGTTTTCATGCCAGCTGCTCAGGCCTTAAAATTGAAATTCCGTTTGAATTCACAATGAATTCTCTCTTTATTGAATAACCCTGTATGCAAAATGAAAGATATATAATTATGAAATATTAAGAGAAAATCACATCTTCTACCTTTTTTGTGTATTATGATGTTTCTGGAATTCTTCCCATAGTACACAATTTATTGTAATGTATTCTCTCTCTCATTTTCTCTCTAATATACAATCTCTCTCTTTCTGTCTCTCTTTCTCTCTCTTTCTCTCTCTCTCTCTCTCCGAACAAGCAAATAACAATTTAGTAACTCACTTCAAAGTAAAAACAAATAATTGTTAAATCTTGGAAATGGCAGGTGCATATTAAACAAAAGCAGAATAGCCCTTGAGGCAGTACAATAAATACCCATAATCCAGACAACAAAATCCATTTAAAATTCCACAAAACTATGAAATGCACATGAAGTTTTTACAGTTTACATAAACTCTATACATATATTAGGGTGGGTGTATAGAAATTGCAGGTGTGAAAACTGCACGTGTGGCTTGTGTTTATGGATTATTAAATGGAATATGTTAACTGGATTACAATTGTGACAATATTGATTATAATGTTTCAAGAACAGTATGTTTCTTTGATTTATATTTTAAATTGGCAACCAGTTTGCAAAATGTAGGCCTAAAATTCAGAAAACAAGTCAACTTGTGAGCTTGTCACATCTTAGTGTTTTTTTTTTTTTTTGAAAGTTAAACTTTATTTTGCTTTATAGTATTGTCATATTATTTTTATTTAAAAAGTACTCTATCTTTTCAGAATGATATTATTATGCATAAATATATGAGTGTCTATTATTAGGAGAAAAAATTTTGTTTTGGAGAACACAGGCTTCGAATTATAAAATATGTAGAGAATATGATTTATCCCCTGTGGGTACAATTAGAACTCTCTCTTATCCAAACGATGTTGGTTCTGCTTCAACAGTGCAACAGGAAGTGCTGTTATTTATGGAATGTCTGACAATGATAACACTGCCACCAAGTGGAGTAAAGGTAAAATACAATGAGGTTGTGACATGATAAATAAATAAAATATGACATAAATTGAAAAACAGTGAAATTAATATGGACATAATGCAAAAAAGCAACAAAATATATTGACTTTATCCACTATGTAACCGAGTGAAACTAATTAAAGAGTCAATTCACTAAACAATGAGTTGAGATAAATATCTAGATCTAAACTGAAAACCAAAAAATATCACTTGTAAGAATTTTCTAATAGCTAAATAAAAGGAAAACAAATAAATATTGTCTACTGGAAATAATAATATTAATTACATTGTTTCTGGAAACCTAAATTAGAGCTTTGGTTAGTAAATTAAATTGTTCCTATTAATCAGCATGTTTCAGAATGTGTGCATTTCAACGCATATGCATAAATCATTGGTTTAATCATTCTGTTTATGGCCATTAGCCGTCAGTTCTCAAATGTGTTGGCTCTAAAAGTTAACAGACTGTCTGATGTTTTATAATGTAAATTTGGTTCATAATATTTAGGTTTTTGTGGAGACATGTCACCTATTTTCAGTGACGGGTTGACTAATTAAAAAATTACACAGTTTGGTGTAGTATGTACTAATGTAGTAGTATGTAGATTTAATAACTAATTAATTTTATTTTAAATCACTGGAAAAAAAATATGTTGTAAAATATCTAAAATCTAATACTTTTAGCTTTTGTAAATATATATGAATTAAATCCAAACCTCATCATGCCATTAGAGAAATATTCTTTCATAAAACAAATTCTATTTTAATCCTCAAATGTAACAATTCAATTAGTTGAAATTACACATATTGTTTGGTATATTAATTAATTGGATAAACAGACAATTTACTTATCTTCTGCTTGCAGTGTTCCTATGATTACTCATCAACTCATCAAATAATTTGAATAAAACAAGCCCAATAAGGATAATATTTATTTTTAAATGCAGGGCACATATCACTGTTTTACAAAGCTTTTTCTGAGAACACATTGGGGCATTGTCACTGTTTCATTAAATATTCGCTACTCAGTTGTAATATATTCCTGCTACAATCTAAAATCATTATGCATTAAAATAACACTTTCTAAACTATTTGTATGCTAAAGAAGCTCTAAGACACTGCCCAAAATCTTACAAATAATTGTAACTTTGTGTGATATTTAAATGTATTTGAATAATTTTCTAGATAGATAGATTTGTTAAATATCTATAATTTTACAAAAGCTTGGTTGGTTAAATGGAAACTTGAAGCACCATAACTACTACACTACTGATATAGTGTTTATTGGGACATTGTACTTATTAAAGGGCCACTGCACCCAGATCACCTCATTGAAATTAATTTGTCTTTTTTGCCTTTTGTGGTCCTTTAAATCCAGGGACTGACATTTTTAAGGCAAGTAGATATGTCTGTGTTTGCATACATGTAACTCACATGAACTTACCCTGCTTGATCTCTTGTGGCCGGCAACATGATTGCAATATCTTGAAGTATGTTACAGTCTTGGCCATGGTAGTTACTAATACTTAGTTAATTAGGAACTAAACCAGAGAACAATGATCCTGTTCTCATTTTGGCAAAATGCTAGACATATTTTAGATTTTTACCCAACCATTTTTGTTGAATGTAATTTTCAATTTTTTTTATTTTTTTATGTCCGTCTGTCCGTCTGTCCGTCTGTCCGTCTGTCCGTCTGTCCGTCTGTCCGTCTGTCCGTCTGTCCGTCTGTCCGTCTGTCCGTCTGTCCGTCTGTCCGTCTGTCTGTTCGTCTGTCTATCCATCTGTCTATCCGTCTATCCATCTGTCTGTCTATCTATCCGTCTGTCTATCTATCCGTCTATCCGTCTATCCATCTGTCTGTCTGTCTTGCACATTTCTAAGTCTTATCAGAATAACATATCTGAAACGAATCCCGTTTTAAACATTCAAGTATATTTTTAAGAATATTAGAAATGAAATCTGTTCTGAATAGATAGACATTTTAGCTGATCTTTCGCTTACAACAAATCTGTAAATTAGATAACAATAAAATGATGGAACATAACGATTGCACCCACGTTGAAACAATGAAATGCTAAGAATACAGCACATCTGTATAAGTTGTAAGCCTGGATATTAACCAAATACATTATTAAAACTAAATCACTGACCTTAGCACATTAAAATGCATGGGAACATGCTCTGCAGCTTCCGCAAGAAGGAAATGTATTGAGCTGCCAGTGTCAACAGTATTCAGAGTATTGTATCTCTTATTTCACCTAATATAATGAATGACTGCTGTCCAATTCAAACACGTTCTTACAGATTTTATTAAGGTCAAGAAATTAGGATGTTTTCAAAAACTGATGATAAACAGAAAGATGCAGCTGTTCATTTGATAATCATTTTAAGATGTTTATCTATCTCTTTGTTAAGATTCGGACTAAACAAAATCACAGAAGGAACATAAATACTTCCTTTCATGCAAATGCAGAATTTATGTCATGCTAATTTGGGATTGTTCTGGATATGAAATAGATAGATAGATAGATAGATAGATACAGATAGATAAAAAGAGGTATTTAAGTATGAGTATTACTTTTTACCTTTTATGGTGACAGATATTCACTGCAAATCAGACGTAAAAGTGTCACAACACTTTGATAAATCTCCCCCAGCACACGTCTAATGCTAAAGTTACATATTTGCACATCTTTCTCATTAGAATATTGTAAAATTGGTGATAAGTATAGAGATGCAGATGTTCACTAGGGGGACATTTTAAGATATTTATTATTAAGTGTAGAACTGCACCTAAAAAAATGATTACAACAGGAATATACATCTTTTCTTCCATATAAAAGCATATTTTTTACGTCAAGTACCACTATGGGATGTGCTAGCTACCCTTGAGTAAAGCATGACACTTTCGCAAAAAACATTGCAAGATAAATGCACTTTTGCATTTCCATCAGTGAGAGAGAGAGAGAGAGGAGAGAGAGCGCGAGCGCGAGCTAAGGACAATACAGAGATAACCATATCACAAATAGAGAAACAGAGCTGATGAATAAATAAAGATACAATACACACAGATGAGCATAACACAAAGATACCTATACCATACACAGATCTGGGTATACTACAGAGATACCCATACAACAGGTAGAACTGAGTAAAATACAGAGAAATAACACACAGAGCTGGGCACAATAAGTAAATAACATAACTATCCCACTCAGCCAGGATCAACGTGATTGATTAGACAGAGCTACAATACAGAGACACCAACACAGTACATGTCTCTGTATAGTGCTCCAACACTCTCTCTCTCTCTCTCTCTCTCTCTCTCTCTCTCTCTGTATTTATAGCCCTCCGTTAGCTCTATTTCTCATGGTCTCATCTTGAATAGTGCTCCTTCTATGATACGCTTAGCTTTCTATTAAATATTGCTGCTGCAATAAAAAATGTCAGCCACTCCATTAGCTCTCAGCACACAGTGTGCACATGGTGAAAACTTTAAGACAGGCCATGTAAGCTCCTCCTTATTCATTATTAGCTCTCAGCACACAGTGTACATTGGCGAAAGGAGCAGGATACTGATAGACGCATTACCTTTGCAGTTGGCAATATCATTAATCTGATGTGGTAATATGGAGCCAAGAAATAGTTGACATGGTTAACAGAAGCAACAATCATTACAGATTAAAACAGTTTGAACTCTGAATAAGATCAGTCCTCAGAGTCACAGCCCCAATCTAGCAGTTTGAACCATCAGTGACTCAGGTCTCAGCTGTAGAGTGACTGAACACTTAAAGGAAGATGATCGGTATGTACAGTAGGAGTTATTAAAACATAGTGGCAGGGAAAATATCCCTTGTCCTCTCCTGGCTTCACTAACTTTATATATAATAATCATATATATGAGTACATTCCCTTGCATAGTCAGCCTTCAGGTAGTCACTTGAGCTATTGGGAGAGAGGTAGAGGCCAGGAACTACTGCTGCTAGGTGCTCTTTGGGTTACCTCCAAGATCGCTTCTTGCTTCTTTCCTGGTGGCACTGTAACCCCACCCCTTGGTGCTTTTAGCCAATAATGGGCCCTGAATAGAGTGGCTAATGATGGGCAGCTGTCTCTGCTGCCTGAACAGCAACTCAATGGACATTCCTGAAATTGCAACTTAAAGGACACCAGGCACGTGCAAAAACTGCTGAAACAGGGCAGATTCCATCCCCCCACACACATTTTTTGACATACCTAAATGCTCTCAAGTAAATTTCTCCAAACAGCTACCAATGAAAGAGAAGGGGGACTACAGAACTGAAACGTATTGCGGAATTAAAGAGACACTAATTTGTTCCCATATTTTTTGGCTTACCACCCTCCCCTCCTGAAAATTAATCTTAGTGTTTCTAAATTACTGCAAATACATTTTTTCCACACATAGAAACTGGCGAGTCCCTGCCACGTGTTCCCCCTATGCTCAAGCCCCCATTGGTTTCCATACACTAGATCTACAACATAATAATTTGTCAACAGTCACTATTGACTGACTGCTGACAGAAGTGTAACTTCAGATGTTCAAATTGCCCCCTGAAACTTCAGACATGGCACCATGTGGACATTGCTCAGGGTCGTAGGCCAGGTATGGAGATCTTCATTTAGTGTGCCAGTTTTCTTGTGTTGGACATCTCTCCATCCTTCTTGATGGTCTGATGCTTTATGATAAATTGAAGCCCTAGGATATAGCAAATATCATTTACTGGGAGGGAAAGAGGAAATATGACAGAAATGGCAGTGAGGAAATGTAATTTTGGTGGAGGACTAATTACTGACAGATTTCTAATATTGTTGCTATTTTTGTTTACTAGTTGACCAGCAATAAGTCTGCTTTCAATGATACCAACCAGTAAGAAATTCGTTGCTCGCTAATAATGCATAGAAACACATGTTGTGCAAGCTGTTGCCATAACACTAAACTTTGCCATAAAAAAGCCTCACCCTACACATTTGTACTTCATTCTGTGATTCATCTTAGCAGGAGTCAGTGAATACAGTGTATCATACTGTGATTATGCGCTATGCCAGATACAGATCTGTGTGACCTTTGACTATGAGAATGTAAATGACACTTGCACTTTAATATAGTATATTTTATAACCCTATCACTTCTTCAATTACACACAAAAGAATCAGATTTTAAAGTTTACAATATTTTTTAAATAAACATTACAACAAACAACAGCAAATTAAGCAACTCAAAAATCACGACATTGTGCACCAAATTCATTGTAACACTCTAACATAATAATAAGAGCAAAAAATAGTGTTATGACATAGTGCTGTGTTGCATTTATTTCTGTCTAGACATCTCAGATATATTTTATAGTCCATTTCCCCAGTGATCCTCCACATCATAAATTGTTGATATGCAGATGCACATATATAAAACATGATGTCTATACCCAAATCAATTTCAGCCTTGAAGTATTGCAAAATATACATTAAATGCATTTATACTAAAAACACAGATGCACACTATGTTTGAAGGATTTGGTTGGGTTTATTGTTACTAGAGAATCTATGCATAAACTCTACTATGCAGAGAAAGTAACTGAGATTATGACATTTAATCTATGTACGATGTCAATATTGTGCTGTTAGGCTATTTTTCTTCTTTGATGTGCCAGATCCTTCTGCTTTCTGAAAAAAACAAAAACTCAAAGAATTTTCCAAGCATTCTTTCTTTACCTATTACCTAATAACATAGGCTGTCAAGCATTTTGCTATGACCTGCAAGTAAAATTTAGCAGATAAAAATATTATACAGTCAAGCAAGTAATTGTCTGGTGTATATCATTGAGACATTGCAGTAAAAACATATATCCTGATAAAAGCAAACACACATGTTTTTCCTGCCTAAAATAAATAATCGTAAACCATTTAGGAGACTCAGAATTCAAACCACCATATTAGAACACTTAAAGGAACACAAACGTTCAAAGAAATAGAAAATAATGTTCCGTTTTAATGTTCGATTTAGACCCTTTCAATATTTACAAAAATAAAATAACCTCATCTTTGTTTCCAGTTGCAAACCAGTCACCTCCGCAAAGTATCCTCCTTCCATTGAGAGCATTGTGAAAGGTGATATCAGGTTGAGTCCAATCCACAGAGAAGCACTAAGGACCTACGACACCATGCACAATCACACGCAGTGCCTTCCTCTTTCAACTAGTGCTTAAAGAAAGACAAGGAATCGTCCTGACTGTTTGATTGACTGGCAGGAGTGTGCAACTAAGGACTGTTTTAAAATAGAACAAAGGGAACCTGCAGTTCATCCCCAAAGCATTTCAGCAATATAATAAAGTCTATACTGTGAAATTTAATTTGTGCTAGCCTTGAGAATCATATATAAGAACATATGCATGCCATGTTTCAATTAAGCACTAATGTATTTATGGACTCCACTAATGGTGGTCTGGTCCTGAAAGGACAAACCACCTGTGGATTCCAAAAGACACCTATATGGACACTGCAGGGGTGTCCTGGGGCTTAACCCCTAAATGATCAAACAAAAAGAAAACTCGAATCACTGGAACACCAGTGATTTGAGCAAATACTGGAACTATAACGATAAAAATAATAATTGATTTGCAAGGATATATTTAGAAAACTCTTACCCAAGCTATAAGGTCAATTAAGCACTATACTAATTTTTAAAACAAGCAAGTTAGTATTAAAAAAAAAAAAAGTATTTGATCCCTTCCAGACCTTTATTAGCCTACTTTGCTAAATGAAAAGCAGTTAAATTAACTTATTCTACAGTAAACATCCTTGCAACAGTTGATTTACCTTCTAGAAAACATAACTGAAATAGAAAAGAAATGTCAACTAATCTAGTCTTTCTCAACAACGTGACTTGTGTTAATTTTTGTTTTCCAAACTAAGACTGAGCCAATGAATCCCAAATTCAACTTTGCTCCAGCACAGGTGTTCAACCTACAAAGGAAATAATATCTTTGCCAGGGCTCCATTATTTCTGTCTGTATCTGATTACTTAGACTTCAAAGACTTGTATGTAGAGCTTTTTACCATAATATATAGTGCCTGTGTTTTTAAATCCTTGTCTATTAAATGTATAAATGTTTCAACAGCATGATCCCATTAAGGAGGTAAAAATTAGACTTATTTTTTAAATTTAGGTTTTTCAATTTGAATATATTTCCTTGCAATTCTGTAGAATTGATAGTCTATTATTAGCAAAAACACTTTCAATCATAAGTCAGGGAAATATCTCAACTTATCAATATGAAATATCAAAAGTAAAATAGAATTTGAGGGACAAAAGGAAAATTATTTAGACAAAACATGAATCTCAATGTATATAAGATTTCTGTTGGACAAATTGTATATATTAGCATTTCTGATACTTGGAATGCAGCGTGTGAGGGAGGTTTCCCTGTAGGCCAAGATTTTTGATTTAGTAATGGTTCTGGAATTATTAAGTTCTTATGTTCTTAGGAATTATTAAGTTATTAAGTTCTTTCTCTTTTTCTGTAGATTTTCTATGAAATTTGACTGTGTAGAAGATTAGCTATTAAACATAGTAATTCTACTGGTTCTTCCCGGTGTACTAACTAAGCTTGGATTTTGACGAATTGTATCTACCATATGTATTGATATTATATGGTAATATAATATGGAGAACTCAACACTCCATATTTCTTTAACATATGTTGCTACATTAATAATCCCAGTGCATTATTGTACACATATGGTTATATTGATAACCTCCACTTAGCAGCCTTTCAATATAACCAGTTAGTTATTTTGACATACATTTTAACAATTTCTGCAACCCACCCATGCCATGGCCTATGACCAGTAAAAGAAAATTACGGTAAGTAGGAATACATTTTCCTTTTTCCTGGCCATATCCATGCCAGCACAACAATAGGTAATACCTAAGCAATAACCCAGGGAGGGAAGAAATACACAAGACGTCCAAAATATGAATGCAAATTGACAACACACACCTCATTAGGATATTGGAAATTAAAAACAGATTGCCATCTATTGACACATTATCAAATTGACCAACTCAAATGTACCAAAAAAAAATGTCTGAAAATTTATTGGTTGAGGACCAAGCAGCCATTTACCTATAAGTTCCAGGGAAAATTGGCCACAGATGCTCAAAAAGGAGAAATGGCTCAAGTAGAGAGCAAACACATGTTCAGGTACTGTAACCCCTAGGGCTTAGTAGACTGAAAATAGCCAAGACTATCCATCTGCTGAAGGCTTATATTAGAGGGGCAAAGGTTTAAAAAATATTATCAGGAATTATTACTTTACTGAGAGGGTAGTGGATGCATGGAATAGCCTTCCAGCTGAAGTGGTAGAGGTTAACACAGTGAAGGTGTTTAAGCATGCCTGGGATAGGGATAAGGCCAGAGACTAATGAAAGTATTTAGAAAATTGGGCAGGCTAGATGGGCCGAATGGTTTTTATCTGCCATCACATCCTATGTTTCTATGTTTCTATGTTAGAGGCTTGAATACCTTTTCTAGTACATTAGAAAAGATAAACAGACTATCAGAAGAAGATAGCAGATCTATGGAAATAAATCTTAAGACATCTATCAAGTGTGTCCATTTGTCTGCAATTGTTGAGATTATGTTTTTGATACGTATTTAGGACAGGAGGAGAAAGTTTCATTACTGACTCTACTTTCTAATCAATAGGCTCTGGATATATTATGGAAGGCAGTAAAGGGTTAAATGCAAAATAGTGCTTGAAGATCTGATATCCTTCAGCCCAATGCTAATGTCAACGATAGAGCTAACTTAATATTAATAAGTTGTGGAGAGATAGTCTCAGTTAAAAGGGGTGAAGATTTCAAAGTCCTTAAAAAAAACAGGGAAGAATTCTACGGGGTGCAATGGTTAACCGAGGGACCATATAAATACAGCTGACAGATATTTAGATACTTCCATATCAAAGCTCTTTCACGAAAAGAGAGATCAGAAAGTGCTGAGACATGTAATGTGACATGAGTGCTAATGATGTGGCTAATTCCTAGATGAATCCTGGATTGAAAAATTTAGAACCTCCTTGGTAGAATGGAATTGAATGATCACCTAATTAGAAACAGACCAGGAAAAAAGGCATCCCAACTCTGTAAAGGTAGGAGAATGCATCCGTGGACCTGGAACTAAACCAAAGAGACATATTTCTTGCTGGAATATAATGTAAACTATGTAGGTTTCTTAGCTGAAGACTATTTCTGGCTTATTGACTTTCAAATTGTAAATTGTCAACAAACAAAGGAAAATTATCTTTTATATGCTCCTCAGAATTATTCATACCAATTTTAGATCCTAAGAGCTTGAGGTAAGAGCTTACAGCAAGATGAAAGCCTGTGCCAGCTGCCACGTAGGCTTTAGAGAGGATCAAGACCATCTATACTCCATGGAGTCTCAGATAGATCCTGCATTGTTTACAGGCAGAGTGGAACATTTAGCCAGTCAAAGTACTGCATTGTCCTCTTAGGAGCAGAGTCCCAGGTAATAATATCTGAAATCCCAATGGATGAAGACTGAGATACTCCTTTGTGTTAAAAACTTCTCTCAGTGTAGAACCATTACTCCATTAAGGACCATAAGGGGACTGGGGACTGGAAAAGATGCTCTGCACCAACTGACATCCGAAAAAAGAAAGGCTAGAGGTAGAAGACTCAACCTTAGAAGATTATTTCAGACTCAGGAAATCAAATGGTCCACATGAGCGGATTCTGGAACTACTGAAATAGACTGAATATCCTCATCCGATGATTCCATATCTTTGAATGTATACATCACCAAGGATTCCTCAGAGTATTCATTCTTGGAATTATTGAGAGGATCCTAGCTTTAACAGCTTCTAGAGATACCTCCTGTTTGATATTGCATAATATATGGCACAGGGGTAGATGAGCCTGTAGCAACTTTCAGACAGTCTGTGCAGAGATTTTACTTTTACAAGGCTCTCTTATATATGCCTCACAACAGATCCTTTAGGGCGACTTCCCTTGTATGATCCGGATGATTTTCTTCCAGCAGAGCTATCATCATAGTATATTCCAATTAGTAATGACCACTCTTTTGTTTAATTGCCTGGAAATTATAGACCTGTTGTTATCTTAACGTCTGTGGCTGGAAAAGTATTTGAAAGGTAATTAAGGGATAATATTCAAGAATTCCTTGAGAAGAACATGGTTATCAGCAAAAATCAGCATGGTTTTATGAAGCACAGTTCATGTCAAACTAACTTGATTGCATTCTATGAAGAAGTAAGTAGAAGTATAGATCAGGGTGTTGCAGTGGATGTGATCTATTTGGATTTTGCCAAGGCATTTGATACAGTTCCACACACTAGATTAGTGTTCAAACTCAAAGAAATTGGTATAGATGGAAATGCTTGTTCTTGGTCATTAATGGTAAATTTTCAAGCTGGACAGAGGTAACAAGTGGTGTCCCTCTGGCTTCTGTTCTGGGACCCCTTCTATTTAACATGTTTATAAATGATCTTGAAAAAAGCATTGAAAGTTATGTTTCAGTGTTTGCAGATCACACAAAACTCTGTAAAGTAATACAATGTGAGCAAGATATTACCTTGCTGCAGAGGGATTTAGATAGACTGGGGGACGGGGCACTCAAATGGGATATGAAATATAATGTTAAAAAATGCAAAGTTATGCATTTCGGCATAAAGAATGCACAAGCAACGTATACCCTTAATGGAAGCAAATTAGGAATAACAATACACGAAAAGGACTTGGGAATTGTTATTGACAACAAACTATGCAACAATGTGCAATGTCAATCAGCAGTGGCTAAGGCAAGTAAGGTATTGTCATGCATGAAAAAGGGCATTCATTCTCGGGATGAGAATATCATTTTGCCACCGGTAAGACTATAATATTGAATATGCTGTGCAATTTTGGGCACCTGTTCTAGAGAAGGATATTATGGCACTAGAAAAAGTGCAGAGGCGTGCTACAAAATTAATAAGAGGAATGGAACATATCAGCTATGAAGAGAGGTTAACAAATTTAAACCTCTTTAGTTTAGAAAAAGTCACCTGAAAAGGGATATGATAACGTTATACAAATATATTCGGGGCCAAAACAAACCATTATGTGGAAATCTATTCACAAACCGACTTTACATAGGACACAAGGTCATGCGTTTAGAATGAAAGAAAGAAGATTTTGTCTAAGGCAAAGAAAAGTTTATTTTTACTGTAAGAACAATAAGGATGTGAAATTCTCTGCATGAAGATGGGGTTTTATCAGAGTCCATACAGATGTTCAAACAGCAACTAGATGCATACTTGCAAAAACAGAATATTCAAGGATATAATTTTACAATGTAGGGTAATAGCTGCTTGATCCAAGGATAAATCTGACTGCCATTCTGGGGTCAAAAAGGATTATTTTTTCTAGTTTGTTGCAAAATTGGAAGTGGTTCAAACTGTTTTTTGGTTTTTTTGCTTTCTTTTGGATCAACAGCAAACAACAAATGTGAGGAAGGCTGAACTTGATGGACGCAAGTCTCTTTTCAGCTATGCAACTATGTAACTATGTAACAACAGAAAAATAGAATGGCTTACCTTTGTCTCTTAGAGTGTGACCTTTTTCCGGGAGCATAGGGATCTGAATCCATAACTGCATAAGATTCCTTTTTATCCTTAACAAAGCAAATCACTGCTAAAACAAGTAGAGATTGATAGATATAGAAAAAGATGTAATATACATTCAATAAAGAAAAACTGACCAAAACCAAGAAGGAGAATTCAAATACGATGAAAACTGCACACAAATTTACTTACTTATAATAGGAAACCTATAAGAAAAAATTGTGCTTAAAAGGGGGAGCCAATACAACACTGCCTCCACCGCAGCTAGACTTACATTTCAGAATACGCAAATCAGATTTTTGTGTATGCATGGAAACGGCATGGCGCGACCGTTTGACTAGCGCCTGCATATTCGCAGGGATTAAATGCAGAGGGTGAATGGAAACTTAGGGACCTATAATAAAACCGGTCAAATGGCTGAGATAGAGGAGCAGAACAGCGAATAGCCTATTACCAAGTACAGAGACATAGAAATAGGACAATAAAGCTAGTGAATGCCTAAAACCAAACATACAGGCATATAATAATGTAATCAAAGTGGCAGATTGCCGTGAATGCACAAGAGAAATCACAAGGTATAAAAATCACAGAGGCCTAGAAAAAGTGAATAAAGCGGCAAATGCATATTAAAAGGCACTTAGAATAAGTGAATCCAGCAGCTGTATTAAAAGGCACTAGGAAAAAATATAAGGCTTGACTGGTATGTGTATTTGTGTTTAGCAATGTATTAACTGTGTGTGTGTGTGTGTGTGTGTGTGTGTGTGTGTATGTATATGTATGTATGTATGTATGTGTGTGTGTGTGTGTATATATATATATATATATATATATATATATGTATAAAATTTCATTCTATGTGTATATTTACATATTATTTACATAATTATGTGTTTTTATTAATTATATACTGGGGGTACCTGCCTGACTAACACGAGCAGAAAGTACAGAAAATTAAATTTGTAAGCCCTTTTCTGATCCTGTAACTTTCCAAAACCCCATAAAACCTGTACTCATGAGAAATGACTGAATTTGATTGTTTCAGACAAGTAAACCATATAATTATGGTGATATTATTTATGAAAGCACAGTTTTCTTGTGAAAAATGCAAAGAACAAGTATGAACACTAACTTTGGCTAGGGTTTGTGACTAAGTGGCTACTAAAACAGTCTGGACACACCATTTTGAATACCCTGGGTTCTCTACTTTTGCAAATGGTGGGAATCATTTCTATTGCTGGGCTGCCATACGGTCACCAATCTTGCAAATTTCAATGTGTATAAATACATTTTAAAAAAGGAGAAAGTCCTTTATTTGACCATGTAACTTTTCGAAACCCCATAAAACCTGTACATACGGGGTACTGTTGTACTCGTGAGACTTTGCTGAACACAAATATGTGTATTTTATTGCAGTAAACGCTAACAGTATTATAACATTCACAGGAAAATAGCAACATTTCTTAATTTTTACTCTTTTTTTTTTATTTTATTCCTTTTAAATGATTAATTTATCAAACTCATATTCGATGTAAAATGAAAGCCCTACTTCTCGTGAACAAAATGATATATAATAAGGGTCGGTACACGTAACGTAAAAGAGTTAAATTATAGCTCAAATTCAAGGTTTTGATTTGGTTCAGACCTGAACAATTGTCTGCATCCTTAAGGGGTAAAACATTTGCGGGTTAGTCACTAAAATGGGAATTGAGCAGAATTAATGAGGGAATTGCAAATACTAGACCAAACTTCTCCAGCAGTAAAAGGAATATGATCTGGTGATTCTTTGTAATTTGGATATTTTGTAATACACTTTGCAAGTTTAGTGAATAACATTATTTATTTCTCAAGTTTTTTTTTCTTTTTTTCAAAGTATCACTTTTCGTAATTGAATCCTATGTGTCTAAGGATTGCAGGTTGTGAATCTATGAAAAAGATTTTCTTTTAAGACCTGGGTCAATACGCTGGTAAATCAAATCCTTTTCAGTATACTCACAGTCATGGTATGAATCAATAATTCCAGATCAGTATGAGACCCTAAGAAGGGAAGCTGAAAGATGTTAGTGTTGAAGATAATTGAAGCATGCTGGGATAGATGTTTGTGTTCTGCAGAACCAATTGTCTTCCTAGAGAGTGAAAGATGATTATTTCACAGATGCATCCATCGTATGTCTATTTGCTTTGTTCAGTAAAGTTTCTATTTCAGAATTGTCTTCTTTTTCCGTTGATTGTCTGAAGCAATTTCGTTCTTCATTGTTTATGACGCACTGTAAACATTTTTCAATGTAGAGAAAGCATTGACAAGATTACCAAGAGACAAGAGATTTATCTTGTATTTTGATGTATAGTTAACACCAGGGCCGCCATCAGGGGGTGACAACCATGACGGTTGTCACGGGCCAGGCGGTCCTGGGGGGCCCGGACTGCTTTGGCTGTCCTGGGCCCCACATTCCCTCTCTGCACGTATATATAGCGATGATCGCTATATATATATGTGCAGTGCAGGTGCAGTCGCAGGCCCCCGGCTCCCTGTATTTGCAGAGGGGGCCCAGCAGTCTGCAGCTGTATGTTACAGCTCTTCCCTTTCTCTAACTCCCGCAAGACGTGCGGCCGTCAGAGCATTGCCACAAGTTACCATGGAAACGCTCCACGTGGCACACACATCACGCTCGCTGGAGTTAGAGAGAGGGAAGAGCTGTAACATACAGCTGCAGACTGCTTGGCCCCCTCTGAAAATACAGGGAGCCAGGGGGCCCCATCATGCCACTGGACCACCAGGGATGGAATCTCCCCCCTTCCTGGACCAGGTAAGAAGCAGGGAGGGGGGAATAACGGATTTTACATTTACATTATTACATTACATGCATACACTAGTAAACACACACACTGCATTCATTACACAAACACACACTCTGCATTCACTACACTAACACACACACTGCATACACTATACTGACACACACTCTGCATTCACTACACTAACACTCTGCATTCACTACACACTAACACACACTCTGCAATCACTACACTAACACAAACTCTGCATTCACTACACTAACACACTCTGCATTCATTACACTAACACACTCTGCATTCAATACCCTAACACACACTCTGCATTCACTACACTAACACACACACTGCATTCGCTGCACTAACTTATTACTTTCTGTATTTACATTGGATACATAATTTCTGGGTGCATTATACTCAATACACATAATTTCTGTATTTTGTTGGTACTAATACATACTTGTATTTCATTTAAGTACTTTTCATTGGCTATTACTTCTGTATTTTACATACTATAAATTCTCATTTTACTATAATTGATACATTTCTGTATTTGTTATAATTGATACATACTTCAGCCTATTATAATTGACATTACTTTGTATTTTATTATATTTTACGTTGCCACTTCTGTATTCACTACACTAGTTACTTCTGTATCTACTATACTAACATACTTTCTGTATCTAAATACTTAAATACACTTCTGTATTCTACTAAGTATCTAACACACACTTCTGCACTACTAAGCACTGACACATACTCTTGTATCTATTATAATTAACATACTTGCATTCACTACACTCAATACACTTGCATTCAAATAATTCTAATACACTTCTGTATCTGCTAGTACTCCAATACACACTCTGTATTCACTACACTGACACACTCTGCATTGTATAGACTAACACACACTCTGCATCTGGCTTACACTGACACACACTCTCACTCACTGACACACACTCTGCATTCATTACACTGACACAAACTGCATTCACTACACTGACACACACTCTGCATTCATTACACTAACACTCACTCTGCATTCATTACACTGACACAAACTCTGCATTCACTACACTGACACAAACTCTGCATTCATTACACTGACACACACTCTGCATTCATTACACTAACACACACTCTGCATTCATTACACTGACACAAACTCTGCATTCTCTACACTAACACACACTCTGCATTCACTACACTAACACACTCTGCATTCAATACCCTAACACACGCTGCATTCACTACACTAACACACACACTGCATTCGCTGCACTAACACACACACTGCATTTATTACACTGACACACACTCTGCATTCATTACACTAACACACACTCTGCATTTATTACACTAACACTCACTCTGCATTCATTACACTGACACAAACTCTGCATTCATTACACTAACACTCACTCTGCATTCATTACACTGACACAAACTCTGCATTCACTACACTGACACAAACTCTGCATTCATTACACTGACACACACTCTGCATTCATTACACTGACACAAACTCTGCATTCTCTACACTAACACACACTCTGCATTCACTACACTAACACACTCTGCATTCAATACCCTAACACACGCTGCATTCACTACACTAACACACACACTGCATTCACTGCACTAACACACACACTGCATTCATTACACTGACACACACTCTGCATTCATTACACTAACACACACTCTGCATTTATTACACTAACACTCACTCTGCATTCATTACACTGACACAAACTCTGCATTCATTACACTAACACTCACTCTGCATTCATTACACTGACACAAACTCTGCATTCACTACACTAACACACACTCTGCATTCATTACTCTAACACACACTCTGCATTCACTACACTCACACACTCTGCATTCAATACACTGACACACTCTGCATTCACTACACTAACACTCACTCTGCATTCACTACACTGACACACACAGCCTCCACTACACAAACATCCTGTATTCACAGTACACACACTACATCCACCACGCATTCAAACACTCTGCATTCACTTTACAGAGACACTGCATCTAATACACACACTACATCCACTACAGACACTGCATCCACTAAACACATTGCATCTAGTACACACAAACACTACATCCACTACACACACACACACACTACATCCACTACACACACCACATTCAGTCCTGCATCATTGTCAGCGGACTAGGTAGGAGTGGGGCGGGCCGGAGGTGTGGGGCCCAGACCTTGTGCTTTGTCAGGGGCCCCAAAATTTCTGGTGGCGGCCCTGGTTAACACTACAATTTTGATACATGTAGAAGTGTTTTAAAAAGCACTATTGCAATTATGAAGATATATATGTCAGTTGGTATTGTTAGTTGATAAGCAATGGTATATTTTTTGTCATTATTATTGTTATTATTATTATTATTATTATTAACATTTCTATAGTGTCAAGTGTCATTATTTTCTGTAGCAGTTTACAATTTTGCAAGTGGGTATGATAAGGAAAACAAACAGCAATTAAAAATGAGGGATGAGAGTTCATTGTATAAATTTTGTAAATAAGGTTGCCAGTTCCACTATATTTTCTGGGGGGGGGCATAATTTCATCATGTTGATTGGCAGCACATGAGAATGCAGCCCTGTATTATGGATAATGTATATGCTGCAGTAGTCCTTATTTATTTATCACCTGGTTTTCTACTTACAGTATTTGATTTCTACATAAGGGCAGCACTCTCTGTGTGTTGCTCATCAATTTGATTAAATGAAATGTGTCCCCAAAAAAATAGTATCTATGATATCACTTCTTATAAATAATTGAACCAATGAAACAAGAAGTGCACAAGTGAGATGGATAGTGGAACAAAACATGTAATGGGCGACATGTCCACTTACTGTTAGGAGAATAGACTAGTTTAAATAATTACCTAGAGAAATGGTAAGCTAGGATTTGAATAGACTTCTGAAATGGCTAGAAACCATGTGAAAGTCAGACAGAATGAGTTAAACCCTTCCTTAGGATTTGTCCTTGAGAAACCATGTAGTGGTGTGTATCGCAGATAAAAAAAGGTCCAGTTGTCCTTGAGAAATCATGTAGTGCATATTGGATAAAAGAAGGCCACTAGCCAGATTGTAATTACTGAGAAAAGATGTACTTATAAATTAGAGAATATGTCATATGCGGTACAGTTGTTCTGAACTTTGTGGGTTATTGTTAACATTTTGAATTGGATTCCAAAGAGAACGGAAAAAAATATGCAAGGACATATGATGGGTGATATTCCGCTGGTAAGGTAAATTAGCCTGGCAGCATAATTCATAACAGCATGTGTTGGGGATTTTGAGGTCAATTTAGAGAGAGTTACAATGGTTGAGACAGGCAATAATGTTTGCACAAATAAATATTTGCACTTTATGTTAGAAAGACATGAATGTAAGCAAGGTTAGAAGGTGAACTGAAAAAGGGTAATAAAAGCTACCACCTAGGCAATGAGATTGTGAGGTCCTGATAATAAATGTAACATTGACCTGCAGGGATGCCATTCAATAATTGGAGTTGCAACAGGACATTTCACAAAATATGAGATTGATTCCACCAGAGAGAACTTGGCTGAGTCCACACTGGTGCAATAAGTCTCATGTTTTGTGAAATTTGCTGTTGCTACTCCAAGTATTGAATTTCATTGCTAGAGATGTATTGGGTAGGAAGACTCTGGAGTTTCCCCCCTCATTACCCCCTTGGAGTGCCTGTTCTCTGCAATCATTTAATTTATTGACCTGCAGGGAGAGCGACAATGGTAGTTTCATCATTTGAGTAGGTAAGATGAGGAGCTCAGTTTTGCAAAGGCTATTTTTCAGGAAATGAGTAGAAATTCAGTTAGAGGTAGAAGAAAGGCAATTAGAAATACATTCCAAAAGAGACATCAGAAAAGAGAAGTTAACTAAGTGTGAAGTAACACAGGATAAAGAGAAAACAGAAGGAGCAAAAAAACAGAGTCTTGGGGAACTCTGCTTAAAACAGGTGCACAGAGTGCCAGTCGGTATATTGTTTTTATTGTTTGATGAAAGAACATGTGGACAACATTGTCAAAAACACTGAATTAAAGGAGAATTAGTCATGAATAGTGACCTTTACATTTAACAGTGATTATGAGGTTAGGTTAGGTTAAGCTCAGTAAAGTGCAGAGAGTAGAAGCTGGATGAAGGAAATGGTAAAATTGAGAAAATGGGTTTGGCGGCATATGCACACTTTTCAAGAGGCTTCAAGGAGAAATAGAATAGCAGTTAGGGTGAGAAATCGGATATTTATTTATGGTGGAAAGTATGATTGCCTATTTAACGGGGGACTGTTTCCAGGATTAATATTTTGTTTTGCAACAAAAACAGAGAATATGAGAACTCTGAGAACGGGCAAAAGCTTAGAGAAACTCAATAGTTTGTCCTTTGGTGAATCCCCACTCAGGTCTCAAAATAATTTTTGCTCACTTGTACCATTAAAGAGGACAGGACCTATACCATTGCATGTCAGACTGATTCCACCCGTAAGGACAGCCGAAATGCCAGCAAGGTCTCTCTAAGAGAAAGAAACAACAACTTCAGACGATCGTTTCCTGATATATGGCTATCCGCAAGTTAAAAGTGTAAACCAGACATGGTCCCCATACCCACTGTGCCTTGGTGGGAACACCTCACTGACAAAGCCCAAAGAAAGCCAAAATGATCATCCGGGGTTGCTGTATCACTCATAAAGAGAGAACTTGCCGGCATTTCAGTTTTGGACTGCCCTTATGGGTGGAATTAGTCTGACATGCTTCCGAATATGTTCTCTCTGTAATGGCACAAGTGATAAAAAAAAACAAAAAAAAAATTGTGTCCTGAGCTGGGATTTACAAAAGGATATCGAGTTTCTCTGAGCTTTATTCTATTCTCATATTCTCTGTTTTTGTTAATATTATGTTTTCTTATAAATATATTTAACAAATATGTATTTGTGAAGTGTGAAATTATATTTAATGGAGAAATCCACACATCTTACCCTACAAATGGGTGTCTCCGTCAGTCGGTTATTGCTATAAGCTCTGTCTTTGCACCTGGAAGTTAGCACAAAGCATCCAGAGAAGAGAAGAAATGAAACAATGTGTCTATTCTTCCTATTCATTAGTAGTATTTTCCCTGGCTGTGCCTCGTCTGGACTGAATTATGATATGATACGCTAAATATTTATTAAAACCTGGGAGGATTTCAATATTTTATTAAATAATGTAAATTCCAGAGAAGAGACAGATTTGCTTTAATGGGAGTTGAGAAAACACTAGAATAGAGTGCAGATTTGAGTTCAGGATGGAAATATGTCAGGGTAATAGAATGGATAAGATACAAAGAAAAAGGATCAAGAAAATAAGTGGTGGTATGAGAGGACAGGAGCAGTGTTGAAACCCTTTGTTTGGCGGCTGTCGATAAGGAACCTACGATAGAAGAAGAAACAGGGATACTTCGGATACTTCCCTAAAGAGTGGTAGCTTGTTATACCATACAACCTGTGTAACAGAAGATAAATATTACAAGTGTTCCCTACCTCCTTTATTTAAAATAAAGTTTCCAATTGATACTGACTTTTATAAACATTATTTTGCTTTTCTTGCAGAATCAAACTTCTTTTATAGCTTGCAGTGTGAGTCATAATTAACAAGTACAAAATAAGAAGAGGTTTAGTCTAATGATAAATAAATTTCAAAGTTTTGTAAAAAGCCAGATATCCTGCCACAAAAAGAAAAGTATATTTCGGACTGTGTTCTCTATATTTTTCTGTACTACTGGGGTTAATACATTATTTATTTGGCATTAAGCACAACCTGTTCTTGTTTTCTTCTTGCCGTGTCCTACCTTTGTGGTATTGATTGAGTCTCTGTCCTCAGTGTTTGCTGCTAATCTTTTGTTAAATTATTCAGCTCTTATCCATTTTTTGCATTTGTTTTGTTCAGTGATAAACAAGTATCTGTCTTCTATTTTATATGATGTTTGATAAGAATACGATGAGGATATAATAGAATGTTCCCCATACCAAGCTCACAGCCATTTGCTGCTATAAGAGATACATGAAAAGTATATGCTTTTTTTAAGGTAGCCGACTGCGAGAAAAGTATTTCATGGTAATATGATTTTCTCTACTTAATTACTGGTGAAAAATAATTAGCTGTCAAATTACATTATGTCTGACATTTAAACAGCTAGGCAACACCAACATAGCCATAAGAGGAGTGATAGATAAGTTGTGACTAGTCTCTCGAGTGTCAGGTGGTTTGAGATCTTTGCTTTACTAACACCTTCACTATTAGATTAGCAGAAGAATAGGATCGCCCTTCACTGTGCATGGGAACTCTCATTGGAAAACTCAGGCACCTTCTCTGTTGCAATCAAAAGATGCATGTGCTGTGAAAGGAGCTTTTAAGTCAATCTCCCACTTGCTAGAGGACAAAATAAACCAAGTAAGAAATATCAATCTGTTTAAACACTGATGTGTTGTCAGTGAAACCAGTGTCTTGGCTTAATGGCAGAGGTCTACCTGGGAAAGTGTTGCAGGGCCAATTGAGTGGTGGGGTGGGGGTAGATAACAAATTCTATGCCATACCATTTTATCCAAAGCCTTCAAACAAGAAAGGGTGCATCCCAGTAAATCAGAGAAAAATGGTTAGGAAAACTACAGGCAGACAGACCATACACCGGCTACGTCATCCACCTAACTGCAGCCCTTACCAAAATTTTTTCTTTTCCATTGACTGGACATGCTTTGTCATTTCCTCCTCTACATTGCATCTCAACATACTGCAAACATGTTAGGACACTGAATCCCAAGGGATGTTGTCAGGATGCGTGTTGATGTTGCGTGCTCACTGCTTGAAACCGTAGGCAGGGTTGTCAAGGGATAGGATGTGTCAATTATAATCACTTCTTGGCCACATGCTATGAATTTGATGCACAGCATTTCGAGGTAGCAGCAGATATTGAGAGGAACATCAGTCAGCTTGGGCCTATTGCAAGGTGTGAGTCTGAAGCTTCAGCTTTTTTAACTCACCCTGGTTGAACAAGCAGAATCCACTAATCAGAAACAGTAGACATACATTTTTTACCAAGTAGAGCAGACAGAAATGAAATTCCAGGGACCTTTGATTTAAGAACAGATTTGAAAGGATGGTGAGTTTAGGGAGTAGGTACCAAACTAGTCAGTTTGTTCTTATTGCTTCATTTCATATTTTATTTTTATTTTATTTTGTATTTGTTAATATATATAAAAGATATCAGCCTCTAAATGGAACAAAAAATATATATCAAACATAACAAACTTGGGATACGACATCACATCACTGTTTGGATACGATTAATTCCTGGAGGAGCACAACTGTGATATTATCTTAACTTTTAAATAACAGACAATGCATACTAAATGCATGCAAAAGTAGTATCTTCTGAATGTAAAGTTATTCATTACAGAAAAAAAATAAAAATTGCTTTAAATCTTTAACATTTTTCCTATTGTATTATTTTTAAGGAACATCATGCAGCTGGTACAGGAAAAATTAAATTTAAAGATTCAAGGAATCCAGCCAGCAAACAACTCACTAAATAAAATACAAATGAACTCAGCTGTTTTAAGACATAAAATAGAGACTTTATAGCTCAAGACTATTGGCATTGACTATATCTGTGTGCTTTCTTGTTTACAAGGAAACATCTCTTATCTCTTTGTTTTATGTTAACTCTAGTTTTATATCGACCACGATCCAGCAGGCAAAGCAGATGCACTAAATGATTGTTTAATAATGTATTGCAATACATATCCACTTGTAATTAATTAACTGCAATTGGTTAGTACCTTGGTTTAGTACTTTTTTGTTGTTGTTGTTGTTGTTTTTGTTTCAGTAAAGAATATAACAAGAAAACGACCAGTAATATACCACCGTTTAAAAAAAAACAAAAAAACAGCTTGTATCTTTTGTGGGGTTTGGGATTCAAATATTAGACCAAAATAGAAGAATATTTCCAATTTGTCTATCCTAACATAAAACTGTTAAATGATGTTTAAAAATCCAATAATAAAAATAATATAATACAATAATAAAAATTATATATATATATTTATATATCTATATGTAAATATCAGTTGTCGTATATAGCAAAGAAGGCTGTGAGAAATTGTCGTTATTTTATAACCTTTTTATCTATTGCTCAACAAAATACACAAAGATACTCTGATTTCATGGGTGTCTAACAATTGCAAACGCAACGGAGGTTTATTAAAAAAATTTAATTATTTGTTAAATATGCGTGGCATATTTATTGACATCCTTTTAGTCAAAACTTTGTGCTACCTCGCTTTGCCAATATAACAGCTCTGAGGTTTCTCCTATAATGCCTGATGAGGTTGGAGAATACATGGCAAGGGACCTGAGACCATTCCTCCATACAGAATCTCTCCATGTCCTTCAAATTTGGAAGTCGATACTGGTGGACTCTCCTCTTCAGTTCACCACACAGGTTTTCAATGGAGTTCAAGTCAGGGGACTGAGATTGCCAAGGAGAGCATTGATTTGTGGTCAGTAAAACATTTTATATTTGTTTTGGATCATTGTCCTGCTGGAAGATCTAATCACGGCACATTTTAAGTTGTCTGGGAGAGGCAGTGAGGTGTTCATTTAATATCTGTTGATATTTGATAGAGTCTGCGTTGCCATGTATGCTAATCAAATGTCCAAGTCCTCTAGCAGAAAAACAGCCCCGAAACATTAAAGAGCCACTACCATATTTAACCGTGAGCATGAGGTACTTTTTCCATAAGGCTAATTCTGTTTGTGTGCCAAACCCATCTTTGGTGTATATTGCCAAATTTCTGGTTTCATCTGACCATAGTACCTGATCACATTTGAAGTTACAGTAGTGGCTGGCAAACTTAAGATGCTTGAATTTGTTTTTGGATGAGAATAGAGACTTTTTTTTCTTGAAGCCCTTCCAAACAACTTGTTGTGATGTAGATGACATACAATTGTAGTTTTGGGGACTTTCTGACCCCAAGATGCATTTAACTTCTGTAATTCTCCAGCTGTGATCCTTGGAGGTTTTTTGACAATTTGAACCATCCTCTTCCAGGTTCATTCATAACATTTCCACGCGATGGTGATAATGGGCATTTTCAATGCTTTTGCTATTTTCTTATAGATTGCAACAGTGGATGTTTTGTGTATACAGGCATTTAAAGAAATGTACAAACAAATAGATGGGAGCTGCTGCCACCTGCGTGTAAGTTTCTCACTCCTGAGCACAAATATTTATAAAACATTGTTCAACTGTGTGGTATACAAACCAACCCCAGTCAAAAAGGTGGAGCGCTATAACAACAGTAACTTACCCACCAAAATGCAGTGTATAACCTATGGAGGGGAAATGGAGATCTAGTGCAGTATATCAAGTTATAAAAAGTGGGTATTAGTTTAATTAGATCCACTCACATGGAGATAAGCCTCACTAGGATAGGCTCTGAGCCTATTTTCTTATAGCCACTTCCCATTTTGTGAAGCTCAACAACCTTGTGCTGCACATCACAGCTGTACTCCTTTGTCTCACTCATTCTGATGATTGACTAAGGTAATTTGGCCTATGTGTTACCTCATATTTATACCTTTGCGAAAAAGTTAGTCATAGTTGAACAATATAATATTCCCAGGTGTACTAAAACATGTAAAATATCAAAGAAAATATACTTCAAGTGTATTGACTATACTTCACTCTTCTCATATGAAACTATAGGGGTGCCAATAATTGTGCCACCCATATATTTGCCAAATATTTTTTTTGTATTGTGTTTGCAATGTTTTGATGTCCAGGAGAGCAGAGTATTTTGTGAACAAAAGATCCAAAGGTTAAATAACAAAGACAATTTTCCACAGTCTTCGTTGTTCATATTTACCAAGGATGTCAAGAGCACTAATATATATATTATTTTTACTTATTTAGTAGTATTTATAAACAATTAAGTAGGTATACCCCCAACAAAAAAATGCATGAATTTAATTATGTTTTTTTTTTATTGAGAATATATCTAAAAACAGTTTGTCAAAGCTTCAGATATCTTGCCTCTCCTTCATCCTAAGCCCAGACTTTCTGTAGCTATCTAATCACAGACTTCCCAAAGCAGCTCAATGAGAAGTATTTGCAAGGCAGATGCTCTGAGCAATTATGTCAAAAGGGAACAATACACGTGAGTAAATCAATACATTTATTAACCACTCAAACATGTATTCAGAGCATTAAACAATGGCAGATACAAATAACACCAAAAAATTTGAAATAAAGTGCTAACAGTACAATGGTGGGGACATACCACTCGCCAAGTGAGCTGCACTCGTTTCATGCCTGTTTTTTCCATTTTTGTTTTCTAGGAGAGATTTTTTTTGGGGGGGGGTTAATTGTGCACCTTTAAGGAATCAATTATACCTCCTCTTATTTTCTGTGTATACAATTTTCTAAATTTTCTTAGTGAGAAAGCAGTGACTATTGCACAAACTTTCAGTCCTTCGTGATTTAAGTAATGGATCAACAAAATAAGCAAACATAGCTCTTTGGTAATTCCAAAATTGAGGCTCAGTACATAACGGTTCTTGGGCTTTTGAAAGATTATTACAAGAACACTATAAGTACCATTTACACTAGAGTTGTGGTGCCAGGAGTACCCTGGTGTCCCCCTCTTGTAACCATTCAAACAGTTCTTTTTGCACTATGCATGACACCTAATGATTATCTGGATTACCTAGTGATTATATATATATATATATATATATATATATATATATATATATATATATATATATATATAATAACTGTACTCTGCCTGTTTCTCTGTACCCTTAAAAAAAAAACAAAAAAAACCCTAATGAATATTTATACACTAAAAAAGAAACCCAAACTATGTCATACCTTGGAAAAATTGCTTGCATGTGTGGTTGAGAACAAACTGGCGGCATACCATCCTGATTTAGTGGATACATGAAAAGTGCTTCCCTGCAGTAGAATTCATAGGTTTCAGGTGGAAGATCAATGGCATAATCACAACCGCTTCTTTGAAATCTCTTGTTAAATAATTAACATGGAGCAGCACTTTCATGGTTGCAAGCATGGTAAGTATTATACGGAAGACTTAAATGTCCAGGGAAACATGGGGAATCTCCCAATCATACGTTCAAATAAATCTGTTTTTAATTACTTTCAATGCTGAAACCTGAAAGGAAAATTGATCACTGTTTATTGAGTTGAATGAATAAATAAATAAATATACTGTGTAATAAACTAAGTTCCTATTTTCTATATAACCTTTTATTAATTCAATGAGAGTTTACAAATGAAACAATACTTTTTTAAACCATGAAGTAGGAAAATGATACATTATAGGAGTCGTGATAAACTGACAGTTTGCGGTAAAACAAAAGAGGTGATAATCAGCAAATGTCTACACGCTGTACTTTTGCAGAAGTAAATGACTGTAGATAAAATATTTTACAGAAGTATTGCAATAAAAAGCAAAACTTTGGCTATTTAGAAGCATTCCAATAACAAATTTTAGGCAAATAAAAATTACTTACTTATGACATTTTTGGACACTTGATTGTATCTTAAGAATTTGCTTCACCCCATAGAGACTGTCTCACACCGACACACATTGAACTTACACAAATGCATACCACAGTTTGCATTCTAATCAAATGCAGCCGTCAAAAGGAAACATATGTTGAACTTTCGTACAGATCCACATATATCTTACAAGGCAGACCATTGCTATAGCAGCTTATATTGTAGAACTGGATGACCTAAAGTTCAAGAAGATAAAACAAGTTGTAAATATGTTGTGATTGTCAATGCAATTAGAACCATTTAACAATCTATAACTATCCATCAATATTTAAGTAAAAACATTCATATTTCTAAGACTTTATATAAAATATGGACGTTATATTGTCAAGCAACTAAATGTATAAGGCATGGAAATACACTTTAAGATTGGTTTGAAGGCATACTATAAAGTTTTTTGATAGCCATATACTGTGTGGAATTGTGTATGGACTAACGGAAGCAATCTTAATGTTCTCTGGCCTTGGATTGGCCCACTCAGATATTACCCAGTGGATGATGCTATCTACGGGCCTGACTATGATGAGTATGTATGTTTGATACCCAATGGCGGTTGAGAGCATAACTTGTACAGAGGAGGTAAGATGATCCCAGAAGCTAAATAGTTAACACATAACCTTTTGTTGAAGTATTTTTTTAAACAAAATGTTTAAAGTGATTGTGATGTGGTGTACATATTGAGGTGTTTATCAAAACAAATATGGTTTATGGTAACTCTTTCCACTCTCTAAAAGACATAACTTCTGTCCATTCTTATATCAAATATTTGGGTCCTACGGTGCATGGGTGGCAATCACCGACAGAACATTTACTCTTCCTGAATAGATTCACTCACACATTCAACGCGAATGATAAAGGCAGTTCTAAAAGGCTCAAAACAGGTTATTATGAAATAATGATCTATGAAACCTGTGTTACTGTATTTACAGACTGATTCTTATAACAAATAGAAGTTTATATAGTGACAGTAAAAAATACATACATAGTTTTTAATATGTCTAAAAAAACAAGATCCAAAGTAGAAAAAAAATAACGAGATAGTTCACATTTTATTTTATTGTTTTTTTTCTTTCAATTGTTTAAACGACCTATTTAATAAATAGGTCAAAAGTACCAGGAGGTATATTTATTTTTTGTATTAAACACCTGCTAGGTTTCTAGCTGATAATTTTTCATTTAAATTATAATAAATTATTTAATGTGCAAACCACTCTAGTCACTGCTAAAAACATGTCCACGTGTCTGTATGCACAGATATTTAAAAAAAAGAATAAACTTAAACAAATTAACAAATTATAAATCGTAAAAAAAAAAATCAATGATATTAACAAGTTGTAAAATAGACAGCTCTCTAGCAGCCTAAATTTTACATGGTTCCATTGGTTCTTTACTATTCAGGATAAAATGTACACGTCACCCCATTATGCTATTATGTGAGTTTTATGAACAGTCCTTAAGAAATGCTGGATGATGTCTATTTCCAATATATACCCAACTGCTCACAGTTTAATAAATAACAATAACAGTGTTAACCTATATACTGGGTTAGTGAGTACATTTATTTTCTTTTTCTTCTTCATAATAATAATAATAATAATAATAATAATAATAGCAGTAAGTGATAAAAGACAACTAGTGCAATTAAAATTATGCAACCAAGCAAAATGTGTACGAAATTAATCAAATGATGAAAAGCCTTTTACTTAATTCTAGCGTGAAGGCTCTACTGGGAAAGGACCCTATTTACTTACTCTTCATACTTGCGCTGCAAATTCTTCATGAAAATGTATGACCCAACTTAAACTTATAAAAGCCTCTTCACTTTTATGGGTCTTACAAAAGCATAAGTCAAGACGGTATAATCTAATCATAGTTATTCGTTCAAATATAGGCTGAATGCAAACAAGGAAAGGGGGCATCAATGTGTTTTGTGCCACTAAGGCAGTTCCACAGAGACATATGATCATAATTGACAAATATGTTTGCAAAAAAATAAAACAGAAGAATTTTTTTTACAAAACATATAAAATACTCTTTACAGAAAATATCAAAAGCTAGTTCATGGGAACAACAGTATTATATAAGAGATAATCTGGTGGGTTGCTCTATATAATTTATTTATATGCACTGAAAGGTTTGTATAGACATATTTTTTTGAATAAAAATTGACATAACGAATGCTCCAACCATTGCGTGGAACTGTGACATGTATTGACATGATTGTGTATATTTGGTGGTTTTGGTGTGCTAAAATTTAATAGTGATAATGCAAAAAAACTATTTAAAAAAAAAACAATAACAATTTGTTGTAGTAGTTTACATTTCTATATCAAAATAATGAATAAATAAATGCCTACCATATACATACGGGTATTGTAAAATTATTACTCTATAAGCGTAAGTATTTTTCACATTCTTTATTTACTTTACTATGTAGCATGAACCAATTCTATTATCTTAGTAATGTCTGAAGGAAAGCAAAAAAAATAAAGAAAATTAGATTCTCAAGGGTCCTAATCAGAAAAAGATTCTGGGTTTTCTTTTCAATGAGCATTGGCAGGAGGGCAGAGATCAATCTGATTTTATTTTTTCAGCACACTCTCCACTGCAATATCTCACAAACAGACTGGTGATGATTGCTTTGATAGTTGATTGTAGCTTTTGGGAAGTTGACACATTGACTATTTGTACAGATGTGTTCTTGTATACACTAGTTCAAGGCTACATTATTCATCTTTTTTGAAACATTTCCCTAGTCTTGTTTTTGTATCTAGATCATAAATGTGACACAATAGTATCAGATTTTTTAATAGATAACTGAGTTTGTTTTGGAAAAAACAAATTCAGATTAGGTAGATTGACAGACAGATACTGAATTATTGATTACTGTCCAACCCCATTTTCCAAACTAAAGCATGAGGGCATTGCCGTTCATTCGCTTCCCTGATTGGCAGGCAGCCTGGAGTGCATTCACACCAGACTGACTTTCTAATTCTTCGGGCGGACCTGCCACCTTTACAGACGGATCTACCCTTTGGGCAGTGCTAGTGACGTGATTCCCGTCACTGGCCTGTCTCCATCTACCAAGTTCACCAGCATCCCACTTCACAGGATGCTAATGTTTGGGGTATGGATTAGGTTGCAAGGAAGCGAGATGTATGTGTATGCTAATAAATGTGTATGTGTATTCTAATAAATGCATCCTGTGACTTTCCCTTTGGTACCACTTCCACCAGATACAAAACACCTTGGAGGTACGACAGTTTTATAATTTTCTGCCAATAAGATTCTGTAATTAGGCCCATTATAATTTTCAGCAACAGGCCCTATAGGCTGTTAATTCAACCTCACATGCCTTTATGTATGAATATGAAAGTTTATGTGATTGTGAGTATATGTATATAATTTCCATAACAAAAGGTGGTTGGGGCGTGCATTGTGTGACACAAAACAATTCAATAGTTTGGGAGGGAGGGCATTCATTTCCGTTCAGCGAGCCATGTAACCTTGGTATGCCTCTGACAGGGAATAAAAAAATATATACTGTAAAATACAATTGTCTGTAGAAAAAAAAAACAGCACATGGTGATGATAAAAATGTATCAGGCATATTTACCTATGGAGCTTTGGCATGGAAGCCATTGTCTGAATGATTCACTTCAAAAGAACTTGAGATGATTGGGTTTCCACTAAAGTAAAACAGCTCTAAAGACAATGGTATGGCAATGAAACCAGTGATGTATGGATAGACAAAAGGTTCTGATTTAAATTTAAATCAGAACCAGCAGGGAGCACTGATTACATCCCTGCTTATAAATATCTCTTTAATTTAATAAGGAAAATGCACAATTATATTGAAATAGACAAATATTGAGACTATCACTAGGAACATAATAATTCTTTTCCTATTTTATTTTTTTTATACATTAACAAGATTGATCAATGGATAAAAGGTTTCTGATTCAATGAAAGGTGATCTAAAGGTCTTTAGAGTTTGCACATAGTGGCAAGAAAATGTTATATTCATTTTTTATTCAATAAACACGAGGCTGGATTGAATTAAATATGAATGTTCTGACTATAGCTGAGTTAAACATTTTTTTCTAAATCAGCTATTTTAGCATAAATTTTACCTTTCATTTTTAATTTGCTGGAATTTTGAGCTTTGTGAAGAATCCATAAAAATAAAGTTACTAATAACAGATATTGATCTATGAGAAATCTAGTTGCTGTTTTGGAGACAAGAAGAATTTTTGTCCATTATGAGCCATAATTACAATTACTTTCAAGTGCACTCATTGAATCTTTTGGATGAAGAGCAGCAACAGCAGTATGTGAAAGGTTGATGGAAGTGAGTCTTTTTCATTCTAAGCTTGATCCATTGTATAACTTTTGTGAAATACATGAAAATGGGAAACACATGTTACAATAAATATACTTAAACATAAGGCATATAAGAGCAATGTCTAAAAATGATCCAACAAAGAAAGAAAATGACAGGTAGCCAAAAATAATTACATAGCCTGTAATTTGTTAGCTCTCTGCTCAGCTCCCTCACGCGCCGCAGGGTGACCTGGAGCCGGAATATGACGTCTGTTAGTGAGTGTGTGTGTGTCTGTTAGTGTGTGTGTCTGTTAGTGAGTGTGTGTATGTCAGGGAGTGTGTCTGTTAGGGAGTGTGTTACTATGTGTGTGTCTGTTAGTTTGTGTGTGTCAGTGAATGTGTGTGTCTGCTAGTGACTGTATGTGTCTGTTAGTGAGTGTGTGTATGTCAGGGAGTGTGTCTGTTAGGGAGTGTGTTACTATGTGTGTGTCTGTTAGTTTGTGCGTGTCTGTTAGTGAATGTGTGTGTCTGCTAGTGACTGTATGTGTATGTTAGTGAGTGTGTATGTCTGTTAGCTAGTGTATGCATGTCTGTCAGTGAATGTGTGTGTGTGTATTTAGAAGGCAGGGCAGGAGGGAAGGGGGTTGGCGTGGGGGGGGATGGGACGCCTGAGTTTTGTCATGCGTAGGGCAGCACAAAACCAGGATACACCACTGGCCTGGGCAGCCTCCACACCACAGACCTATAGAACTTGTATGTGGTGCAGATTTAGATATAATGCTTGGACTGCTCATGTGGCATGACATGATATTCATGCCAATTAAGTTTGGCATAGACTTATTAACTTACTGAAGACTTAAAGGGACACTGTAGGCATGCAGACCACTTCAGGTAATTGAGGTGGTCTGGGTGCTGTGTCACTTTTGCACTTAGTGCTGCAATGTAAAACATTGCAGTTCCAGAGAAACTGCAATGTTTACATTGCAGCTCCAAGTCTGCCCTCAGTGGCGGTCTACAACTAGAGGGACATCCTGGTTTGAAACGGACCTTTGGTGCTTTATCTGACACTAGAGGTCTTCACACTCCAGCGTCAGATTTTTCATCGTAGGAAAGCATTAATGAATGCTTTCCTATAGGGAAATCCTAATGCGTAAGCAGCCATTGTCGCACATGCACATTAGGTCTCCTCAGCTGAACTCAGGAGGAGCGTGGTCAGAGGCTGAACCAGCACAGAGGGATAGTGTGAATTGAGGGATGGGTGTTGGTAGTGGGACAGTGGAACCAGCACCGAGGGACATCGACACTGGATTCAGGTAACCTTCTGCACCATTGGAGTGGGAGGGAAGGGAGGGTCATTGTAGGATTCTATAGTACAATACAATATACACACTACTAAAGATAGTAACTGTAGTGAAATGTATACAAATACTTAACTTAATTATTGCAGCCTCCCAAGATCGTTACCCAAAGAAGACGACCTTTTAACATAGACAACCACAAGCAACACAAAACTTCAGGATAAGGCTGGAAATTAGTCTAAAAGGAACATAAAAAATATACAAAATAGTGAAGTACAATTAACACATTTTTATGCGCTGAATACAAATGCACTCACAGAATGAAGTATAATATATCGCTCATAGGGTGCCTCCCCTGGTTGAAATGGGGGCTGGTAATCCCTTGGCTCCTTGTAGGCTTCCTTAATAATGCTCAGGACTCCAAGCAGGTAATGGTAGAAAAAGATGTATTTATTGATAAAAAGTGAATAATCACCATCAATATAGAATATGATAAAAGAAAAAACGGTATGGTCCTACGCGTTTCGTTCTGCAAAGAACTTCATCAGGGTCCGTATATGAAAGTAAAATAAAATCAATATACAATTACAATATATAAAAAAACATCCTATTCCCCCCATCCCTGAGTCCTCTTTAAATAGGGCTAATCCCAATGTTCATTGGTGGTTCCGTGGGTGGTATCCAGTATCCATTACTTGATTGGTCCTGTGAGGGAGCTGTTCAGCTGTTTTCCATCCTCCTTGCATTGCTGTAATCAATTTCGGCGCGTTCGAACAACCGGAACCGGAAGTGGAAATTGTATCACACTTCCGCGTTCCACTTGCGTTCCATATGCGTTCCACCCGTGGCTCAGATGCGTTCCACCTTCATTGTGTCTCAACATAAATGTATAATCAAGAAAACAATAAAGAACAATATATTCTATCTGCTAGAGAGAAAAATAGTATTAATAACCTTATTTTCTACATTTTTTTGTGTTATTTAAAATTATTATTCATATAATCAATCACCATTAGATTACTATGATTAAACAGTATCATACAATATTTCTTAAAGTGAAAAGTGCACTAAAATTGCACAGTTTATATAGTATATGTAATCCTATTGTCAAGAAAAATTGTATTTAAAGTGTAACATACATAACTAAACTATATAATATATGTCAATATCTATTAATTATTAGTATGTGATTAGTGCCACAAAGTTATTCTTCACAAAGAAGAATACATTTTTAGAAGAATAAATTTTAAATTCAAAGAAAACTAAATTTTATAATGTTCCTATAAAAAGTCTCCAATATTAAGTGGAGTTACACATATATCTAATATCCCAAATAGTTATATTTTTGCCCATTATTTTTATTGGTAAATACGTCCAGGATAATGTTTTTATCAATACCTATACATTTACAAGATACAGAAAGACCATACTCCCAAATACAATTAAATTCCTAAATATCAAAAGGTTTCAGCTGATATATATAATGAACAGTTCAGCTACATATCTTCTTCTACATATCCCATATGGAGAAAGGAGGCTGTATTTTAATCAAAATAACAATAACCCAAAAATAAAAATATATAAAAAAATAAATAAAATATATGTATAAATAAAAAATCTCAATTTTAGAAAAAATTAAATCTTAATCCAGAAAACAAACTAAGTCGATACCAATATTGAGGCCCTTTGGCTCTAGGGTACTCAACCGATGTATCCAAAAAGTCTCCCTTTGGGATAGTTTTTGGATTCTATCACCCCCTCGCCAGAATGGAAAAACTCTTTCAATGCCCATAAAAATAAATTCCCGAAAAGTAAATGATGGACAATTAGAACAGTGGGCCGAAACTGAATGAGTTTGAAGTTTCTTCTTAATATTATTTAGATGTTCAAAATAAATTGAACTGACGAAAAAATGAACTCCCTATGACCTACAGATAGTGCATTATCTCTAGACATATAATAATCAATTGACTCCAACCCTAGGTGATGACTGATCACAGTATACAGAGAGGTCACATCTAGTGTGGCCCAGCTGTATTCCGGTTTCCATTCGATACACTCCAGCTCTTGTAAAAAAGATTTTGTATCACGCACATAAGAAGGCGCTCCTTGTGCATATTTCTGCAAAAATGAATCAACATAGGCGGATAAATTAGCTGTTAGTGAATTTACACCACTAATAATAGGACGCCCTGGTGGATTAGGGAGGCGTTTGTGTGTTTTAGGAAGAAAATAAAAAATCGGTATAACGGGGTTTTTTTGAAATAAAAATTCTAAATTTTTTTGAGTGATGATCCCATTATTATATGCCTGATCTAGAAGGATCCCAAGTTCCATATTAAAGCGTGACGTTGGATCATTAGCTAGGATGGTGTAAGTATTTTTATCCCCCAATATATTAGCAGATTCTTCTAGATAATAGGAGGTGGTCATCAAAACTATGCCACCACCCTTGTCAGCCTCCCTAATTACTAGATCATCACGATCCATTAAATTTTTTAGAGTTTTTTCCTCTCTCTTTGTAAAATTAGAGGTTTGTGATCTTTTCTTGTCCTTTATACTAAAAGACTGGAAAGTTTGATTCACCATGTGTTCAAATGTCTCTAAAAAAGGGCCTTTACTGTGTATAGGAAAAAAATGTGATTTGCGTTGAAAATTATAGCTAGAAGGGGTAGTTGAAACTTTCAAGGTGTCATCCGAAGGTGGTGGGTTTAAAAGAAAATGTCTTTTAATAGTTAATGAACGAATAAATTTCTTTAAATCTATAAAGAGATTGAAATCATTAGAGGTCTTACTAGGAGCAAACTTCATTCCCTTAGATAGTAAATTGATCTCTTCATCTGTCAGGGGAGTATTGGTTAAATTGAAAATACCTCTATCTATTTCCCTTTGTTCCAAAGGAATAGACAACTTGGGATGATGTAACTAATCCTCTGTTCTCACTCTTTTCGTGGGTGAGTTCTGGTATAAGGGGGCAAATCGATTGGTATGTTCCCAAGTTTCCATCCTTGGACGGAAATAGTTGGTGATAGTTTTTTCTTTTGGACCCCGTGATCTCCCCTGAAAATTTATTTCTCGATCATTATAATGTGTATTATTTCCTTGAGTCTCTGTTGTATCCCTTGTAGCTTGGGCATATGATCTTAAATTATGTGTCCTTTCAGGGGATTTGTTCCTAAATAGATGAGGATTAGTTGATTCCCTATTAAATGTCTCTTGATGACCATTTAATCGATCATGCTGTGATCTGGGAAAGTTTTTTTGTCTCACCCCAGATTGGGAATTTATTCTTGTTCTGTTAAAAGGAGGTCGTGAACTATTTCTCTTACTATTATTATGTAACGGAGTACGTAGTCTCCTTCTGCGTACTTTATTTCGCATTGTTCACGACCTCCTTTTAACAGAACAAGAATAAATTCCCAATCTGGGGTGAGACAAAAACCTTTCCCAGATCACAGCATGATCGATTAAATGGTCATCAAGAGACATTTAATAGGGAATCAACTAATCCTCATCTATTTAGGAACAAATCCCCTGAAAGGACACATAATTTAAGATCATATGCCCAAGCTACAAGGGATACAACAGAGACTCAAGGAAATAATACACATTATAATGATCGAGAAATAAATTTTCAGGGGAGATCACGGGGTCCAAAAGAAAAAACTATCACCAACTATTTCCGTCCAAGGATGGAAACTTGGGAACATACCAATCGATTTGCCCCCTTATACCAGAACTCACCCACGAAAAGAGTGAGAACAGAGGATTAGTTACATCATCCCAAGTTGTCTATTCCTTTGGAACAAAGGGAAATAGATAGAGGTATTTTCAATTTAACCAATACTCCCCTGACAGATGAAGAGATCAATTTACTATCTAAGGGAATGAAGTTTGCTCCTAGTAAGACCTCTAATGATTTCAATCTCTTTATAGAGTTAAAGAAATTTATTCGTTCATTAACTATTAAAAGACATTTTCTTTTAAACCCACCACCTTCGGATGACACCTTGAAAGTTTCAACTACCCCTTCTAGCTATAATTTTCAACGCAAATCACATTTTTTTCCTATACACAGTAAAGGCCCTTTTTTAGAGACATTTGAACACATGGTGAATCAAACTTTCCAGTCTTTTAGTATAAAGGACAAGAAAAGATCACAAACCTCTAATTTTACAAAGAGAGAGGAAAAAACTCTAAAAAATTTAATGGATCGTGATGATCTAGTAATTAGGGAGGCTGACAAGGGTGGTGGCATAGTTTTGATGACCACCTCCTATTATCTAGAAGAATCTGCTAATATATTGGGGGATAAAAATACTTACACCATCCTAGCTAATGATCCAACGTCACGCTTTAATATGGAACTTGGGATCCTTCTAGATCAGGCATATAATAATGGGATCATCACTCAAAAAAATTTAGAATTTTTATTTCAAAAAAACCCCGTTATACCGATTTTTTATTTTCTTCCTAAAACACACAAACGCCTCCCTAATCCACCAGGGCGTCCTATTATTAGTGGTGTAAATTCACTAACAGCTAATTTATCCGCCTATGTTGATTCATTTTTGCAGAAATATGCACAAGGAGCGCCTTCTTATGTGCGTGATACGAAATCTTTTTTACAAGAGCTGGAGTGTATCGAATGGAAACCGGAATACAGCTGGGCCACACTAGATGTGACCTCTCTGTATACTGTGATCAGTCATCACCTAGGGTTGGAGTCAATTGATTATTATATGTCTAGAGATAATACACTATCTGTAGGTCATAGGGAGTTCATTTTTTCCTCAGTTCAATTTATTTTGGATCACAATTATTTTTTCTTTAATGGTGATTATTATTTACAAACCACTGGGACCGCCATGGGTACCAGGTTCGCCCCCAGCTATGCCAACACCTACATGAGAAGATGGGAAGAACTTTTCGTGTGGTCTGGGCATGACTGGAGGGAGAGCCTGGTCCTATGGCAGCGATATATTGATGATGTTATTATTATTTGGAAGGGGTCTTCGGTTGCTTTTCAGGATTTTGTTCGATACCTTAATTGTAACCAGTACAACTTGTTTTTTACTCCAGTATGGAATAAATATGAAATTCATTTCTTGGACCTGGTCCTTTTTTGTGACCAAGAACAAATACAGACCAAATGTTTCTTCAAACCCACAGATGGTAACGGCTACGTACATCAACGAAGCTGTCACCATAAACCATGGTTACGAGGTATAGCTAGGAATCAGTTTACACGTGTCAGACGGAATTGCTCCAATCTTCAGGATTTTAAGACCCAATCATTATATATTAAGAAAAAGCTTATGGATAGAGGCTATAAAAGAAATTCTTTGGATAAAGAAATCCGTTCCATTAGCTCGGTACAGCGTAGTTCATTATTAGAAGATAAGGGCAGTATGAATGAAAATAACAAAAACTTTAAATCATCCTTTATAACTCAATACAACACTGATCATTACAAAATTAAAAAAAGTTTGCAGGAATTCTGGCCCATCTTACTTCAGGACCCAGTTTTGGGAAAGTCTTTATCGGATCGCCCTATGGTGATCTATAAAAAGAATAAGAATCTTAAGAACTTACTGGCTCCTAGCTATGCTATCAAACCTCCTAACGCCCATCTTTCTTCGACTATTGGTTTCTTTAGAGGCTGTGGAATCTGCAAGGCCTGCATTACTACATCACCGTCTAAAACACAGGTTTTCCATAGCAACATCACAGGGGAAACATTCAAGGTGAAATCTGAGATCAGTTGCCACTCGGACTATGTGGTTTATCTATTACAATGTCCCTGTGGCAAACAATATGTGGGACGTACCAAGAGGATTTTAAAGGTCAGAATACTTGAACATCTAAATAATATTAACCCCTTAAGGACACATGACGGAAATATTCCGTCATGATTCCATGTTATTCCAGAAGTTGTGTCCTTAAGGGGTTAAGAAGAAACTTCAAACTCATTCAGTTTCGGCCCACTGTTCTAATTGTCCATCATTTACTTTTCGGGAATTTATTTTTATGGGCATTGAAAGAGTTTTTCCATTCTGGCGAGGGGGTGATAGAATCCAAAAACTATCCCAAAGGGAGACTTTTTGGATACATCGGTTGAGTACCCTAGAGCCAAAGGGCCTCAATATTGGTATCGACTTAGTTTGTTTTCTGGATTAAGATTTAATTTTTTCTAAAATTGAGATTTTTTATTTATACATATATTTTATTTATTTTTTTATATATTTTTATTTTTGGGTTATTGTTATTTTGATTAAAATACAGCCTCCTTTCTCCATATGGGATATGTAGAAGAAGATATGTAGCTGAACTGTTCATTATATATATCAGCTGAAACCTTTTGATATTTAGGAATTTAATTGTATTTGGGAGTATGGTCTTTCTGTATCTTGTAAATATATAGGTATTGATAAAAACATTATCCTGGACATATTTACCAATAAAAATAATGGGCAAAAATATAACTATTTGGGATATTAGATATATGTGTAACTCCACTTAATATTGGAGACTTTTTATAGGAACATTATAAAATTTAGTTTTCTTTGAATTTAAAATTTATTCTTCTAAAAATTTATTCTTCTTTGTGAAGAATAACTTTGTGGCACTAATCACATACTAATAATTAATAGATATTGACATATATTATATAGTTTAGTTATGTATGTTACACTTTAAATACAATTTTTCTTGACAATAGGATTACATATACTATATAAACTGTGCAATTTTAGTGCACTTTTCACTTTAAGAAATATTGTATGATACTGTTTAATCATAGTAATCTAATGGTGATTGATTATATGAATTATAATTTTAAATAACACAAAAAAATGTAGAAAATAAGGTTATTAATACTATTTTTCTCTCTAGCAGATAGAATATATTGTTCTTTATTGTTTTCTTGATTATACATTTATGTTGAGACACAATGAAGGTGGAACGCATCTGAGCCGCGGGTGGAACGCATATGGAACGCAAGTGGAACGCGGAAGTGTGATACAATTTCCACTTCCGGTTCCGGTTGTTCGAACGCGCCGAAATTGATTACAGCAATGCAAGGAGGATGGAAAACAGCTGAACAGCTCCCTCACAGGACCAATCAAGTAATGGATACTGGATACCACCCACGGAACCACCAATGAACATTAGGATTAGCCCTATTTAAAGAGGACTCAGGGATGGGGGGAATAGGATGTTTTTTTATATATTGTAATTGTATATTGATTTTATTTTACTTTCATATACGGTCCCTGATGAAGTTCTTTGCAGAACGAAACGCGTAGGACCATACCGTTTTTTCTTTTATCATATTCTATATTGATGGTGATTATTCACTTTTTATCAATAAATACATCTTTTTCTACCATTACCTGCTTGGAGTCCTGAGCATTATTAAGGAAGCCTACAAGGAGCCAAGGGATTACCAGCCCCCATTTCAACCAGGGGAGGCACCCTATGAGCGATATATTCTACTTCATTCTGTGAGTGCATTTGTATTCAGCGCATAAAAATGTGTTAATTGTACTTCACTATTTTGTATATTTTTTATGTTCCTTTTAGACTAATTTCCAGCCGTATCCCGAAGTTTTGTGTTGCTTAGGATTCTATAGTGCCTGTAAAACGGTTTTGTCTTTCTGGCACTACAGAATCCCTTTAAGGAGTGCCCAATAAGCACCTTTGATGTGATAGGATATTAATTCTGGTTAAGCAAAGCATAGACTTAATGTCCTAGAAAGAGGATCCAGGCACTCCAAGTATCGTCAGTTGTATATATTAAGAAAAGTAAGACACCGCAGCGTTTCGACACCTGAAAAGGTCTTTGCTTGACAAAGACCCTTTTAGGGGTCGAAACGTTGCAGTGTCTCACTTGTCCTAATAAATACAATTGAAGACTTGGCGTGCCTGGGTCCTCTTTCTACCACTGATATCTACTCTCTGGGGCTGGTGCTGGCCCTTGGTCCAGTTAAGCACCCGGATCCTCACGTAATAGGAGTGTGGTTCTTTTTTTTTTCTCTTTTGGCATAGACTTAATAACCAAATATGTCAACAACGAATCAACATCAACACCATAACACAAACAGGCAAGTGTGCACAAACCAGTTACTTATTGAATTTGATTTACATTTACAGCCAAGGAGTTATTTTTAAGAATTTTAAATTTGTTAATAAAGCTATCAATGTTTTTATTTAGTTTATAGTTAGTTTAAAGATTTTTTTTTAAATGTATTTTTGTTTTTGCAAGTTGAAAGCTTTTTAAACTTAAAACATGGATGTGTTTCCTTTATTCATGATAAGAAAAATCATACTGGTTGTAATGGATCACCATATTGTTTTACATGATAATGTTTTTGAAAAATCAATTGGGATTGTGTCTTTGGCTTGTGTGTATATATATATATATTATTAACTGATCTTGATAAATACCACAGGTGGGTCGAAACGTCGATTTTCTTTGCACAGACCATGATTTTGTAAGCATTTATTAAAAAAGTGTTTTTCACTTTACTAATGAAGTCCTAGTGTGCTCCCTTCATCCATTTGTTATATATATATATATATATATATATATATATATATATATATATATATATATATATAAAATGAAAAAATATACCGGCACTCCAAGGATTTTCAATAAATAATCTTCTTTATTCTAAGAAATATATCAACGTTTCAGCTCCCCTAAGGAGCTTTCATCAGGACACAGTGTCCTGATGAAAGCTCCTTAGGGGAGCTAAAACGTTGATGTATTTCTTAGAATAAAGAAGATTTATTGAAAATCCTTGGAGTGCCGGTATATTTTTTCATTTTATATTATTGAGCAACCAGAGCACCGGGTAATTTATAAAACTCTTTTGGTTGGAGTGCAGGGGTTAATTATATATATATATATATATATATATATATATATATATATATATATACACATACACACATACACACATATACACATACATACACACACACACACACACACACACACACATATATATATATATATATATATATATAAAAAATCTTCTATCATGTTTGTAGAAAATTTATTTTAGATTCTATTCCAACAACCTAATGTCACAATCTAAGATGTACTCATCGGTTTGATGCCACTAATATTAATCTTACTTTCACAATATGAATATTTAAAGGGACACTATAATCACCAAAACAACTTTGCAATAAAGGAAGTGTAAACATACAGTGACTCATTAAAGGAAGTGTTTAGGAAGGCTGTGTAAGTCACATGTAGGGAGGTGTGACTAGGGCTGCATAAACAAAGTGATTTAACTTCTAAATGAGAGAATTGAGCAGTTAGACCACAAAGGAATGATCTATATGCCAAAACTGCTTTATTAAACTAAAGTTGTTTTGGTGTCTATAGTGTTCCTTTAAGGCTTAAAATATTGTTTAAAATGAAATAACTCTGGTTGGGTAGTGCATTATGTAATGCTGATTTATTTAGCCCCAGACATTTACATCATGGTTTATGAAGCACAAATTCAAAAGTCTCAAGAATAATTATTCCTATAGGAAATGTTATACTATATAAAGGGATGGCACCAAACACCAAACATTTCATATATATGACGGAATTACAAAAACAAATATTTTTAGACAAATATATTTTTTTCTATAATATATATATTAAAATGTAATGTAATACTATCAAAATTAGTCTTCATGTTGCTCTCTGTTTGACACATTACTTCAAACAATTAAACGATTCATATATATGTGGCAGCAAGTAAAAGTCACTATTTTTAGGTATTTTGCCAACCATAACAAATTAGACGTATAATGAACAGTGTTCAGAAAACATGTTGCAATCCCAACTTGCAGGAACATATAACTAAATAATTGTTAAATCAGCTTTTGCCAAATAAAAGACCAACCATCCTTAGAAATCACATTCAAGAATAGGTTGTGTACTTGTACAGAAATAAGAAAACTACACCAATGTATAAGTCCCTACTGTGGTAGGGTAGTGAGATGTCCATTCCTTATCTCACATGGACAAGGAACCTGTGAAGGCATTATCATTTATATACAAACACGCATGTCTCAATGTTACAAGGTCTCAAAGTTTATTTGAATAAAACAGTTTGTTTCCTTAAGTTTTTTTTTAACAAGTTCTGTTAATTGTTGCAGTAGTTAACAAAATGCTAAAACGTGACCAGTCCCCTAATTTTTTCATAAAAACAGAGGGTGATGAAACAGGGAGGAACCATCAGCAGACCCTACCCTTTTATTGAGTTTTGTCAGACTTGCAGATTCAAGAAATTCTTTGGATTTTTTTTAACTTTTCTAACTAGATGTTAAAGACAGGGTAAAATTTTTCACTGGCTCATCGATCCAGTTGAAACATGATGAATTGTACAGGGCTATGGAACTTGCTGGTGCTATATAAATAATAATAATAATAATAATAATAATAATAATAATAATAATAATAATAATAAAAATTGCACAGCCATGTAACTTGCTTGAACTTTGCATTTCATATTATAATACATTACTTTGATCTAACCTTATTTTAAGTGGATTGGAGAACTGTGCCTCTAGACCTAAACAATGTTGATTTATGTCTATTCATCTAGTTATCTAGTGTGGCTGGATCTCCAAACTCAAACTGTATTTTGTGATATTAAAGGACCCTCTAAACACCATGACCACTACAGCTCACTATTTGCAAAGGGATTACATTATTTACAAAGAGTTTAATAAGTCTTACACACTAATAAAGCTGATGTTTGAATCCTGCTTTAGTTGAAAAGCGCATCAGCTAGCACAGTGGTTCCCAAACATTTTAGGTTCAAGGCACCCTTAATATTTCAATATTTTTCCAAGACACCCTAAGTCAAAATATGTAGGTTATACAGTGCTGCAGCATTTACTGGCGCTATAGTGTAATGTACAGTGTTGGTGTTTGCTGAGGTGCTTGTATACATTTTTAATGTTTTAATATAGGGGTGTGTTTGTATGTAATGTTTGCGTTTGATTGCAGGGGTGTGTTTGAATGTTATGTTCACTCTTAAATGTGGGGGTCCATTTGTGGGAAGTATTTGTTTTTGAGTGAAGGGGTGTGCTTATATATCCTTTTGGAGTTTAAATGAAGGGGTGTGTTTGTATGTAATAGTTATGTTAGATTGCAGGTGTGTGTTTGTATGCTGTGCTCAGGGCCGGACTGGGAAAAAAATTCGGCCCGGGCATTTTTTTATCACAGCGGCCCACTAAGAAGGGGGCGGGGCAGAGAGGGTGTGTTTTGTCATCACTCATGACAAACACGCTCCCTCTCAAAGTGAGCATGTTGGTTCAATGCTCTTCCAGGGCACACCATGCGCAGAGCTCTGCTGAAGAGCTCTAGCATGAGAAAAAAGCCCTGTATTTGTTCTGCACAGTGCAAGCAAATTTAATAACATGCTTGCACTGTTTCCTTGCAACTTGTCTCTGGTGTCTCTATAAATGGATACCAGGAGACAAAAGGGCCAGGAAAGAGTATTGTGCATGTGTTTGGAGCCTGTTTGTGGTATTACGTTTGTGCAGAGTGAGCTGGTCATGGTGTGGTATTGTGTAATAAAGTCTGTTTTAGTGTGTGTGAGTGCTGAGTGTGATAGTGCTGTGTATGATGTGTGATGTGTGTGAGAGTGCTGTGTGTGAGTGTTGTGTGTTATGTGTGTGAGTGCTAAGTGTGATAGTGCTGTGTATGAGTGTTGAGTGTGATAGTGCTGTGTATGATGTGTGTGAGTGCTGAGTGTGATGTGTGTGAGAGTGATGTGCCTGAGTGCTGAGTGCTGTGTGTGAGAGTGTTGTGTGATGTGTGTGAGAGTGCTGAGTGTGAAAGTGCTGTGTGTGAAAGTGCTATGATGTGTGTGAGAGTGCTCCGATGTGTGAGATTGCTGTGTATGATGTGTGTGAGAGTGCTGTGTGTGAGAGTGCTATGATGTGTGTGAGAGTGCTATGATGTGTGTGAGAGTGCTGCGATGTGTGAGATTGCTGTGTATGATGTGTGTGAGAGTGCTGTGTGTGAGAGTGCTATGATGTGTGTGAGAGTGCTATGATGTGTGTGAGAGTGCTATGATGTGTGTGAGAGTGCTGCGATGTGTGAGATTGCTGTGTATGATGTGTGTGAGAGTGCTGTGTGTGAGAGTGCTATGATGTGTGTGAGAGTGCTGCGTGTGATGTGTGTGAGAGTGCTATGATGTGTGAGAGTGCTGCGCTGTGTGTGAGAGTGCTGCGCTGTGTGTGAGAGTGCTGTGTGTGAGAGTGTTGTGTGTTGTGAGTGCTGGGTGTGAGAGTGCTGAGTGTGAAAGTGCTGTGTGTGAGAGTGCTGTGCTGTGTGTGAGAGTGCTGTGCTGTGTGTGAGAGTGCTGTGTGTGAGAGTGCTGCGTGTGATGTGTGTGAGAGTGCTGAGTGTGAGAGTGCTGGGTGTGATGTGTGTGAGAGTGTTGTGTGAGTGCTGAGAATGCTGAGTGTGATAGTGCTGTGTATAAATGTTGTGTGTTGGGGGTAAATAAACAAATAAAAAATTAAGTGGGGGTAAAAAAAAAACTAAGCAAAAAAAAAATAACTAAGCAAAAAAAAAACTAAACCCCCCCCCTCCCTTCTTACCTTTAGCCTGGGAGGGGGGGACATGCACGTGGTAGCTGGGAGGGGGGGCACCGGCACTCGCACACCATCCCTGGTGGTCCAGTGGTGAGTGAACTCTCTCGCGAGATCGGGGCGTTGCCATGGCAACGCTCCGGATCTCGCGAGAGAAACCCGGCGGAGCTGCAAGACAGAGCTCCGCCGGGTCCTCTCCCTCCCTCCCCAGCCGCAGGTCTATTTAAATGGGCCGGTGAGGGAGATCTTTGATCCCCCCACCGGCCCATGGAGGCACACAGCGGGGCCGGCGCTCGGGTAGCGCTGGCCCTGCAGGAGCCGGCCGGGGAGATCCTGTGATCTCCCCTGCCGGCCTCGGCCCCACGGACACCGCGGCCCACCGGGCATTTGCCCGGTGTGCCCGATGGCCAGTCCGGGCCTGGCTGTGCTGATGTATGACTGCTTGGATGTATGTACATACACTACCACATACATACATACTTACACAGATATACATATACACAAATTCATATAGACACCAACATATTCACACACACGCACCCTGACACACACACAAACATTGATGCATGCATACACCATGATACAGATACACTCACTGGCATACAAACACACACATTGACACACAGATGCAAATGCACAGATGTATATCCTGACACACAGATATGTACGCACACACTGACACACACTGACACACACTGACACACACTGACACAGAAGCACAAACTGACATACACAGATGCACAACCTGACACACACAATCACACACACGCAGATACACACTCTCATACATACACATACCCACACTATCATACTCACACACACACTCATACATACACACACACACACACACACAGACACAATATTTTTAAAATCTTCCACCACCCTCCTGTTAGCTTACCTTATGTGTCCAGGAGGGTGGATTGGAGTCCTGCTGGCTGGTGAGAGTAAGGGGTCTGGAGCAGCTGGTCTGGAGCAGATCCTGGAATGCTCCTCTCCCCTCATGCTGCGGCTGCCTCCTCGCCCTACCGCTCTGTCTCCCTGCATGACGTTGGGAGGAAATGACAGGCTGTCACTTCCTCCCAGCCGGCCAACGTTCAGCAGTTATGTTTCCCTGGTGCTATAATTATATAATTAGAACATTCCGCGGTACCCCTGTGTGCCCGTTGCAGCACCCTGGGGTGCCATGGCACACAGTTTGTGAACCTCTGAGCTAGCCAGTTAAAATGACCTTTTAAGCTAAATGAAAAAATGTGCCCTGGCAGTATTGAATGTATATCACCTCATATATGAGGCAAGTTATAGTATAGTGGTCATCAAAGTAAGGAAGATAGGTCTGTCTGATGTTAGAGAGTGGTTGAAGAACAGCAAAAGATGCGACAGGTCATAATCTAAATTGTTTGATTGAAACTAATGCACAAGTGCAACTTTATGTATTTTTGGGGGGATATTACATCTGATGATACCATAGTATTCATTCCCTGCTCTGTTTTATGTTATTAAACACATAAACTTAGAGTTTATAGACAATGATTTGTTTGTATTTGTTCAAGCAAAAATAATTAAATGTTAAAGGAATATGTTTACAACTACATTCACAATACACCATAGTACTTGGCTGTTTAACTGTACTCAAATGTGTTTTCTGCACACATATGAGTGTTTTGGATTAAATTGAGATACAAGGCAGATGTGTTGATAGTTGTCTATTATTAACATGTGTTCACCTCTAGCTTTTTTGGTGCACATCCCACAATGAAGCATTGAAAGTAGAATTCAATTTTTCGAATATCAGGTTGCAGGGTAATTCTCTCATTGGATTGCCAGAGGTCTTGTCCTTTGCATTGAGAGAAAACAGAGGGAGAAAGTGATTTTAAACTGATGAAATTTGTTTCCGCATTGTGAAGGCTCATACATGAAATGATCCCAAAAGAATTAAGATAACAAAATGAAGGTCATAGCTGTTTAAACGTTGTGGCATTTTAAAAATACTGGATCCTTTATATATTGCTACCACAGGGATTGAAGATACTCAAGATATAGAATAAAGTAAAATTTAGGAAAAACCATTAAAGCTATCCACCAGCATTTCCAATCACTCTATATAATCAATAAATTAGTTGAATAACAGAGCACTGGAAGTCACAAGCTCTCCTTTAAATTATATCTATAGTAAACTGCATCTGAGTTTATGTTTAGTGGTATAAAATAAAAAATGCAAATCAATTCTGCTGCACATGAGTAAATGTGTTTGAACAATTCATCATTTCATTAACCCCTTCACAACTCAGTGCTAAAATAAATAAATAAATAAGCATTTCATTTATTGGAAGTATTAATGCTGTTGGGGGTTGCATAGCTTTCTCTATGCCTTGATAATAAAGGGTTTCTTGTTTACAGTCATTCAGCGTGCTCGGCATTTTGAAGCATGATTTACGATACACAACCAATGCAAATCAAACATGCACATTCTATAGTATCACCACATCATTCTTTAGACATGCATGTATTATTCCATGATGTAATGCAACCCAGTAAAAAAAAAAAAAACAAGAGACCAAATGCTCATTATTACATTTTTACTGCTGCCATTAATGCTGTGACATCTCGCAACGTGCCTTGTTCCTGATTGCCTTAGTCCTTGTACTGTTTGCCAATCTATTGACTTTTGATATTCGACCCAATCTTTCATTGCCTTGATCAAGTTCAAAGTTGTAAACTTTTCTTTTACTTATCACACTTTTTGTTTTTATACATACTTAGTCTGCCTCGGATAACCATGTACCATGCCCTGCATAATCTGGGTGCGATACATTTTTGCACGGAGCACTCCAAGTACCATAGCCACTATAGCATGCTCTAATGCTGTCATAGTTTGGTTGAAAAAAAGAGCAGATCACAGCAACAACCACCATAGGTAGGAACCCAAATTACAAGAAATCCAGAGTACACACAATTAAAAAACAAACAAACAAGTGTATTGTTATATGAAAGGAATACGAAGGAATAACAGATGCAAAGCAGATGCATCAATATAAGGAAGGAATTACCTTCTCTGGATACAGGGAGGATGGCCTCTAGAACACTGAGCGCTTGCACAAGAAAATAGCTTGCTCTGGAACACTGGGGATAACACCGGAAAGCAGTTTGCCCTGGAACACTGGGGGTAACACCAGAAAGCAGTTTGCTCTGGAACACTGAGGGCAATAGGATAACACAGGATACATGGACCAGACCTAAAGCAATATTAATGAACTGGCAAACAATTATCTATTTTGGAAGAAAACTTGAAGCTTATATACCCCTGCTGTATGTTGTTTTCACATATAGGTTCTTGTCTATATATATGTTTTCTGGTGTTTCTAGTGTTGAGGGTTATTTAGTGAGACAACTAACAGAAAAAAATGGGGTGTTGAGGTATTCACTTTTTGCATAGGTACATTTTTAAATAAATCTGCACAATTGTAAATGATAAACCAACATGCTTTACTGCACCTTTTCTGTGGAACTCCCTTCCCTTCTCCGTTAGACTTTCCCCCAGTCTCTACTCCTTCAAAAAATCTTTGAAAACACACTTTTTCAGGAAAGCATATAATTTAAACTGTTAGCAGATTTTTTCATTCCCTCCCCGCCATGACTCCTCTCCTGCAACTGTAAAAAAAAACCTAGTAAGTTCCCAGTGAATACTTTTCTAGCAACCTGTTTTATTACCCCTACGTATACCCTTTGTGTCACAATACCCCACTCCCTCTAGCATGTAAGCTCATTGAACAGGGCCCTCAACCCCTCTGTTCCTGTATGTCCAATTGTCTGGTTAAAATTACATGTCTGTTAGTCCACCCATTGTACAGCGCTATGGAATTTTGCTGGGGCTATATAAATAATAAAATTATATTAAAATAATAACAACAATTCAAAAGCATAAATAAATCATCTTACAAAATAGATCTTACGATCCAATTGGCAGGGTCCCATATTCATGATACAGTGACATCCTAAGGAGTCCTGTTTTTGTAAGTCCCCATCGGTGAAGATAAAAGTTAAACCTGCATCCAAAGTCCCCAGACCCCAATTAAATAGAGTACTTTTAAAAATCTGGGTGAAAAGGAAGTTTTCAGCACAAATGTGTGACGGTAATGTCACGGCACAGGGAGTCTGTATTGACGCGGTCACACCTGATCAGTGTGGCCGTGTCGATACTTCAGATAAAAGAAAGGCCCTGATCGGCACGGGCGCACATGAGCAGGGCGGTTGCGCCAAAACGAAAAAAATTTACTTACCTGGATTGCGGTGGGGTGCCGCCCGATCCTCCAAGAAGAAGTGTCCCAGCTGGTGCGGCGTTCTAATAGATGCCGGCCACTGCGGTCCCATTCTTACTGTTAAAGGGCACACTGCCCACATTAAAGATGGCGCCTGCGTGCGTGTGACATCACGGTATCGACGCATACACATGTTTTGGGGTCAAAGGCCATGTACTAACCAATCACAGCACTGAGAGGCATATTTAAACCCTGAAATGCCTTTTCTCAGTGCCCTGTCGTGGTTTCCATGTGTTGCTTGTCAGAGAGCACATTCTTGGTATATTTGTCTGGTTATTGACTTTGGCTATTGTTTTTTACTTTACCTTCTTCTGGTATCCTGACCCTTGGCTAGTTATTCGTATTGTCTCATTCAAATTCCCAGACGTTGGCTTGTTCTTTGACCATTCTCTTTTATGTTAAGTCTGGTCATTCTAAGGTCCGGTATACATTGTTTGTGTTAATATAGTTCTGCGTGTTGGGTCACACAGTAATCGTGAGAGGTAATTTGCAGGTATTACATGGTGTTATCAAATCATCATTGGCCGACATCCCTAAAGAATGTTACCAGTTTAATGGTTAAATCCTTGGCACAGAAATTACTGGATATTCTGGAAAGAACCATTACTTTTTTGTGTGTTTTACTGGTATAGGTAAACAAGTGACCACGGAGTCTATTCACTTGCAAGAATAATATACACTTTGAAATACTATGAACTTTCTGTTTAATGGCGTTATTTGGCTTTGCAGTATTGTATCTGGGACTGTAACCTGTCTGACTAAGGAAATGGCTGGCCAGTTTCCTAATGTGCAGACTTTGAAGTCAATGATATATATATATTTAATTATGTCAGATTTACCAGAGACTAGTAAAAGTAAAACAGAGATCTGTTTAATTGAATCCTTAAGTTCCCTTCGCAAATCGTTCAGATGTTCTCCCATAAGAGATTGTATTTCCCTTGCATGCATTTTAATGTGAGGTCAATAATCAAGGTTGGTCTACCTGGACACAACATGTCTTTAAGATATTAATATAATAATTCTCTATTTACTCATATGAGAGCATGTTTATAATTTCGTTCAGTTTGTATTATTTTCGATTAAAAATCTATCAATTTATGTTATTCTTTCAGAGTTATTTTTTTAATTTCTTTTTTATATTTATTCTTTTTAAATTTGTTTTTAATTTTAACAATGTTGCCAAAAAAGTAAAAATGTAGAAAATACAAATAAATCCATTATTTCATTAAAATACGGAAATAAATTCATATATGCCAAGTACAGAAATATGACAGATTTTCAGGCAATATATACATATCATACAGAGTAATGTAGTACACATTATAGAAAAAAACACAAATAAGGACTGCAACAATTGGTGCTCGAGAGTAGGTACGTGGGATTATATATCCAAGGGATCCCCTGTTATTCTGTAAATTCAATGTGTCAATCTTGATTTTCCTAACCCTATATGCCAACTTATGCTAAACTACTTTAGGTTTTAATCTATACACCAACCAAGGGTGCCATTTTATTTTCCAGAAGTAGAAATAAAATTGCATTCCATTGTATATTGATAGTCTATTTGATTTAAAATGTCTTGTCATAATGGAGGGTGAGTAGATTTCCAGTTACAAGCAATAGAAATCTTAAAAGCGTAAAGAATATGTGTAATTAGATATTTATGTTTTTTCTTCATTATTGGGAAGTCTAAATTAAATAGGAAAAACGAAGGTGTGAGTATTATAGTATCCTGAATTAAATCTGATATCAAGGAGGATATATTTGCCTTGATATCATTTAATATCTCACAGGTATACCATATATGTAGTATTGTGCCAATCTCTTTATGACATCTCCAGCAAATAGGTGAGTAAGCTACGTAAACTATAGTTTGAAAGGAACCTGGTACCATCTATATAGAATCTTTGGATGTAGTTCTAACAAAGATATGCAATGAATACATTTTTTTAATTTAATAGTATTTGGTACAATTCATAGGGGGTATAGTTTATGTTAAGATCCTTTTCCCATTTCACTTTTGGTGAGATTTTTCCAATGTCAGCCTCACCTACCAGAAGCTTAGAAGATTTGATAATTAGACCCTTTGTTCCTAATCTGTCTAAATAACCAAAAATAGAGTGCTCAAAAAAAAATAATTTGTATTTAGATAATGTTTAATCCTTAGATAGTGAAAAGTCTCTGTAAAGGGTATATTGTATTTATTTTGTAAACAGAAAAGCTAAGCAATATTTCATTTTCAAAAAGATCTTAAATTTTATTTATCCCCATTAGCCTCAAATTATACATGTCCATATCTATCATGTTATATTGAAGAGTTTCTATAGGAGCTTGTATAAGGAGTCTGAGAGGTTAAGTTAAATTTTCAGCATGTTTAGAACATCCAACATATCGGCTATCAATTGATTTGGAGCATTACTTTAGGTGTTTACAATTGGGTCATCTGACCAGAAAACAGTATTTAACTCCTTAAGGACAGGGGACGTGCTATGCCATCCTTAGGGACCTGGCTCTAAACGCCGGGGGGCGGCATAGCACGTCCCAGCCGTCCTATGTACTTACCCGGTCGCTGGCGATCGCAGTATGGGGACTTATCTGGGAGCCCAGGGAGTCCCCCTCCTTCCTCTCCGTCCCCCCTGGGCCATGTGATCGCGAGGTCCTTGCGAGGATCTTGTGATCACATGGACGGCATAGCCGTCCAAGGCATTGCTAGCAGGGGGAGTGCCTGTAATGACAGGTACTCCCCCTGCTGCCTGAAAATAAAATAAAAACCATTAAAACAGTGTAAAAATAAATATATAAATTTATTATATATATGATCTAAGTATATATATATACACATATACACACTTATACATAAATACACATACACTGTCTAAGTGTATCTTAATATTAATATATATATAATTATCAAATATCAAAATACACGTACAATGATATTGATTAGATATATATATATAATTATCATTAGATATATATTTATATATAATATAAAATAAATATATATGTAAATCCGTTAAAAAATAAAATAAAAAAATAATAAAAAATTTATAAATAAAAAATATAAATGTGTAATTTCGTTCTAACTGTATTTTAAAATTATTATATATATATATATATATATATATATATATTGATATCAAAATACACTTAGAACGAAATAATATATATATATATCTATATACATAAGTGCAAATCTACGTTTGATCCACAATCAAATAAAGCTTCATTCAAGACATATTTGGCTGCTACCAACAAAGTTGCCCAAAGTATCCTTTCGCAACATTGTAACAAACCACAGAATATTACTAAGTATCAAAGGAAACTTATCAAGCAGTTGGCTGATGACCCAACCATAGTCATTAGGTCTGCATACAAAGGAGGGGGCATTGTAATCATGGACTACCAATACTATACTGAAGAACTACAGATACAACTCTCAGACCAAAATACATACAGGCTATTACCAAGTGATCCCACTAAAGAGATCCAGTACAAAATAGAAGACATACTCTCAATGGCTCTCAAGGCGGGTTATATTGACACCCAATTGTATCAGTTCTTGCACAAAATAAATCCTTGCATGCCTATTATTTACAGCATTCCCAAGATACATAAAAATGCAGAAAGATCACCTGGACACCCTATTGTTTCAGCGGTAGACGGTATTCTCGAACCGATTTCGAAATGGCTGGATTTTATTTTTAAAGGGCCAGTAAAATAACTACATACATGTGTTAAAGATATACAGATATTACTTACCAAATTGTCGAGAATACATGTCAATCAACAGAAGTTAATTCTAATAACCATGGACGTGGCGAGTTTATACACTATTATCCCCCATAAAGAGGGTGTGGATGCTATGAAAACTGTACTCACTCAAGCCAAAAATTATCACGGCCCACCTATAGAGTTTGTCCTTGAGTTACTTATGCTAATGATCCAAAACAACTATTTTCGGTTCGAAAATAAATGGTTTTTACAAGTGGCTGGAACTTCCATGGGGGCGGCAATGGCCCCCATCTATGCAAATTCCTATATGTATGTTTATGAAGAAAAGTATATTCTGTCACTATATGCACAACATATTGTTCAATACTTCCGCTACATTGATGATTTGCTCATTATGTGGTCAGGTACATACGCAGAGGCGTCAGATATGGTGGAGAACCTCAATAAACTACCTGTTCCAGTTAGATTAACGGCAAATATTATCCATGAAAATGTACACTTTTTGGATTTGGAATTGAGAGTAGGAGAACATCAAATTGAATTCTCCCTATATTCAAAACCTACAGATCGCAACATACTACTTCATGCCCAGAGTGCACATCCTCGTGCACTCAAAGACTCCCTTCCCAAGGCACAATTTCTTTGTGTAATCAGGAATAACTCAAATACAGATATGATGGAAAGACAATTAAAGGAAATGTACCAAAAAATTTTCAATCGTGGGTACAAAAGCAATATCCTACAGTGAGCATAGAAAGAGGCCTGAATGGCACATGCACCTCGGAAAGTTGATGCCCCACAGAGAATGGTATTCCCGATGACTTTTCATCACCATTCATCCTTGGTAGCCCGAGCTATCAGGAACAATTGGCAAATGGTTTCTACAGACGATACACTCCCTAAAGTCTTTAAAGAAGCTCCACTTATATGTTTCAAAAGAAACAAGAACTTAAAAGACATGCTGGTACAGACAGATCATGTAAAGAGCTACACTAAAGTACCCTAGACAGTAAATCGAGGAAGTGTACGCTGTCTTGGTTGTGTCACCTGTGGACATATGCTACAAGCAAAATTCTTTAATCACCCTCATACTAATAAAAAGTACGAAATCAGATATATGATTACGTGCAAAACATCATTCGTCATGTACAAATTGACATATCCATGTAGTCTCAACTATGTGGGCAAAAAAGAGACCCCATTATGCGAACGAATACGAGGACATCTTTCAAGCATTCACCTGGCATATAGAGATGGTGTTATAGACAAGCCGGTAGCTAAACATTTTTTAGCACAACAGCATCCCTTGTCTTCTCTAAAGTTCACAGCTATTGATCATATACCACTACCAAGAAAGAGGAGGTGATAGAAGCCTAATGTTATTATACAGAGAAGCATACTGGATTCATGAACTTAACACAGTGTCCCCATGTGGACTTAATGAAAATTTGCTGTTCCATTCATTCCTCTAAGATATATCCAGCTTGTGCAGTATTTTACTTTATTAAGTGTTCTTGCATAGCAAAACCACTTAATGTTATCTCACATATATATTATTATTAAGTGTTCTTGCATAGCAAGACCACTTAATGTTATCTCACATATATATTATTAAGTGTTCTTGCATAGCAAGACCACTTAATGTTATCTCACATATATATTATTATTATTATTATTATAGCAAAATTTGCCACCCTAACTCCTCCCACAGTTTTTACACTACATAGACAAAAATTTACCAAAACGTGCAGATTGTTCCCGATCGGATTGCTATTACTTTGTGGAACGTTTCGCCGAATGGTTCACGGAATATCGTCGTTCTTGTGGCGAAATTTGTCCCATAGGAATGAATGGCAAAGCTAGAGTGGGAGCTGGCAAAAGCTGAAAAATCAGGACATGATTTCTAAACTGCCACCACTCCCTTATTTTCAGGCCCACCTACACAAATCTTATATCAAAACGTTCAGCTATCCCTGCTGCCACTAAACATGTCAACGGCTAAGCCGTAGTCCTGATAGTTTTCACAATATAATCATTTGTTTGCAACTAACGCCGTCCATTGACTTTCATTGAAACTTCACTCTGCAAAGCTCAAATTTGAAGTGCAATTCCTAAACTGCGACTGTGCCTTCAATTTTAATACTTCAGAGACATACTATGCATCAAAATGATTCTCACAATATAAAGCTCTTCGCTGTAGGATTTATAGTTTTTAAAATACGACCGTTTGAAGATGGCAACCACCAGTGAAGTGAGCGATTTGGAGCCGTTTGTTTTTAACCGCTCTTCTCTGCCCTATTTGAGATCTATTAGTTCCTGTTGGCAGTTGGTGGAATGTTGGAGGGATTTCAAAGCTCAAATTTGAAGGGCAATTTCTAAACTGCGACTGTGCCTTCATTCTTAATACTTCAGAGACATACTATGCATCAAAATGTAGGTCTCGGTCTTGTGATTCTCACAATATAAATCGCTTCGCTGTAGGATTTATAGTTTTTAAAATATGACCGTTTGAAGATGGCAACCACCAAAATACTCTGACCTGTCAAGGCTGCAGCAGCAAGTGATGTCATAGACAGGGCCTTTTGAACACCTGCTAATGTTTTTATAAATGTATGGTTTAATGTAACTGTGTAACAACCTTGCAATTAAATGTGCTATATAAATGATAACAGTTACTCCGCCCACTCCAGTTGTAGACTAGTGGTGAAGGCAAGAACACTTCACACAATTTCCCCAGAAATTGTAGCTTTTCTAGTTATTAAGTGTTCTTGCATAGCAAGACCACTTATTGTTATCTCACATATATATTATTCTTATTATAGCCAAATTTGCCACCCTAACTCCTCCCACAGTTTGTTACACTACACAGACAAAAATTTACCAAAACGTGCAGATTGTTCCCGATCGGATTGCTATTACTTTGTGGAACGTTTCGCCGAATGGTTCACAGAATATCGTCGTTCTTGTGGCGAAATTTGTCCCATAGGAATGAATGGCAAAGCTAGAGTGGGAGCTGGCAAAAGCTGAAAAATCAGGACATGATTTCTAAACTGCCACCACTCCCTTATTTTCAGGCCCACCTACACAAATCTTATATCAAAACGTTCAGCTATCCCTGCTGCCACTAAACATGTCAACGGCTAAGCCATAGTCCTGATAGTTTTCACAATATAATCATTTGTTTGCAACTAACGCCGTCCATTGACATTCATTGAAACTTCACTCTACAAAGCTCAAATTTGAAGTGCAATTTCTAAACTGCGACTGTGCCTTCATTTTTAATACTTCAGAGACATACTATGCATCAAAATGTAGGTCTGGGTCTTGTGATTCTCACAATATAAAGCTCTTCGATTTATAGTTTTTAAAATACGACCGTTTGAAGATGGCAACCGCCAGTGAAGTGAGCAATTTGGAGCAGTTTGTTTTTAACCGCTCTTCTCTGCCCTATTTGAGATCTATTAGTTCCTGTTGGCAGTTGGTGGAATGTTGGAGGGATTTGAAAGATTTCAAAGCTTCTCACTTGCTGTAGAGTGAGTGAACCACACTCCAACCTTTCCACAGTTACTCCAGCCACTCCAACCACACAACAGTTACTCCAGCCACTCCACCCAGTTACAACGCCCACTCCAGTTGTAGACTACTGGTAAAGGCAAGAACACTTCACACAATTTCCCCAGAAATTGTAGCTTTTCTAGTTGCTGTTTGTTTTTGTTTTTTATTACATGCACATTTGAGATACATTTCTTTTAGTTTAGCACTTATTATGAGATCTTAGAAAGATATTCATGGGATAGCCCAAAAGTGGACACACATTTAGATAAATAGGATGCGTTTTGATAAGTTGATGATTAGATATATTAGATATCACTGGGTCCCACACTGATTCTGCCATGGGAGAAAAATTAAATAGTGAGAGTGCTAAATAAGCAAAAGTGTATTTTAATAATCTGTTGTAAGAACTTTTGTATATATTATTCCTCAGAGGTCACCCCCACTTATGAGTTTTACAATTACCAATTTCTGTTCTTCATTTTTATTGTAAGAACTTTTACAACAGATTATTAAAATACACTGCAACGTACTTAGCACTAGCACTCTTTGATTTGTCTCCTACACCGGAATTAGTGAAGGACCCACCGATATTGGGATACTGTGAAGTAGTGCTGGGCTTAACACAATATGATATGGCCATATGGTGGGCATGGATCCCCATATTTGTTTGCTGAAATACGTGATTTCAAGTAGTCTTATAAAATAAAAAATAGATTTGTATGTGTGCCTTGTTCCTTCTGTATGATGTATATATCTTGCTCTCTATGGAAGCACCATTCCTGTGAAATGCATGTTCTGGGTGTGCACCCAATTTCCCTTTTGTCTTTACTGTTTAGTGATTGATAGAGTTCATAGTACAGTGTTTAGACATTACTCCCAATCACTTAGCGCAATCAAAATTAACATCTGTATTTTTCTTTGAATTGCTTTGCAGGAATACACATGTAACAACACGCAAATACCAAGAAACAAAGCAAATATAATTTTCAAATCATTTTTATTAATCCACAATTGAAGAATCCCTAATGACATGAATGCCCAATTTTACGAGTTAAAATATGAAGTTTGTGCTTATTTGCCTTGTGTATAATGGTACCAGCAAACACCTCGGACTGTATCTGATTAAAGGCCAATCTGTATGATTTTTTATATTGTTTGTTAAAGTAACACTGGAGTACCTGGGAGCTGAATCATTTTCAATTTGTTAAACACTGAATGAAGGTCCCTGGACGCCTGCTGTCCAGCCCCCCTCTACTGTTTAGACTCATACTTAAACATTAGTTCAAGCAGCAATAGTTGGCAGTGATTGGAACGCCACCTGCTGGCTCTCAGAGTATCACAGACATCTATTGCTGCTATACACTGGTATAGCTAATGTGGAGTGTAACTACTCCAAGCAAGGGATGTGCAGTAGGCCCCTCATTAGGTGTTAAACTATTCGTGATTTAACATTAACCATGGAGCAGGTGCCGTGGATTGCAGACGCTACAACCAATTCAATTAGACAAAATTGTTATAGTGCTAGAGTTTTTCTTTAAATAAAATTTCATATTTTAACCCACATGTTCGTATGATGACATATTTTCATATGTTTGAACTGTTTTGCAGGAAATCACATGTAGCAAAATTGTCAACTAGTAATGAACTTTTATTAAGAAGTACGTTTTCTAACAATCTTGGGAGCATCATTGGTTAGAAGATGAATTTTGTCTACCTTGTTTCTCTAACTTCTAAAAAACAAACAGATTATTATTATTTTTTCATCTTTTTAAAATTGTTTTTAATTTGAGTAGCTAAATATCATCCCACTGAAAATTACACTTTGTCTACTATGTTGACTGTTTTTACTATAAATCTGAATCCAACTTACGTTTTTCATTTTCTTTCTATGTATGCTTGAGAGGTACTCCCTGTACTCGTTGTACTCTTTTAAAGAGCAAACAACCTAAACAAGACATTTTCTTTTAATTCCATGTCATTCAGTTAAATTTATGTATGCAATATGTTAGTGTAAAATTAAATGGTAGTGGCATGTTGCTTGTTTTTGTTTTTTTATCCTACCTTATCATCACTGGTGATAAATCCCTGCTGACGTATCCGTTGTCGGGGTACTTTACTCTGGTAATATTCTTTTAAGTATGGGTCATGCAGGTTATTGTAGGTTGTCCTCATCAAACGACAATATGGATCCTCAAGGTCAAATGATGGACTTGGCTTATAAAGCTGCAAAAACATTATAACATAAAACATTTGTGCACTCATTCTGTAAACCTATTCTGAAGAACACTCATTAGCATAAAACAACCAATATATGAAATAATTGGGGATTGTTTGAAAGGTTAAACATAGTAGGTTAAACATAGTAGACTAATGCTTATCCACTTCAGCTATTTTGTTATATGGTAGAAGAGTTAATAATCTACAATAGAACTAATGATTGATGTGAGATACTAATTTATAAAATCTTTTAATGCTTACTTTAATCATTCCATGGCTTGGCATTAAATATACAACCCTTCATATCAATCCGTAGCCCTATTTCAATTGTCTTGAAAATATCTGCTTACTAGTCTGGATTAGTATTAAATACCTTTTCCGAGAGCTTGGTGGTACAGAACTGGACAGGTTGTTTAGGACATACTGGAAATTTCACTCCAGAAGGAACATCCACAAATTGTTCTGCTGGGGGTGCTCTAATGAAATCCACCTAAACAAATAGAAATTCAGTAAATGTAGATTACAGAACATATGTAAAATGTACATATTAATGTGATTTTTTTTTAATATAATTTATACTTTGTTGGAGAATGACATCCACAATAAACTAAAAAAAATATATATATATCAAGAAAATGACAATGTAAAAAAAAATCTCAGGTTTACAGCCTGTGTCTGTAAAATGTTCCCTTCCTAATATGAATCAGACTATGGATTTAAATTGTAGCGTATACCTTTTCTGAGGGATTTGCGGTTAGCATCGGAATCCGATTATTAGGACATGGTGGGAGTTTGATCCCCGAAGACGTATTTCTCTTTGTTGGCTTGGCTCTAATGGAAGATGCCTAAAACAGAGAATCATTTATAACGATTTTATGCATGCATATATTGGTATATCTTCTATGACTATTCACATTCCATTTTATGTTTTCTGATGATGAGGCATCAAATTAGTCACTAAAATTATTATACTTATATGGGGGGTCCATATGGATCTTATCTATCGCCATACATTGGGCATAAGAAGGAAAGGAACTGGGTTAGAAGGTCAAATGGGCAGGGGGTGCATGGATTTAGTGAGTACATAACCCCCATTCACCTTGCCATGTGTTGTTTCTCTTGAAAGAGCTGGAAACATCTGCTTCTTCTCTCTTGCAAATTCTTCTGCCATGGTTATACAGTAATAACTGTTAAGGTAGGTCCTGTGCAGCAGATATATATAGCCTAAACTGTCAATGACATCACCACAATGCTGTGACCTCATCAGATACCTTAAAAGGACATCCCCTGCACGAATACAAAATTCATTAAAAATCCCTGTTATATATACCCCAAATTAAAAATTGCATATATTTTATCATGCATTTTTTCATTGGGGATATATCTAAAAACAGTTTGCAAAACCTACAGTTCTCTGTCCACTGCCTATGGAAGCCCTCCCCTTCTAAGCCCGCCCAGACTTTCTGGGCTGTCCAATCATAGACTCCCCAAAACAGCTCAATGAAAAGTCTTTGCTAGACAGGTGCTCTGATTAATTGTTGCCTCTTGAGTTTAGTTACTATAATCTGTCACTATTAAAGGCAGGTAGTTAGTAGCAGCTACTAATTAATAACCGTATTAAAAACTTGTTGCAATTTTTTTCTGGCTGTCCATTAGTAATGTCTGCTTGCAGTGATACCAACCACTTGTAGATGTGTTGCTTATTGGTAAAACACACAAAACATATGGTTTGTAAGCTGTTTCTAACCATAATGTGCCTGTAAGGGATCTCCGTGAGCGTACTTTACTCTATGATTGGCCAGTTAAAGTGTATGGCATTACACTGTACACATGGTTGCTATTAAAGGAACACTCAAGGCACCATAAAAACTTAATCAAAATGGTGCCAGGAGGCCCCTAGACCCATTTTTATTTCAAGTGGTTTCACCCCTTTAGTTATGAGTGTGCCAGGGGCCTCTGGCATGCTTGTAGCTGGTAACGCGCTGGAGTTATTGGGAAACACACACTCTGCATTCACTACACTAACACACACTGCATTCATTACACACTAACACACTCTCTGCATTCACTACACTATGCACAAACTCTGCATTTACTACGCTGACATTTACTATGCATTCACTACACTGACACACACTCTGCATTCACTACACTAACACACACTCTGCATTAACTACACTGCATTAGTTTTCACAATATAATCATTTGTTTGCACCTAACGCCGTCCATTGACATTCATTGAAACTTCACTCTACAAAGCTCAAATTTGAAGTGCAATTTCTAAACTGCGACTGTGCCTTCATTTTTAATACTTCAGAGACATACTATGCATCAAAATGTAGGTCTGGGTCTTGTGATTCTCACAATATAAAGCTCTTCACTGTAAGATTTATAGTTTTTAAAATACTACCGTTTGAAGATGGCAACCGCCAGTGAAGTGAGCAATTTGGAGCCGTTTGTTTTTAACCGCTCTTCTCTGCCCTATCTGAGATCTATTAGTTCCTGTTGGCAGTTGGTGGAATGTTGGAGGGATTTGAAAGATTTCAAAGCTTCTCACTTGCTGTAGAGTGAGTGAACCACACTCCAACCTTTCCACAGTTACTCCAGCCACTCCAACCACACAACAGTTACTCCAGCCACTCCACCCAGTTACAACGCCCACTCCAGTTGTAGACTACTAGGATTTATAGTTTTTAAAATATGACCGTTTGAAGATGGCAACCGCCAAAATACTCTGACCTGTGCCAGGCTGCAGCAGCAAGTGATGTCATAGATAGGGCCTTTTGAACACCTGCTAATGTTTTTATAAATGTATGGTTTAATGTAACTGTGCAACAACGTTGCAATTAAATGTGCTATATAAATGATAACAGTTACTCCGCCCACTCCAGTTGTAGACTACTGGTGGAGGCAAGAACACTTCACACAATTTCCCCAGAAATTGTAACTTTTCTAGTTATTATTATTATTATTATAGCAAAATTTGCCACCCTAACTCCTCCTACAGTTTTTACACTACATAGACCAAAATTTACCAAAACGTGCAGATTGTTCCCGATCGGATTGCTATTACTTTGTGGAACGTTTCGCCGAATGGTTCACGGAATATCGTCGTTCTTGTGGCGAAATTTGTCCCATAGGAATGAATGGCAAAGCTAGAGTGGGAGCTGGCAAAAGCTGAAAAATCAGGACATGATTTCTAAACTGCCACCACTCCCTTATTTTCAGGCCCACCTACACAAATCTTATATCAAAACGTTCAGCTATCCCTGCTGCCACTAAACATGTCAACGGCTAAGCCGTAGTCCTGATAGTTTTCACAATATAATCATTTGTTTGCAACTAACGCCGTCCATTGACATTCATTGAAACTTCACTCTACAAAGCTCAAATTTGAAGTGCAATTTCTAAACTGCGACTGTGCCTTCATTTTAATACTTCAGAGACATACTATGCATCAAAATGTAGGTCTGGGTCTTGTGATTCTCACAATATAAAGCTCTTCGCTGTAGGATGTATAGTTTTTAAAATATGACCGTTTGAAGATGGCAACCACCAAAATACTCTGACCTGTCAAGGCTGCAGCAGCAAGTGATGTCATAGACAGGGCCTTTTGAACACCTGCTAATGTTTTATAAATGTATGGTTTAATGTAACTGTGCAACAACGTTGCAATTAAATGTGCTATATAAATGATAACAGTTACGTCGCTCATTCCAGTTGTAGACTACTGGTGGAGGCAAGAACACTTCACACAATTTTCCCAGAAATTGTAGCTTTTCTAGTATTGATTATGTAGTCTCAATTTTCAAATTTCATTATGGATCGGCTGTTAAGCACTTTTTAATTAGCACTTTCACATATTATATGCACTTTCATGCATTACTAATAGTATATAAAAGCACTTTATAACATAAAATATACTCCATATGGTTATAGATTATATTTTTGAATTTTTGTTCACATTTATAATCCATCTGTCACTTTGGATATCCTTTATTATGACACCATATAAGTCACTCAATTTATAAAGTTTGCATCAATCAATTTACATTATAAGTGGGCAACACTTAGTTACATATAACTACTTATTTGCTAGTACTGTAAGTTTTAGTATACAGTATCCTGTCATGCACTTTATTTATAATTTTGCACTGTATGTTGGCACTTTATTAACATTTAAGCACTTTACACTTCACAGTTACATAGAGATACTTGAGCACTGCTGAGCACTTTAAAATATTGGACTTTCTTCATATAATGAGGAAGTGTGTACATAGTATGTACTGTATTACATATCGATATCTCTTGTTTTTGTGCAAGCTAGTATTATTTTTTATGTATAAGACATATATGTGCCTGGCATCAGCCAGTTTCACTCTGTCCAATCTATCCATTTCAGTTTTCACTGTAGAGCACTTTAAAATAATGGAGTATACTCACACCTTATAATGAGGAAGGATATGTATTATTCTTTATGTTGACAACCTTTAATGTTTAAGTGCAAGCTAGAATCACTTATGTGTGATGCATATATGTGCCTGGTATCAGCCAGCCTCACTTTGTTCACTTTGTCCATTTTAATCTATACTTTCAACGGCTTCAATGCGCCGATCGTTTTTTTCCCAATCGGTGCAGTGTTGTGCTGCCCGCATGGCGTCTGTCTGTTCCCGTGATTACGCGGTAATGTTGTCAAGTTGCCATAGAGATGCGTATGGCGTCATGCCGCAATATGCCGTCTATTGGCTGATCAGCAAGACGCCGATCGGGCATTTGTACCAGCTGGGGTAAGTCAATTAATTATTCACTATCCTTTATAGTATATAAGTTTGTTTAGTCTGTGTATTACACATGTATGTATTTTTTTGATCCTGAGGAAAGCCCTACAGTGGGGCTGAAATGTTGATCGTATTTTTAATGTATATCTTATCAACTTTTTGGATTTTAAATGAAGCCCGAGGAGTGCAGCCATCATTTTGGATATTCTATATACATAAGTATATACATATATTTCACTATATATATCTATATATAAATAAAAATGATTTTTAAAAATTATATACACATACATATATATATATATTTGTGCTCGGAATTTAAATACGTGATGGATAGTAACTGTGAGCAAAGTTGGTTGTGGTGTGCCGAAACCAACGTACGAGTGGGCCTGTAAATAAAAGAGGGCCCACCAAGGATAATGTAGTTAAAACAGGGTGTAGGTGGGTGGGGACAATCAGCTGAGCGGCAGCGGTGAGTAGGGGCTGGGAGCTTAAGTAGGGGACTTACTCCTCCCACAAATTCAGGCCTAATGGCCTTTCTACTTGTGCTCGGAATTTAAATACGTGATGGATAGTAACTGTGAGCAAAGTTGGTTGTGGTGTGCCGAAACCAACGTACGAGTGGGCCTGTAAATAAAAGAGGGCAAAAGATAAATTCGAGAAAATACACACTTTATTGCATTTTACAAGACCAAGTTTCTGAAAGCTTGGCGAAGCTCTTTCTCTGGTTGCGGAATATATGCGTTATATATGGAGGATTTCCATCGCCCGAGCCTTTTGATGATGTGGACCGGTGCGTTTGTGCTTGAGGCTGCTGAGGCGGCTCCTATGCGGAAGGAGTGCCCGGAGAATGCAGCCGGGTTGTGTCCGAGCTTAGATAACAGAGTTCTGACATGAGACATCAATTTTGCCGTGGTAAGCGGGTGCCCTTGTAATGTTAAGAGCGGAGAGTCTGGCAGGTGAGTGTGAAGAGTTGACCGTAGTTGGTCGAGAACTTTCACCGGACACCAGGCATTATCAGTAGGGAAGAGAGGAATTATTGTAGGATGTATTGACCGGTTGGTTTTAGTGGTAGGGATAGAAAGGAGGTAGTGATCCTCTACCTTGGTGAGGTGTGAAGTTTTAAGGCATCGTGCGATATCTCCTTGACAAATCACTGTGAATTCTCTAGGTCTGAGAAAACCGTAGAAAGCGAGATATATGGCAGATTTTATCACCGTATTGGTGTGGCTATCAAATGGGGCTGTGTCAAGGAGATTGCTAAGTGACCTGAAGATAGGCCCGTCTATGGGTAATCTAGTGCTTGCGAGTGGTGGTGAAACCTTTGATATACCTTTCAATACCTTTTTTATGGGGTATGAAGACAAAAAGGGGGTGCTGTTAGGAAAATTGGTGAGGCTGTGGTGCTGAACCACGGTGATGTAAAGTTTAATGGTGTTGTGTGACAGATTAAGGTGTAGGTGGCAGAAAGAGGCAAAAGACACCATGGTTTGGATAGAAAAGTCACCTTGTAGCCCGAACTCTGCAGTGAATTTGTTAAATATGTTAAGTGCCCTATTGTAAGTGATAGCAGTGTTGGGTGATAATGCTTGGTGAGTGAGTGATCTAGCGTGAAGCAAGAGTGTGCTTAATCCAATATTAGTTCGTGAAACCGTGGTGTCCTGGATGGCTGTTGGTGAGCTGCTGGGAGTGCCTGAGAAAATGCCTGGAATCGAGAACGAGAAAGAGCGTCAGCGGCGGTGTTGTGAATACCCGGGATGTGAGAACATACTAAGTGAAACTGATTGGATGCTGCCAGCCAGGTCAACTTGCGAATCAGCCGCATGATGGTCAGGGATGATGAGCGCCCTTTGTTAATGATATCGCAAGCTGCCGAGTTATCTGAGTAGCATTTTACTGCCTTGCCGGACCAGAGATGACCCCAGGTGTGTGCGGCCGCCACAATGGGGTAAATTTCAAATAGGGTTGAGGTCTCCCTGAATCCTGGCAAGGCATCCGTCTCAGTGGGCCAGTGGCCCCTAAACCAGTGGTTCCTGAAAATGGCTGCGAAACCGGTGTTGGCTGCTGCGTCTGTGTGGATGATGGGTGAAGAGGTGGAGAGAGGGGGGATAAACATGGAGATACCATTCCAGTCTTTCAAAAACTTCCCCCACATAGCCAAGTCAGCCTTGGCGTGGGGGTCCAAAGAAACTGTGCCGGAGTCCGGGACTCCATGGAGCAGGCAAAGAAGTCTGGAAATAAAAGACCTTCCCTGCGGAATGATGCGCATGGCGAAGTTCAGAGATCCAAGAAGGGACTGAAGTTCTCTCCTGGTGCAAACGTCACTCCGCAGGAACGTGTCTATCTCCCCTCTCAATCGTGAAAGTTTGTCGTGTGGAAGGCTAGCTCTGAGTTTGACAGAATCGAGCTCTATGCCTAAAAAGGTCAACTTTGTTGTGGGTCCTATAGTTTTGGCTGGGGACAAAGGGACTCCAAGTGTGGAAAAAAGTGCGGTAGTACTATTGATTGCTGTGGGTGTTGATGACCCTGGCTCTATCAGTAGAAAGTCATCTAGATAGTGAATAACGGAGTGACACCTGATGACATTCAGAAGCAGCCAGCATAGTGACTCAGCGAAAATGTCGAAAAGTTTGGGGCTGCTTCGGGAACCAAAAGTGAGTCGTGTTGAGAAGTAATAATACCCTCGCCATTTAACACCGTGTAAGTGCCAGAGTGAGGGGTGTATGGGCAGTAATTTAAAGGCGTTAGTGATGTCTGTTTTGCTGAGCCAGGGTCGATTACCAGATGTCATGATGGACTGTATGGCGTCGTCGATGGTGACGTACTGCAGAGAGAATTCGTCTGCTGGAATGAGTGCGTTTATGCTTGGAACAAAAGAGGAGTGCGGTGCCGATAAATCGATAATGAGACGTTTTTTATTAGAATATTTGTGAATAGCAATACCAATAGGGTTAGTGCGCCAGGAGGAAAACGGTGAAGAGGTGAAAGGACCGATCATGAAACCGCTTGTGGTTTCTGCGGAAATGAGAGTGTCTACAGCGACTGGGTCTAAACGTGCAGACTGGAGATTAGGACATTCTAGTGTACCTGGTGGAATGGCTATTATGCCTGTGTGAAACCCTTGTGAGAAACCTGTGGTGAGAAAATACACTAAGTGCCCGCTGGGGTGAGACCTTAGATAAAAAACCAGGTTGTCGATATTTATGTCGGTTAGTCATTTGTTTGGTGACAACCTGGCTGGACACATGGTCTTGGTATGTGCCCTGAAACATATGGAGCAGATGTGCAATAATCTACAGGCGCTGAAACTGCAGGAGCCTGCGTTGAAATTATTGCACACCTGTGCTTTACCTAAAAAGGAGATGGGCCTACCCAGCTTATCCCGGAGACCACCCGCTGGCTTGTTGTGAGGGGTGAAAGAGGAGTGAGGTGTGAACGTGGGGTGAGGGGTGAGAGTGGAGGTGGTGGGATCTGGTTCGACGGGACATAAGTCCGCCATGTGGGATGTAGAATTACAGATGGCACAAGCCGGGGGCCTGAGTCCAGCGAAGTGGCGACAGAAAAGTTCAGTGTCCATCTGACCCCAGTTCATTCTAATGTTGAACTGCTTGAGATGGGTCGCCGCCTTCGCTGAGACTGACTTGTGGTAGTCATAGAAGGAAGAGCCCCCGTACTTGATGCCTAGATCCACTACCTTGTGGAGATAGAGATCTAGCTCTTCTCTCCTATGGGGATACACCGTGCAAATGACGTCGCGGTATATCCCAAAAGCTATCACAAACTGTGGGATAGACAATTTTTTATTAAGCCTGGGATCCCTCGTTTTAAGCACAACAGAAATGTCACCATAATTGTATGCCTTGTTCTCGAGTACATCCTGAGAGGCTATGAGTAAAGACACCAGACACACATCCTTCCCGTCAAGGATATCTTTCCTGATAGAATCTGGGACGGAGTGTGCTGGTGACTCGAAAGGTGTGATGGCTGTGCCAGGTGCTGGAGGGGGGAGTATAGAGGGACATGAAGGTATGGCAGGTACAGCCGTGGTAGAGACTGGGACTACGGTGTTAGTACCTGAGGAGGAGATGGCGCTCTCCACCTTAGACAGCCTGCTATTGAGGGCCTGTAGATTGGCCAAGATATCTGCCAGGGTATCCTGGGTGGCCGTGCTGTTACTTGGTGGTTGTCCTTGAGAGCTAGTTCCCGGCCGAGGCTCGGGGACTTGGTGGGTAAGCAGCCTGTAAAGTTCTGCCTTTCTAGCTGTGGCCGGAAAGGGGATTCCCCTGAGCCTAAGCTCGGCTGTGATTTTGGGAATAGTCCATGCTCTCAAGGACGTGGGGGTTGAAAGAGTGAGTGATTCGCCTGGAGACACGGGTCTGATTGGCGTGAATGGTGTTTCTTCTGTCAGTTCTTCGGTTGGAATTGGTTCTTGGGACATTCTAAAAAGGAATGATTATGTGAAAGATATATTAGAAGGGGAGTGAGGTAAGAAGGGGGGGGGTATGGGGAGTGGTGTGTCTTGAAGAACTGGACTTTAATGCTAGATGCCGAGGCGAAAAACTTAACTATTGAATGACTGGATAGGTGAGGCCCTGCTAATGCCAAGTGGCGATGAGAGGCTCTACCTATGATTTGGCTTATGACGTAGGTGCCACAGACGTGGTGGCGGGATGTTGGCCTCTCGGTGACGATAAGAGAAATCAAAACGTGTGGCCGTGACAGGTGAGGCCCTAACTAGAGCCCTGTAGTAAGGCATGCGAGGCTTATAACTATGATTTGGGCGTGGGGCCGTACCTCCGTGTTGAGGTGGGGTGGGGGTGGTAGGCCTCGCGGGATCAGATTTCCTGATAGGGTGGGCTAAGGCATTAGCCTGTGCCGTATAGCCAGTTCGATAGTATGCTAAAGGGTAAAGTTAGAGGACTGGAGTGGTGTGTGGATACTAACCTTGACTGGTCGCAAATGGTATCTGGAGCCTCCTGGTAAGTGTAGAGAGTCTTGTCTTAAATGTTGTCTTTGAGGAAGAATCCTGGGGGTTTAAGACAGATGTTGATGTGTTTATACGTATCGTGATGTTGTATGAATAGTATAGGGAGAAGGTTTGTTAGGGGCACCACGTGAGATCCTGCATTGAGGGATCTGGGAGGTTTAGGTGTAGGAATGGGATGATTTTGGATATGAGTGAGAAGGCAGAATGAGGCCTTGGGGTAGCGAATGAACGTACTTGAGTAAGGATGTAAGTACCTGAAGGTATGGCTGAGTACCGGGTCAGGTTTTTGGTGTCTTCTGAGCCTGATGGCCGTATGACCGAAAGTCTGTGTAGACAAGTAGTAAAGAGATAACGTATCCTGGGCGTAAGCCTGAGGGAAGGTAGTAATGGAGTTGAGACCGCGTGAGGTCTAGTATTGAAAAGAGAGTGAACTATACCTTTGTTTAAAGTACAGAGATTTGTTTAATCGTGGCAGGTTAACTGCGTAGAAACGGTGGAAGCTTAGATTAGTACAGGATCTAAGGGTTTAACCAAGACAAATTTCCTATTTAGCAATAGATGTGAAGATAATTGATAAAACCTGATAAATCAAGGTGATAATAAACCATACCTGTTCCTGTAATAAAAGGACCTTGAAATAACAACTTTAATGCAGAAAAGCAAGAGACCGATGCAATCTGTAAAAGCCAAAAATGTGACAGCGTGATTTATGTGCAAGGAATAGTACGGATTATGTGTAAAGGGTATAACTTGTAAATAGTGTTTAAATGACTTATCTGAGTGTTATTTGGAAAGAATGGTATAGCTTGAATTTAGATACGTATGAAGTTAAGAACCGTGGTGAACATTATGTTTATTACAGAAAAATACTTAAATGGTTTAACAAGGTAGGAAAACACAGGGCTGGTAGTTAACCATATAATGTAACCGCAAACTGATATGAAGGAATAAATAATAGTAGGACTGTGATTAGAACTTATGCATGCTTAGTTTAAAAGAATAGAAATAACCGAATGTAAATTAGTAAGATGGTGTTTGTGAATTTAACCATACGAATGGGTTAGTGCTGAAATAACCGAACGGAAAAAGTGAATACAGATAATAATGAGCATAAACATGAAATATTCATTCGGTTGTTTCCGTACGAAAATGCATTAAATGATAGCGAAATGAGCCGAACGTTCGTGCGTTTTTTGGCGCGAATGGAGATATTAACGAAAAGCGTGTATTCGTGAAAATGCGAAAGAGGGAGCCTACCCCTACGTTTTTAGGCCCGAACGGCGGGGAAATAGCGAACGCTAATTCCCACGCCTTGCTTACGTGAACGCGCCGGTCTCGTGACCGGAAGTCGGGTACCTCGACCGGAGGGAAACGGAGTGGAAGGACCTCGGACGGACGGAGGATTGCACAGGGCGTCTGGCTGCTGGAAACAGGTACAGTTCTGGCGGGAAGCTGGACCGGAAGTGCTGGTTGCTAAGGACAATCAGCTGAGCGGCAGCGGTGAGTAGGGGCTGGGAGCTTAAGTAGGGGACTTACTCCTCCCACAAATTCAGGCCTAATGGCCTTTCTACATATATATATATATATACATATATACACGTGTATATATATATAATAATTCTACATATATATTTATGTAATCATTTTACTTAATTAGGTCATTTTATTAATTACAATTTGCGGGACCTGCCTGACAACCCAGGCCGAAAGTCCAGGGAATTTAGTTTGCTAGCACTATATTTAACCCTGTAACTTTCCAAGACACCATAAAACCTGTACATGGGGGGTACTGTTTTACTCGGAAGACTTTGCTGAACACAAATATTAGTGTTTCAAAACAGTAAAATGTATTAGAACGATGATATTGTCAGTGAAAGTGACTTTTTTGAATTTTTCACACACAAATGGCACTTACATGGACGATATAATTGTTGTGATACATTTTACTGTTTTGAAACACTAATATTTGTGTTCAGCGAAGTCTTCTGAGTATAACAGTACCCCTCATGTACAGGTTTTATGGTGGTTTCAAAAGTTACAGAGTCAAATGTAAGGCTTGCATTTCGGTTTTTTCACACTGAAATTCGCCAGATTGGTTACGTTGCCTTTGAGACCATATGGTAGCCCAGGAATGAGAATTACCCCCATGATGGGGTATGTCCAGTCATTTTTAGTAGCCACAAAGTAGTCACAAACACTAGCCAAAATTGGCGTTCAAAATAGTTTTTTGCATTTTTCACACACAAACAAATATTAACACTAACTGTGGCCAGTGTTTGTGACCAAGTGGCTACTAAAAAAAGACTGGACATACCCCATTTGCAATACCTTGGGTTGTCTACTTTTGCAAATGGTATGCCATCATGGGGATAATTCTCATTCCTGGGCTACCATACGGTCTCAAAGGCAATGTGACCAATCTGGCGAATTTCAATGTGAAAAAACTTAAAAATGTAACATGCTATATTTGACCCTGTAACTTCCCAAAACACCACAAAACCTGTACATAAGGGGTACTGTTTGTGGCGGAACCAACCTTGCCACTTGCCACTGGAGGAGCCTGGTTGCCCACCGCTTGCCGCTGGACCATGGCCCTGCATTAAAAACCTTTTATTTTCCCTATGTGAGCAGTGTTACCCCAGATAGCTAAGCCATAGAGCCCATTCGTATACCGAAAGACTATGGGAAAGACTTTGGCTCCATGGCAATTGAACTGTATGCATGTGATCTGAGCGCCATCCGGTAATAATGTGCGCTCAGATCTAAGCTATCTGGGGATAGGTAGAATGTGTATGTTCTATGTGATGAATGTAACAGTATGTAATTTTATGTCTTTTACTGTCTTTTTACTGCCATGTGGTTAATGGAGTTTTGCCTCTGTCCTTGGAGATAATTGGATTATTTCCCAATTATCTCCAGGACAGAGAATAGGGATTGTGATGCATTGTGGGATTGTAAGCTTGTGATTGGTTAAGGTCCAATATGTTTCCCAGTTTCCCATCTGGTCCCCTAGGGGAGTGTCCACCAGGTGGGAGACCTGCATAAAAGCCGGGCAGTTAGCCCCAGTAAACCAGATTCTGCTTAACCCTCAAAACGAAGTGTCGTCTCGTTATTGGGGGAATTGGATTGTATGCTGACTGCCAGGAGTGTAAACCTTTTTTATGGTTTTTCCTGTTCGGCTGTTTCCAGTATTCGTGTAGTTTGCAGTTCGGGAGATTGGTGCTTACAGTAGCTGACTGTGCATCTGGGAAGGGGAATATCGCCTAAACGGTTTTTAACCTCTTGTGTGCAAAACGGTCCATTACACTGTTTTACACGAGAGACATCGCTGAATACAAATATGTGTATTTTATTGCAGTAAATGCAAACAGTATTATGACATTCACAGTTAGAATGTCACATAGAACTAAACCTTTTTTTTTAATTCTTATTTTCTCCCATTTTTTTATATTTTTTAATATTTTATTCATATTAAATTATGTTTTATACCTAAATATTTGATGTTAAATGAAAGCCCTGTTTCCCCTGAATACAATGATATATAATAAGTGTGGGTGCACATAATATGAAAGAGGTGAATTACGCCTGAATAGACATGTAGCGCAATTTCAAGGTTTCAACGTGTACATTTGGCTCAGTCTTTAAGGGGTTAAGTTACTATGTGGTGTTATTTTGGATATTTAGTTTAGTCCATACATTCGCAACTAAACATGTTTGATGCAACTTTGCGATATCCGGAACTAATATGCCACCTTTGTCATATTTGTTTTGTAGGGTCTTCTCGGATATTCTTGGGCTTTTATTTGCCCAAATAAAATTTGAAAATAGCCTTTGAAATTGTATGATCCTATCAATGCCTAGTCTAAATGGTAAGGTTCTGAATAAAAATAGAAGTTTCTGAATAGAGTAGGCATTCACTATGTTCAAACGGCCCAGTCCGGAAATCTCGATTTTGCTCCACTTAATCAGTTGCTTATGCATTAAAGTATATATCTTCCTAATTACGGTGTATTATATTCTGATTATTAAAAGATAATTTGATAACCAAATACTCAATGTATTGTTACAGTTAAATTGAAATTTAGATTTGAGAAAAAAATTGTTCGGCCTCAGATAAGTTTGACACCAAAATTTGAGTTTTCTTTAAGTTTATTTTATAGTTTGAAATATTTCCATATATTTCAATGACTTGTACAACCTCTGGAATAGAAATTAAGGGCTTCACCAGGGACAGAAGCACGTCATCTGCAAAAAGAGAAATTTTATAGTCACAAACGGCTGATTTAATCCCATATATTTCTCTATTCTCCCTAATTATGATTGCCAATGGCTCAATAGACAAAATATATATTAATGGCGCTAATGGGCAACCTTGCCTCGTCCTATTATTAACTGGAAATATAGTTGATTCAAAGAAGGGATTTATAATCTTCATAGATGGCTCTGTATATAATGACATAATTTTATCTTTAAAAGGACGTTGAAATCCAAATTTATTTAATACTATATTTAAAAATCTCCAATTAACCCTATCGAATGCTTTTTCCGCATCATGGGCCAAGGTAACAATTTCTGAATTCATAAGATTACTTTTAATTATCAAGTTAAGTATTCTGCAAATATATCCCTGATGAAGCCCGACTGATCCACCATAATTAAATTGGAAATAGCTAATTTCAATCTGTTTGCTAAAATATGAGAATACATTTTTATGTCTAGATTTATAAATTTTTTGTATTTGTAGTATCTTTCCCTGGTTTAAGGATCGGGATGATACATGCTAGCAACATCTCTTTAGGAAAGGGATTTGTAGTAGAAACTTTAAAAAATACTTTCAATAGTATGGGGGCCAAAATGTCAGCATAAGTTTTATAGAACACCGCTGAAAAGGCATCCGGCCCAAGGGCTTTGCTGGTTGTAATGTTTTTTATTGAGTTAAAAATTCCAAAATGTTAATAGGTGAATTCAACTCTCTAAGTTTTTCAAGGGATATTTCAGGGATACCTAGTTTATGCAGTAAATCATCTATTTCCGAGCTTAGCACCTTAGGTCTGGTAAGTTGTATAGAGCAGTTTGAGGAACTTACAAAAGCCTGAGATATATCTTTAGGACTTAAAAAACACTTATCTCCTACTATTATTTTTTTTTAATTGCTTTATCCTTAGAAGTAATTTTTAGTCTATTCGAAAGAACTTTATTAACTTTATTGTTGTTGTGATACCATTTTTGTTTAAGAAATGTGATTTATTTATTCACATCATCAAGATCTTTTTATTAATATCATGTTTCAGTCGTATAATTTCATTAGTAGTATTTTTGGTTGTTTGTGCCTTATTTGATCTTTCTAGCTTAGCCAACTTAATATATAGTTTAGATATATAAATCCAAGGTGCTTGCACTCCAGGTATATAATAACTGTGATGCCCGACGCAAATCCAGCAAAAAATCATAGGTGTCCAAAAAACGGAATGCACTCCAGGGTCTTTGTAAAGTAAAATTTTACTTTTAACTCATATACAAAATAAAAAAATTAACATCAACGTTTTGGCTCACATCTGGAGCCTTCTTCAGGATCTCCATATATCTGCCATCCTGAAGAAGGCTCCAGATGTGAGCCAAAACGTTGATGTTAATTTTGTTATTTTGTATATGAATTAAAAGTTAAATTTTACTTTACAAAGACCCTGGAGTGCATTCTGTTTTTTGGACACCTTGTTTAGATATATAGTGTTCTTTATTTTTCTTATGTCTCAAGCCTGCTTTTATTAGGACCCCTCTGGAAAAACTTTTAAGATGTGCATTAGACTGTAGATGTAGAGACCACCCAATTATTGCTAATTTGAATAAATTGATATTTTTCTGTAGCTAACTCAGAGGTTACATATTGCTTACCCTTAATGATAAACAAAGTCTGTGTATTTCACAAGTCATATCATGTCTTAATAAATATGAAAAATATAAAAATATAATTTACCTTATCTATTCGTAAGAGGCTTTCGTTCAGTCTCCATCTATTTCTAATTTTAAAGAGAGTTGGAAATGTATTTGGTAAGAATACTGGGGCATGATCTGATTATCATAAATAATTGAGCCAATACTGGGGCATGATCTGATTATCATAAATAATTGAGTCAATAATCAAGTCCAAAAGATCAGGTCTTACTATAAAAAAACCCTCTATATGGAAATAGCTCTGATGAACATGAGAAAAATATGTATATTCTCTTGATCCTGGATTGAAAGTTCTCCAACAATCGTAAAATTAATTTTTCATCAGAAATTGATTAAAATTATTAGCGGATGTTTTAATTTTGGAATCTCAGTCTTTATTGTTGTTTTTGCTTTTGTTTGGTTTTAAATTGGGAACACAATTAAAATCACCTCTAATAATTAGATTTCCACACTTAGCCTTATCAATTTTGAGAACACAATCTTCCAGGAAACCCATTGAGAAATCCTTCAGGGCATATATATTCACCAGAGTAAATATTGTGTCATTTATGTTAGCAATTAGAAGTAAATATCTACCATTAGGATCACTTTTTGAATGGATAAATTAAAATTTAAGATTTTTTTATAAAAAAAAAAGCTACTCTTTTTTTATGATTACCTTCAAGATTGGCGTAATATGCTGTAGGGAAATTATTAAAATGCCATGTTTTAACAGGAGAGGTTATCCAAAGGGTTTCCTCGAAGCTATATGCAACTTATTTTCTTTTAAGAATTTACACAAAGCCCCCCTTTTTTGGGGTGAATTAAGCCCTTGGATATTCCAAGATACACACCTAAGTGTCATCAAAAACCATAATACCCTTTAAAATCGAGTCCCAAAAGTGCAGTCCTACAACACTAACAAACATAAAACATATCATTATTTGTCTATACCATTTGTAGACAATTTTCATTTTTAAACAAACATTTAAGCAAAACAACATGTACAACTGATGCCTGCTACTTTTTTATACAGGTAGTGAGGCTTGGATGTTAACTAGGAGGCATAATACATTAGGAAACAAAAAAAATCCAAATCTCCTCCCTGTATCATTCTCCACTCCGCTTCTTATCCCCTACCCCTAACCCCTACCACTAACCCTACCCCTAACCCTAGTAGGGGTAGGGGTAGGGTTAGTGGTAGGGTTAGGGTTTGTCAGTTTCCTAATGTCAATTGCGGGTGAGTCATTTTAATAGCAGCAGCATCCTTGCTATGGGAAAATTTCACCTCAAGTGCCTGAAGCTAATAAGCAATTACTAACTATAGTAAAGTGGAGACATCTCTACTAAGAGAAACTACACTACTACACTACAGTCGGAGTTATTAAGTAGCTTCTAAGGAATTTCACCACTGTTCCAGCAGTGTTAACTGTACTGCAATTTCAATTGTATTCCACTTTATAAAAGAGCAAAGTGTAAAAAGAAAGAATGGTTAGGGTTAGGGTTGGGGGGGTTAGGATTAGATTCAGATTCCTGTCATCATTCCTTTAATTTTCCCTCCCTCTCCTGTTTTGCCACTTTCCAGAAATCCAAAGCACTTCAGCACTTCCAGAATTTGGTACTTCAGCAATTTGGGACTTCGGCAATTCGGTTCAGTAATTTTGAAATTCAGCACTTCTGCACTTTGGCAATTCAGACATTCAGAAGCATCCGAAAGTCTGAATTGCCGAGATTTGTCGGAATTTAAATTCGTAACGAAACGAATTGCACATGTCAAATATTCAAACACATATATTTAACACAGATTTTTAATGTTAACCCTGTGTTGTGTTTGCAATTGTTTGATATGCACGAGAGCAGAGTAAATTTGGATTATTTTAAACAATTTTTCAAAGCCTTCTTTGCTCATATTTACCAAAGGTGCCAATATTACTAGAGGGCACTGTACACATTTAGCAAAGAACAACTGAATTAATGACAATTCTTGATCCAGTAATAATTTTGAATCAAAAGTTGTAATGGCTGTTCTAGACCCACTTTGATATGCATTTCTCGCAAAAGGATTAATTACGGAATTAGGAATTGAAAGGAATGAATGAGGGAACTGGAAATGATAGGCCAAAACAGGCAAGCTGAAAACCTAAATGAGATTTAACCCTAAATGAATAGCCCTTAATTTCTGAATGGGGTAATGACCCTGAAGGAGTTTTATCAGGCACCATTGAGAGGTCTGGAACTTGATCTTGAACCTGTGGGGCAAGTAATCATAGCAGACCATTTAGAAAAAAAAATATGAATACACAACATTGGTAATGCAGGGGGATTGTTATTGAACCAGTGCTGTAATACAATCTTTCTACAGAACCAGCCAGCAAATTAAGCAAAGCTTGTCTGCCAATGTTAGCCTTCAAATTCTATTCCTCTACAGTTATATGAAAAATTAGCAAAGGTGGAGTGAGTCTATAGAGTTAGGCTAATATGTAAATAGAAAAGCTATGAATATTGGACAAAAGTGAAAAAATAGTAGGACACTGTGCAGTACTGCAATTCAGTGTGTCCACCCTCTGAATGCAGAGACTGAACTATTCTCATAGAGAGGCATTGATTCAATACATCTCTCTGAGGAGATGCTGATTGACCAGGGCTGTGTTTGGCATGTGCTCGTCTGCCCCTGATCTGCCTCCTTGACTGTCTCAGCCAATCCTATGGGAAAGCATTGTGATTGGCTCACATAATCACGTCTGATGATGTCAGCTGTAAGCAGGCAGTTCAGGGGCAGATGCAGCAGCTGCAGACTTGAATACAAGTAAGATATTACTATATTTAGGGAGACAATGGGTGTCAGGGGGGCTAGATGGCGTTTTTAACACTATAGGGTCAGAAATACATATTTATGTTCCTGACCCTATAGTGTTCCTTTAAGAGGTGTGCCATTTTGAAAAGCAGGAGGAATTGGGAGATATTTTCTCAGAGGTTCAGGGACTTGCACACCTTATACCAAACACATTGAGAATACCAAGAAGTTAGAGGTAACGCATGGGTGTAGGAGAAAATGCATTGAAAAGTAAAAAAATCCTTTTTTCCTCTCCATCCCATCCTGTCCTCTAGAAATATATCAAGTATATATATTTTCATTATTCAATTTAAAACCATTTGTTGGCAGTCTTGGAAATGTCAAAAAGATTAAGTTTAAGTATTGTCATTTTGGTCTCACATAAAAATAGTGAAATATTACCAAGTAAACTGCAGTTTTAAGCTTCTCCACTTTCTCAAAAATACCCAAAATATGTGCATTAATGGTTAATTTGCCACATAGATTAGGCTGTCTGGTTGCATTACTCTCTCCTGAGTGAGCTGAGGCTCTAAAAAGCTCTAAAAGCTGCCCACCCAAAAAATAGAATTTGAAAAGCCCCTGGTTCTTGTGAACACACATTTTGTGCAGTATACATCTGACTTAACCCCTTAACGCCGTTACGGCGTACTATGCTGTCCTGCATTAAATGGGCTTTAACGCTGTTGCGGCGGCATAGAACGCCGTAACGGCTGAAGCCCCTGGAGCGCCCGGTATACTCACCTTCCCGGCGCTCCACTTCGGGAGGACTGCCTGACAGCCCAGACAGCCGTCCCTCGGCAAATGAGGCCCCCGGGGGCGATGTGATCGGTCTCAAAGAGCGATCACATGGCCCCCTATAGCTGGCTGTGGATCTGCCAGCAGGGAGACTGTCTGTCTGAAATGCCAGACAGTCCCCCTGCTGGTGGGAGCTGTAAAAAAAAATTATTAAACATGTTTAAAATTAAAATAGAAATGTATTTATATATATATATATATACATATAATATATGTATATATATTATATATATATATTATATATATATATACATATTATATATATGTAACGTCATACAAAGTGTATTTTAATATTAATATAAGTATATATATTAGTATTAAAATACACTTAGAATGACGTTACATATATATAATATATAAAATATTATATATATATATAATAGATATATACACACATATATATATATATATATATATACGTATAATTACAATAATAAATAAATAAAATAAATAAATAAATAAATAAAAGATTGAAACAAAATTTAATATAAATTATATATTCATATGTAATTTCATTCTAAGTGTATTTTGTTATTAATATATATATATATATATATATATATATATATATATGGTAACAAAATACACTTAGAATGACATTCTATAAATATATCTATATATAAAATACAAATAACCATATATATATATATATATATATATAGATAAATACATATAATTACATAAAAGATTACATTAGTATACACGTAGAATTTAAATACCTATAAATGCATATATATTTAAAATTCTACGTGTATATTTAAGTAATCTTTTAACATAATTATGTGATTTGATTAATTAAAATTTGATTGACATGCCTGACAACACAGGGAGAAAGTGCAGAGAATTTAATTCGCAAGCACTATATTTGACCCTGTAACTCTCCATAAAACCTGTACATAGGGTGTACTGTTTTACTCAGGAGACTTCGCTGAACTCAAATATTAGTGTTTCAAACTGGTAAATTGTATTACAACTATGATATTTTAAGTGAAAGTGACATTTTTTTACAAACGAATGGCACTTTTATGGACTATATTATTGTTGTAATATGTTTTACTGTTTTAAAACACTAATATTTGTGTTAAGTGAAGTCTCCCGAGAATAACAGTACCCCCCATGTACAGGTTTTATGGTGTTTTGAAACGTTAGAGAGTCACATATAAGGCTTACATTTCATTTTTTTGACATTGAAATTTGCCAGATTGGTTATGTTGCCTTTGAGAGCGTATTGTAGCCCAGGAATGAGAATTACCCCCATGATGGCATACCATTTGCAAAAGTAGACATCCCAAGGTATTGCAAGTGAGGTATGTCCAGTCTTTCTTAGTAGCCACTTAGTCACAAACACTGGCCAAATATTAGTTTTTTTTACTTTTTTCATACAAAAACAAATATGAACACTAACTTTGGCCAGTATTTGTGACTAAGTGGCTGCTAAAAAAGACTAAACATACCCCACTTTCAATACTTTGGGTTGTTTTCTTTTTTTTCAAATGGTATGCCATTATGGGGGTAATTCTCATTCCTGGGCTACCACACCATCTCGTAGGTAACATTACTAATCTGGCAAATTTCAATTTGAAAATGGAACGTTCTATATTTGACCCTGTAACTTTCCAAAACACCATAAAACCTGTTAATGGGGGGTACTGTTGAACTTGTGAGACATCGCTGATTACAAATATATGCATTTTCTTGCAGTAAAACAGTATTATGACATTCACAGCTAAAATGTCAGACGGAAATACAAATTTTAAAAAAAATCTTATTTTCTCACATTTTTTTAAATTGTATTCATAATAAATTATGTTCCATATATGAATAGTTAATGATAAATTAAAGCCCCGTTTTTCCTGAACAAAATGATATATAATAAGTGTGGGTGCACTTAATGTGACAGAGGTGAATTACGGTTGAACAGACATATAGCGCAAATTCCAGTTTTTGTTTACGTTTTGTTTTGATCAGAACGTGCACTATTGACTCCGTCCTGAAGCTGTTAATTTCCCAGTGTAATAGTCACAACAAAAAGCTGAAAATAAAGGCTCGGAGATAACAAACACCTCAAAAATAAATACAAAATATACTGTTGAATCTGCACTACTTAATGTAAACAGAATACGATTCTCATTTCAGTACCAGTACGATATGTATATATATATAGATACGAGCATAAAAGGCCTTCATAACCCAGTACAGGGTTAATTTGCGTGCATGTTTTTCAAAATTAGCCTTTAAACATTATTAATACCAACAGTCAGTAGATGCTGTATTTGTAGCTTAAAATATAATTTTCTTTGGCCATCACTTCATTTAATGTCAGCATGGCTTTCACTTCATCTGTGCCCACTGATACTGACCACCAGCATTGACCATTTTGCAAAACTGGATGTACATCAAAAGGAAGGCTTATTTTCCAGCTTATTGCCTGCGTTCATTGGCCGATAACTATGAACTCCTGCTGCAACAACTCTAACAGTACTCCATATTTATTTATAGTGGCTAGAGTTCCTATGACAACATCCACATGTTTATAGTGTCCGCTGTATTTGCTTTGGTAATAAAACATGAGCATGGCACATCTATGCTGAATCTTTATTGGCTGTCGTCTGTGTTTTTCAGGTGTTTTTACAAGAGTAATTACTAATTAGTAGTGATATTATGTGTTTCTAAGTGATGGAATTTCCATGATCGACTCTGACAAGTCACTGTTTACTTGTTTCTCAATAACTGTCTGATAAGGACACTATCTATGACCCCCAGGTTTTCTACTTCTGGAAATCTTATGCCTTGCTTTTTAAAGGAGTGTTCCTTGCACAAAGAGAGGGCTCAACATAAATAGAACATCGAGATCAGTATAAAATAACTTGTACTACATTGTAACTATGTACTTAAATAGAATAACTTGGATTTCTGCTGTGACATTTTTGCTTTCTTGGTACACAGATGTGGAGGTGGTGATATTAATTAAAGCATTAGGTCCAGGTCCGTCTTTAATATTGATTGGACCCTGGGCAAGCATCTGCTTGGGCCCCCTGGGCATGCAATCACTCCCTCCAACGCAACCTAGAGGCGAAACTAATGTAGAGAGTGCCTTGGTGCAAAAAAATAATAATTCAGGCCTGCCCTGTAGCACAAGAGTAAAGAAAAGATAGATCCCCATCTGTCATACAACTCCTGCGATGCTATGCCAGGTGGGGATCTACCATCCTTGCAGGGTTGTATTTTTGAGCAGTGTTTGTGCAATTGAATGTCAGCATGTTATTGTATAGAGTGTATGTGTGCATGTAGGGGTGTATTTGTATGTACTGTTACCATTGGAATGCAGTGGTGTACTTGTGTGTAGTGTTTGCGTTTGAATGCAGTAATGTGTGATTGTCTGTAGTGTTGGCTTTTAAATGCAGGTGTACTTTTGTGTGTAGAGTTGGTGTTTGTATATAATTTTAGCGTTTTAATACAGGAATGTGTTTGTATGTAATGTTTGTATTTGCATGCAGGGTGTTGTTTGTATGTAGTGTTGTGTACATTTGTGTGTAGTATTGGTGTTTCAGCAAACTGGTGTGTTTGTATGTAATGTTTGTGTTTGCAGGGCTCTGTTTGTATGTTGTGCGATTTCTATAACACATATACACATACACATTAACATGCAGATACACACATAGGCACACTGACACATGCTCACACCTTGACACATACTGGCACATACACACACACACTCAGATACACACCCTTTGACACACAGATACAAGCACTTTGATACACACACACTGGCACATCCACACACAGAGGTACACACACACACTGACACAGGTATGTACACACACACTCAGATACACACATACATAAAGGTATAAATGCAGGGGTGTATATGTGTACAGTGCTAGAGATGGAGTGTATTTGTGTTGGCATTAAAATACTGGGATG
>OW240914.1:308305117-308310934 GCA_933207985.1 Pelobates cultripes
GTTTTAATGCAGGGTCAAAAAAGAGAGATACACAATATGAATTGTCATGGATGAGCAGACAGACACAGTCCTAATTTCACTATGCAAAATATCAGCCGTTGGATGATATTCTGTAAAACTCATTCATTAGACAATGAAGAAGTGAGAATCTCAAGTGAGTAATCCCATTACACAATTTAGCAGTTCAACAGATGACTGTGGGTTAGGATTCTGCTTGCTGCAACCTCTCCGAAGATTATGTAGTAACTTCTCACCAAATCAGAATGTTGTGAATATTGGGAATCATCTCAACCAGCAAGGGGTTTGTGAGAAGTGAAGCCCAACATATGTGCCTGCTAACAGAAGGCTCCATTCATGGTTTTTCATAAACAGAGCTTGTGGTGGCTCTATGATTGGAGGCAATGATGGTTATATTTTTATGAAATATTAGTGTGTGTGCATGCAAATTGAATATGAATATAGAGTGAAATGTACTGTTACGTGAATGTGGTGTATATATATGTTTCCAGTGTGTGATATCTAATTTAGAGGGTTTTTTCTCCACATCCTCACCCCTTTCATATCTTACTGTACCCCCTTTTTTGTTGCTATCCTCGCCTCTTAGTGAATCGTTTTTCAAAATAAAAGTGATCTACCCTTTCATTTTAACAAAAGGGTAAAAATGTCATAATTACCAAAGTGATATTTACTGGACACTTGAGTGATATATCAATCTTTGTATGTAACTTGCTTTTGGTTGGTAACGTTTTATTAGAGTTGTCATCCACTAACAATTTGATATGTTATAAAGTATGTCTGTAAAGATATGTTGGGCTTAATGCCATCCAAGACCTCCTTATCTGCCGTCATGTTTACTCTGACTAGGATTTATTTGCATATTGCGTTAAACTACAGTCAGGTCCATAAATATTGGGACATCGACACAATTCTAATCTTTTTGGCTCTATACACCACCACAATGGATTTGAAATGAAATGAACAAGATGTGCTTTAACTGCAGACTTTCAGCTTTAACCTGAGGGTATTTACATCCAAATCAGGTGAATGGTGTAGGAAGTACAACAGTTTGTATATGTGCCTCCCACTTTTTAAGGGACCAAAATTAATGGAACAGATTAACAGTCATAAATCAAACTTTCACTTTGTAATACATGGTTGCAAATCCTTTGCAGTCAATTACAGCCTGAAGTCTGGAACGCATAGACATCACCAGACGCTGGATTTCATCCCTGGTGATGCTCTGCCAGGTCTCTACTGCAACTGTCTTCAGTTCCTGCTTGTTCTTGGGGCATTTTCACTTCAGTTTTGTCTTCATCAAGTGAAATGCATGCTTTCATTTTCATTTCAAACCCATTGTGTTGGTGTATAGAGCCAAAAAGATTAGAATTGTGTTGATGTCCCAATATTTATGGACCTGACTGTAACTAAACTTACAGAAACAATATTGTTATGTTATTTTCATTGATTTACCTTCCTATGTGGTCATCAGTAGTTGACAGTAATAATATTGAGTTTTCAACTATGGAGTATGCTGCTTTCACACAGTTTATGACCTAAGTCTTGAAAATATAAAATTCCTACAGAAATGTTAGCAATGTCTAGACGTTTTTCATAACTGTATATGTTTTATTACATTGTGCCTGCTTCATCATAGGCAATTATCTATTGCTGTATTTTATAACCCATTTCTCCTCTGGGTGACATGAATTCAGCGTGCTATATTAAAGCATATCTGTTACTGTTGAACTTCAAAGAGGTAAAGGCTGACTGCCAATTGAAACACTGCATTCCATCTAAAAGAATATCTGCCTCTATGAATCCAATTTTATTGAGCTCCTTGTCCATTAAGAATCATTTAGATAAATCTACGAATGATAAAAAAAACAACTAATTAGAACTATTTTGAGAAAATTATATTTATTAAAAGATATGAGAAATTATGTTATAGATTGAAATAAAGGAATTGTACCATGTACTTCAGAATAAATAATTAAGTAAGATGAGGTGAAAATAGTAATTTAAAACAAGAATGGACATCAAAAGTAACTAAAGAATGTGTTGCCATTTCCTTTATGAATATGCGACGTGGGCTTTAATTTATTCTTTCTAATATATGTATAAAATAATGTAATTACTAAATATATAATAATTGGCACAAATGCACCTTACTGCTCATAAATTGGTTCTGGCAGTGTGAAAGGGGTTAAATTTCACTATTTGTCTGCACTAGACCAAGAACAATCACCCTTAACACCACACACAGTTAATAAAAATAATATAAGTAATATCATGATGCTGCCATCACCAAGACATTTTATAAATGGGAAGCGTTCGTCCCCCAAGCAAATTGGAACAAAAACCTACAAAACAGATTGTAAATGAAAAAAAAAGAAAAATTAGCAGACAGTACTAAACATTTACACATCATTAGATATATACTTACTGTATTCATCTCAAGTCCCCCAGCTAACACAGAGAACATAAAAGCAGAGGGAAGGTGTACCTATAGGAACAATAACTAACACCCCCGTGGTGTTTGAGAATAACACTAATACAAATATTTTTTTTTTTCTTTTGTGTCTGCCACAGAAATAATTATTACATCTATTGCCTTTTTGCAATTAATCAATTCCATAGATTTTACACTTCCTACTTATGACCCAATACTACAGACTTCACAATTCATTCCAAACAGCTTAAATTGTACTAGTCATATTTGTACTCTTTTTGTAGGGTGCCCTTTCGCTCTTCTGAATATGCAAAAAAGGAGGCATGATTGTTAATCTCTGGGATTATTACTAATGTTTCCATTGGATATGACTCTGGCAAACAATGTTCTCCTGACTGTTAATGATTACTTAGCATATCAAAGAATCCACTATTTACCAGGGATCCAGAAACACAATAGAATAACCAGTTAGTTTACACTGAAGCTAGACTTAGAGGCAACTCGTGCAACATTTTACACCTGGCAGAGAAGCTCTGGTTGGAGTCACAGAGAAATTCATGTTGTAAACCTTTAGACATCTATCACATTCCTGTACAATCAAATGAATCCCTCTCATGCTGAAATTGGTCATGCCACTTATACCACGTAGCCAATTTATGTATGCACTACACAAATCAAATGTAATATTATTTAATTTTATTAAATAATAATTATTATTTAATATTCTGTAGTGCAACAATCATTTATGCACCCTGGTATGACAATAATATACTATAATAATGCATATAATTAAAGAGATATATAGTCACAGAATGAGGATTTCGTACTAGCAGGATCGAACAGTTGAACAGTACACACACACACACACACACACACACACAACGTGGAACAGCACACAAAATGCAGTTTCAAGATTCCTAAAGTTGCATGTGTATGGTATAAATTTTGGTCTTTACAGCAGCACCACTATTAAGAAATATATGTTCTGGGTGTACCCCCAATTCCTTTTTTTCATTAAAAGGATGAATACAAAATGAGTTAGACAAGTAGCAGAAGGTGAAACAGTAATTGTACAGTAGCATGATCCACCTTATTAGAAGGTCAGGCATCAGTACCGTCATCTGCCCAGCTTCCAGCTCATGGTGTCTATTCGAGCTGCTAGTTTCTGAAGTGTCCATCATCCATCTTCCAGTACCACTACCAGATGAGTCAAAATCTGCTATTCAGCCCTTCTGTGTGAAGGTAGCACAATTCACATTATTCACAATCAAGTAGCATTACTTGTATATAAGGAATCCTGCTAGGGTTCAATCAGGCATTAACAGAGTTGGAACAGGATTCTATAACTTTTATCCATGTATGTTTATACATAGATGTACACTGAGTGCTTACTTCATTAAAATAATTCAGAAATCTTCAAATTGGCCATGACATGTTTTTTATTCTTTATTAATTATAGCACCTTCTTTTCAAAATGCAATTTTGTTTTTTTGTTGTTTGTTTTTACCATAAAAGCATGTCATGTTTTGAATACAGTCTTTTAAGACAAGATTTATTATCATTCCTCCTGTGGAAATAATCTAAATGCCATTCATTATAGGTGTCTTACAAACTAATGCATAAGAATGGCAATTTATCAGTTTTCTGTTTTAAAATGTAGTATAAAGTACTCTAAGCGGAGCACTCACCATAGAAAGCAAAAACCAGCAGGCATTTCCGCTGGTGAATCCTCGCCTTTTACATTTTTGCATCACTATTTAGCAAACACTTTGATGCAATTCCCCATTGTTTAAGATATTATTGTATCGCTTTACTGATACCAAGAGCAGATGTATATTTCAATGCTTGGGTATAAAAATTACAGGTCCTCCACTGTGCTTAAACTTATATAAAATATGAGTAGAAAGTCTTTATGGGTGCGAAGTTTAAAGCGGCACTGTCATGCCGAATCCCGTTTTTTTTTAAACCCCCCTCCCGCCTCCACTACATCCAATTGACCCACTAGTCACCCCCAAATGCCCCTAAGCCCCCACATTACCTATTTTTTAATCCTTATTTTCTGCCCCAATCTTGATTCAGGGCGCCGCCATCTTTGTGTGGGTAGATGAAGTCCCTCTGGGACACGTCATCAGCCCTCACTAGACAGACTGTGAGATTCCCGCACATGCCCAGTGACACACCTGGACATGCGAACGGGAATTTCATCTATTCATTCATTCATCAGACAGACAAATGAGTGAATAGAAATATTAGCCGAACAAACTAACACAATGTATCAGTGTATCTGAGTATCAGTGTTAGTTTGTTCGTTCAGTTTATTACAAGGAGGGAGCTACCGGCGTGCTCCCCACTACTTAATAAGCCCCCCCAGGTCCCCCTCTCACTCTATGGGGGTCAATATGACCCCCATAATAGCACAAGGGAGATTAAAATCTCCCAAATGCCCCTACTCGCTATACCGCGAGTAGGGGCATATCTACTAAACAGTGAGCAGCCTGTGGCTGCTCACTGTTGAAAAAAAAAGACATAAATTACAATAAGGGGGGGCGGACCTATTGTCCTCCCCCCCTCCCCCACCCTGAGCGGCGGGTGGGGGCCATGAAGATAATGAGGGGGGGGGGGACCTACTGTCCTCCCCCCCGGCCCCCACCCCTGAGCGGTGGGTGGGGGCCCTAATAAAACAATAAGGGGGGGGACCTACTGTCCTCCCCCCCGGCCCCCACCCCTGAGCGGTGGGTGAGGGCCCTAATAAAACAATAAGGGGGGGGGACCTACTGTCCTCCCCCCCCCTGGCCCCCACCCCTGAGCGGTGGGTGGGGCCCCAGTAAAACAATAAGGGGGGGGGACCTACTGTCCTCCCCCCCCCCGCCCCCCCCCCCGCTGCGGGTTGGGGCCCCAATAAAACAATAAGGGGGGGACCTACTGTCTTCCCCCCCCTGGCCCCCACCCATGAGCGGTGGGTGGGGGCCCTAATAAAACAATAAGGGGGGGGACCTACTGTCCTCCCCCCCCGGCCCCCACCCCTGCACGGTGGGTGGGGGCCCTAATAAAACAATAAGGGGGGGACCTACTTCCTCCCTCCCTGGCCCCCACCCCTGCGCGGTGGGTGGGGGCCCTAATAAAACCATAAGGGGGGGGGACCTACTGTCCCCCCCCTGGCCCCCACCCCTGAGCGATGGGTGGGAGCCCTAAATAAAGATATGGTGGGAACTTCTGTCCCCCACCCGGCCCCCACCCCTGCGTGGTGGGTGGGGGCCCCAGTAAAACAATAAGGGGGGGACCTACTGTCCTCCCCCCTGGCCCCCACCCCTGCGCGGTGGGTGGGGGCCCCAGTAAAACAATAAGGAGGGGGACCTACTGTCCTCCCC
>OW240914.1:308311271-308346323 GCA_933207985.1 Pelobates cultripes
GGGGGAGGACAGTAGGTCCCCCCTTTATTGTTTTATTAGGGCCCCCACCCACCGCGCAGGGGTGGGGGCCAGGGGGGGAGGACAGTAGGTCCCCCCCCTTATTGTTTTACTGGGGCCCCCACCCACCGCGCAGGGGTGGGGGCCAGGGGGGAGGACAGTAGGACCCCCCTTATTGTTTTATTAGGGCCCCCACCCACCCACCGCGCAGGGGTGGGGGCCAGTAGGTTCCCCCCATCTTTATTTAGGGCCCCCACGGGCATGGGGGGGGGTTTATTGTTTTTTTACAGTGAGCTATAAGCTGCTCACTGCTTACTACACATGCCCCTACTCGCGGTATAGCGAGTAGGGGCATTTAATTTACTAATACTAAGTAATCTTTACTCAGTATTAGTAAATGTGGCTGAAAGACCAATTTAGGTCTTTCAGCCTTTTAGTAGATAGCTCCCTGATACCGTGGGAATTAGGGAGTTATCTACTAAGTGGCTGCAAGATGCAGCCGCGGCAATGAATAGGATCGGAGTTTCATTCATTAGAATGAAATTCTGATCCGAATAAAGTGCCGAATTACGTTCTAAAAGAAACGAACATACTGTTCTCATTCAGTTAGAACGCAGTTCGGCAGTTTTGTGGAAAGTGACAGGAAGCATCGCGGGAACACAGAGGGAAGGTAAGGATCATGGGAAAATTGCTCTGACCAGCGGAAATGAAGCACACTTTGCTCCTCCGCTGGTCAGAGCTGGTCAAGCGGAGGAATCCTCCATAAGGCAAAGAGTCCCTTCTTTGTCTTATGATTTTAAAGAAAACTAAAGAAGACAGGAAGAAAAGAATAACAGATCCTGAGAGAGGGGGAGAAGAGGAAGAGATTGAGGAAAGGTAAGTTCGGCATGACAGTGCCGCTTTAAGGGAGTGATTGATAGTACATAATTGAGAGCTATTGAAGAGCAATTAAAACTGGCTTAAATGAAGAAACCGTATGATGCTATACATGGTTCCCCTATTTGTCAAACAATGAAAATATAGTTAAACTCATCATTCACTTTTTCCTGCTGCATTGTATTGCAATAGAATGGAAAAGTCAGACACAACCCTATAAGTAACACAATATAAATACTTGCATTTTTGTTTTTGAAAAATTGGCTAAGTGAGGAAGACTTGCATGGAAATATGATGTTCCAATGTGTATTGAGCGAAATAAACCTGTTAAACTTTTTGCTACAACATACAAAGTATTTTGGTCACAGTATGTTGAGTAAATAGCTAATAAATCAAAAATCTAAAATGTGGAGTTCGACTAAATACCTATGTTTAGTTTACCTCTTCTGTGAGGTAATGGCATAATCTCAAAATTCTCAGTTATGTCATTTGGTGCCCAGGGTCAGTTTAGCTAGAAATCCACAGTAACACAATATCTATATATCACAGGCTTTTAGTAGAGAACTCCATGTACAGCAACAACATTTCCTAACTAACAGCTGGGTAGACAACATATGTAATTATATTTATTATATAATGTTCTACATACTATCAAACAAGGCATACCTGCTTTTTATAATATAAGTGTTGGGTGGTTCATACACATTTTTTTACTTGTAGTACTTATGAGTCATGTAAAAAGTCATGTTTGGTGATATTATACATGTGATTGCAGTCATGCTCTGTACTATTGAGGTTCCAAACTAGACTGTCATCGCCATAGTAACTAGTTCTAGGAACATTTCCAATACATCCTTGTATAACCTATTTGGATGCATTATTAGAGCAATTACAATATAATCATAAAGAAAACTGCTAACTCGAACACAAATTATTTAAATTATCCCCAATGCTCAGAATCATTATTTTGCAACTCAATGGGTTAAGCAGGATGCATATATAATAGAATTTCAGATTTTTTAATGCAATTCCAAATACATCACATTTTACATTATATATAATTAAAATTGTAAGAGTACATTAGAAGAGGAATGGGAACCCAGAAAACTCACTAATCCTTTATTCCCAAACTGTTACGAGCTAGAATCCATAGCTGGGAGCCGTTCTTTCAGTGATCTAAATATTGTGTATATATTAATTTGTCACCAAATTAAATGTGCAAACAACCAGGTGTTGTTGGCTTCATAGATCAAGTGAGAAAAGGTAACCAATAGAGGGAAAACAGGAGGAGTAAACAATCAATATTTGTGTATTACATATCTATTAAATAAATATGTAGTTGTTGTAACTGTACTAATCTATTAGTCCAGTGATTTAGATGTAAAATAACAGATGAAATGAATTTCTTGTAATACCTTTCTTGTTGGACTAACAGAATTTTGGAATGACAAGCTTTCAGGAGAACCTTCCTTTCTCAAGATACTTAAGATCGGGAGGGAGAGAGAGAGAATTTCAAAATGTTTCACTTTTGTGGTCACTGCTCATTTAGTCTATGAATAAAATCAACATTTAGTGATTGCCCACTAGACATCAACCATCTTTTTTGTGTGTTTCGGTTGCTTGGTGATTCGCCTACATTTCAACTCTGAGTGTCATGCTCCTGAGCAGGTCAGAGAGGAGACGATTGCAAGGGTTATTGGTTAAAACTTTATTTGTCGTATTAGACATAATAAATTTGCTGAAAATAAAGAATAAAGGGCAGTCTGCTACAAACAGGATACTTTGAGAAAAACAGGGTTTACGCGATATGCCACAAAGAGGATCTTTAGAAAGTAAATGAAAAAAGTATTTTGTATACAAGCAGGTTTGAAGTTATACCAAGTAGTTAAGGATTTCCAGGATTCCTTGCAATGCAGCTAGTTATATGTAAATACCTTTTAGGATAAGGCAATACAGGATCATGCAGACTTGCAGAGGTTGAAACAGGTAGGTATATTCCAAAATAATATAATGCAGGTTGCTTACAAGATCATGCAGTGATGCAGCAATTGAAGCAGTTAAGATTCTTCAATACGCCACAAATCAGGATTCTTGGAAGCTGATAAGGAAAGTCTTTCAGTAAGATGTAATTCAAGTTAGTTCAAGATGAAGTAATGCAGGTTAGTGCCTTTCAGTATGAGGAAATGCAGATGAGTACAGGATGAGGCACTGCAGGTAAGTTATCAACAGAATGAAATCATGTTGATAAAATACAGGATATTACCAGGAACAGAGATTCTTTATGAGAGCATAGACTTCATCTTTATCAGAGCATAGACTTCAATGTCAAGGCACTGTTGTGCCGGGAGTAGACTTATCAAGCCTCCTCATTAGTTAATCCAGGTGAGGTTATTAAGGAGAGTGAATAGATTAGTGGCTAGGGAGGCCACTAGAGGAGAAAATCATGGGCTAGTAATAAATAAAAAAGTCTTTCATGTCAGTTTTAAACCCTGACTTTTGACTGTTCACATGATCTGCCCAAATTTAGACCATGACAATCAGAGTGCTTTACTGAGAATTCAAAGCATGGGAAATTTATTATAATGGCATTTACACCTTGAAGCTCATTTTGTGTGGAGCTCTTGAGTCATGTTTTTGCAAATTAGGTCCACTTTTTTTTTTCAATAGTAATGTCGGCAATTATTAGAATATTTTAGAAAAAAGATAACCCACAGTAAGTGTTTTTTCTTTAAGATTTTGTAGGGCCCCCTCATTATTCTTAGTGTGAGGGGGTAGGTAGGGATTTGTTTATTTGTAGGAGTGGCTAGGGAATTGTGAACACTTATCCACCAAAGTGATGAGAATTCCCCACATTTTTTGGGGGTTTGGAAAATGATAAATCCAGCCCCCATGTATATTTAATTATTAGTCCCCACCTCCAGGTGGAAGAAAATTAGGTTCCTCTCAGTTAAAATAAAATTAACAGCACATACCTGCTGTTCATGGGCTTTGTGGGCTCGTACTTCATATCTTACAGAACACTCTCAGGGTTTCACACCATAATTCTGATTGGCCATCTGCTAGGTCATAAAGAGTTTGTTTATTACAGCAACACTTTCACCGTACTTTCCCTGGGCGCCCTATTGACATTGTGCCATCAATTGATCCTACTGCATTTAGGAGACACGTATTTTGGTCAGCTGATGACAATTTAAAATCTATGTAAATGTTAAATGCAAGCGTATAAGATGGAAATCAGATGATATTTTTTACCTGCACTCTGTTTGCAAAGGTTAATAGTTGCTTTGCATGTAATAAGAACTATATAAACAATGTTTAATATTAGCAGCATGAGTCTAAATTTAAATATTCACACCAAAAGAGAAACAACGAGTCTGTAGATCTTCCTTCTCTTCTTAAAGGCACTCAAGAGAGTTCCATCCAGCAAAGAGTTTCAAGGTTTCCATTCTCCTCGTTTCAGTAAAAAACTAAATATAAGACTGCATGGTCTTAGCAGATGTAATGGATGCATACTTCAATTTTCTGATAGCTTCTGCTTAACATTAACATAATTTTGAAGATTCAGTGCACTTTTGGGCATCAGTTGTAAAAAAGGTTATTGCAGAACTAGGAAAAGTTCAGGGGGGAATGCAGTAAATTAGACAGGGCAGACTCACAATCACTATGGCTGAACCCTTTCACTCAGTTACAGTGAATTACAAGAATTCAAAGGATGTATGCAGTATTGAATTTGCATACAGCCTATCATGCAGTAAGAGGCCACTAAATATGCCCCAGCTGATGGGAGCTCGGTATTGATTGACACCTGGGTCTCCCCAGCATGAGCAGGACTTTAACCCTGCTCTCATCAAAATTACAGAATGTTCCATGATAATCTTATTGTGAGAAAACCCAATCCATGGAGGATGGCATGGAACATCCTATTGTCCTTAAGGAGTTAAAGAATACCTGTGAATTTTTCACAATGAGAGCACAGGAATAATGTTGATTTCTAAATTGGTCTGGGAAAATATAAAATCTAGGTTGATTATCTCAACCATTGAAGGGCCCAAAAAAATAACATTCATATACATGATCTTCTTGGGGGGAAAAAATAAAAGAAACAAAGAATTAAAGAATAATTTAAGAAAAATGCCAAAAATATTGGATTTGAATGTCATTGGCATTAAAGGGCAATGAAAAGACATATGTTATAAAAAGTTAGTCTATTTTATTGTATGCATGCATAGGGAGATAAAACATGGCACAACCAGAATATTGCTCAATTTCTAGCTGTTTTGACTTTTTCCCATCAGTCATCACGAGTGATCCTGGTGGGAAAAGTCATCCTCTTGCTTGATAAACAATAGATGCTTACGGCATCTCACTGCACATGTATAAGTAGATTTAAAGGGACATAATAGTCACCATAACAACTACAGCTTAATGTAGTTGTTCTGGTATCTAGTGCCTGTCCCTGCAGGCTTTTTAATGTAAACGCTGCCTTTTCAGGGACCCCACCAGTGGCAGTCACTCAGACGGCCATTAGAGGTGCTTCTAGGGTCAGCGTCTCACCACTATGCATGGAGGGTCTGAACCCTCCCCATAGAGATGCATCAATGCATCTCTATAAGGAGATGATGATCGACAAGCACAGTTTTTGGCTCCACCCACACCCAACCTCCTTGACTGAGATCATCAAAATTGACATACTCAGCCAATTCAATGATTTCCTATTGAAAAGCATTGGATTGGCTGAGATTGTCAATTCTGATGATCTCAGCTAAGGAGGCGGAGGATGGGGCCAGCGTCGGCAGACCTACATGGAGCTGGAATAAGGTGAGTTTTTCTGTTTTTTTATGAGGGGCAAGGTCAGGAATACACGTTCTATTCCTGACACTATAGTGTTCCTTTAAGTATCCTACAATCTTGTAGGGCCTTATATAAACAACATGTATTTTCTATGTGTATTAGAGCACATAAATGACATGGCTCCAGACTATTCTGTTTTAATATATAGTACATTGATAAATTGTAGCTTGCAATGGCCAAAAACAAACTAATCCAGTTTAAAAATCCAATACATCCTAAAGAATAAAAACATATGCTAGCAATTGTATGAACCTTTACAGAAAATTGTCTGTTAAATTTCAGAATAAAATTACAAGAATCAGCTTCCTTTGCAGTTGAAAAGTTCTGGTTTATTTGACCATGTCATAAAATGATTAATATATTCCAATAGTACATTTTAAGGTAGATTAAAGGACAGGAACAATGTGATTTTACGCTAATATATATGTTTTATGAATGAAAATAACATCTGGAGCTGTTGAAATTGTAGTACATTAAACGTATGTTTTTGTTGTTTTATTTGGCAAATATTTATAAAAGGAAATTTAATTTCTTAAATCTGCATATGTGTTTTATCTATTTAGCTATCTATGTCAGAGCTTAAAAATAACATATCCAAAAATTAAATCATGGAGAGGACTCAGTGGCAGAATTACAAGTAAACTATATATGGTATGTATAATATAAACATAATAAGAAATAGAAAAAATAAAACAACATGTTCCACCCTGAAGGATTTATCTCTGATTACTAAATAATAGACTTGTGCATCATGAGCAAAAATTGTTTCAGCTGAATATATTCAACCAAAAAAATAAATTAGTTCAGGTGGTCCACCACCCATTCATGTGTGTTTTTAGTAGATATTTTCATGGATTTAGAGTATTTCAATACAAAAAGAAAAATCTAGCGTCTAGCGTATATCTCACTTTAACCCCCTCACCCTTTGTGTCTTATAAACCCCCTACTTTGTCAAGTCTAAAATGTAAAACTGTCTAAAATCTTTACAAGTTTAATTATTCTTTAATTCTTTGTTTCTTTTATTTTTTTGTGCCCTTCAATGGTTGGGATAATCAACCTAGATTTTATATTTTCCCAGACCAATTTAGAAATCATTAATCCTGTGCTCCATTCTATCAAAATTATATTTTATACAGTCCAATATATTACAAGGATGGAATTGAAACCACTATGAGAACTTTATATTTGGTAATGTTTATTCTGATCACTTGACAATGCAAGCAGGTTTTTGGAAAGCTCAGTTGCCTTCTCTTCATATCTACCTAATAATTCACACAAGTATGTTGTTTTATGTAGATTTAGAGCATACGTTTGAGGTTGTTGGGAAACCACAATGTAAACCATATAATAATTCTGGCTGAAGTAAGCACAATAATAAAGTGTTTTCAGTCCACCTGTTTCCCATAGAGCAATGCCTGAGTACTAAATGCATGTGTTCTGGGACCTCGTTTTTGGCTACTTGAATCAATTTAAGTAAAGCAAAAAGTAAACTGAGAAGATATGTTTCAGTGAAGTAAAAGCTCCAATTTAAATCTTTACCATTACTACTTTCAAGAAATGTATATTTTATGTAATGTTTTTATAATGGCCATCATGATATGGACCTATGCTAATTCTCTTCTTTCTTGATTTACCGTAATATTAAAAAACAGTTGAGTAATAGTAGTCCATCAAAAGCAAAACATACTTTGTACCATTGAAGTATAACTCTTACTTCTACAGAATTTATACCACTGAGTAAAACAACTGTAACTGTGTTAATGTTTTGTTTTTTAATTGTACTATATTGAGTTTTACATATGACAGATTACATATGCAATGGAAAGATGTACAGTCTTCAATCAATGCATCACCTACGCAGCCTCACTGACACTGCTACAGTACATATAAACAATTATAATAGAAAGAAAAACGACTTATAGAGAACAGGTGGTCAGTCCCTTTAATCGAAACATTTAACAGGTCAATCAAGCTACAATGTATGAAATGAATATGAGTGTATGCTCTGAGTGTGGACACAGTGGTATGTTGCTTCTCCCCTTCTGAGTAAGCAACCCAAAGCACACACCCTCTGGACTAAGAAGGTTCTAGGTTAGATCCTCTGGTTAGCTGGCACCAAGGCTGCCAAATTATATTTTTTTCCATTTGGGGTGCAGTCAGTGTCGTGGCCCATTCAAATTTCTTGTAATTTTATTTCTGTATAGAAAATTTTAGTTTTTAAGTGTAGAGCTATTAAATGTTTGGCGGCTAGCATGATGTGCGAGGCTAATGCCCTCTCACAGAATGATTAATGTTGGGGTAAGTCAATTCATAGGTGTACAGATGGTTTAAAAGGAAATCTAACATGTAACTTGTGGAGTAATTTGGAGACCTCTTGTTAAAGGTGGTAGATATGGGCACATTCCCACCGAATGTGGAGCATTGATCCTATGTGAGTTTGACATCTCCAGCAGGTGGTAGGAGTTGTTTGGTATATCGTATTTAACCTGGCTGAGACCAGAAACCACAAATACATCTGTTTCTGATGGGCCTTCAGATGTGAGTAACATCTGGGGACCCCTCGCAGTGCAATGAACAGTTTGCTCCACTTGCATGGTGTCACATCCTGTTCCTAGCTGAGGATCACTCTGGCAATGGCTTCTGGTATCCAGTACTCTTTTTACAATTCTTGTTTAGTTTTTTTTTTTTTTTTCTGGTTTTCTATTCCATGTCTGTTTTTCTTATGCTGGGTTTGCTGGGTTCATTCCTGTATTCCGTTCCTGGAATTCCCAGTCTCTTGGATTCCTTTAAATGTTTGTTTTATGTTGCCACACCCGTTCCTTTTCCATGATTAAGTGTTCTTGCATAGCAAGACCATTTAATGTTAACTCACATATATTATTATTATTATTATTAAGTGTTATTGCATAGCAAGACCACTTAATGTTAACTCACATATATTATTATTATTATTATTAAGTGTTATTGCATAGCAAGACCACTTAATGTTATCTCACATATATATTATTAAGTGTTCTTGCATAGCAAGACCACTTAATGTTATCTCACATATATATTATTATTATTATTATTAAGTGTTCTTGCATAGCAAGACCACTTAATGTTATCTCACATATATATTATTCTTATTCTTATTATAGCCAAAGTTACCACCCTAACTTCTCCCACAGTTTTTACACTATATAGACAGAAATATACCGAAACGTGCGGATTGTTCCCGATTGGATTGCTATTACTTTGTAGAACGTTTCGCAGAATGGTTTCATGGAATATCGTTGTTCTTGTGGCGAAATTGGTCCCATAGGAATGAATGGAAACATGTTCAAAACTAGAGTGGGAGCTGGCAAAAGCTGAAAAATCTGGACATGATTTCTAAACTGCCACCACTCCCTCCTTTTCAAGCCCACCTACACAAATCTTATACCAAAACGTTCAGCTATCCCTGCTGCCACTAAACATGTCCATGGCTAAGCCATAGTCCTGATTTCACAATATGACCATTTGTTTGCAACTCACGCCGTCCATTGACATTCATTGAAACTTCACTCTAGCCAGCTCAAACTTGAAGGGCAATTTCTAAACTGTGACTGTGCCTTCATTTTTAATACGTCAGAGACATACTATGCATCAAAATGTAGGTCTGGGTCTTGTGATTCTCACAATATAAAGCTATTTGCTGTAGGATGGTACAGTTTTTAAAATATGACCGTTTGAAGATGGCAACCGCCAAAATACTCTGACCTGTGCCAGGCTGGAGCAGCAAGTGATGTCATAGACAGGGCTTTTTGTACACCTGCTAATGTTTTTATAAATGTATGTTTTAATGTAACTGTGAAGCACTTTGTGCAACAACTTTGCAATTAAATGTGCTATATAAATAAATAATAAAAGTTACTCTGCCCACTCCAGTTGTAGACTACTGGTGGAGGCAAGAACACTTCACACAATTTCACCAGAAATTGTAGCTTTTCTAGTAATAAGTTTTCTAGCATAGCAAGACCACTTAATGTTATCTCACATATATATTATTCTTATTCTTATTATAGCCAAATATACCACCCTAACTCCTCCCACAGTTTTTACACTTCAGAGACATACTATGCACTAAAATGTAGGTATGGGTCTTGTGATTCTCACAATATAAAACTCTTCGCTGTAGGATGTATAGTTTTTAAAATACGACCGTTTGAAGATGGGAACCGCCAAAATACTCTGATCTGTGCCAGGCTGGAGCAGCAAGTGATGTCATAGACAGGGCCTTTTGTACACCTGCTAATGTATGTTTTAATGTAACCTGCTTTATAAATGTATGTTTTAATGTAACTGTGAAGCACTTTGGGCAACAACGTTGCAATTAAATTTGCTATATAAATAAATAACAGTTACTTCACCCACACCAGTTGTAGACTACTGATGGAGGCAAGAACACTTCACACAATTTCCCCAGAAATTGTAGCTTTTCTAGTTATTAAGTGTTCTTGCAAAGCAAGACCATTTAATTTTATCTCACATATATATTATTCTTCTTATTATAGCCAAATTTACCACCTTAACTCATCCCACAGTTTTTACACTACATAGACAGTAATTTCAGAAACGTGCGGATTGTTCCCGATCGGATTGCTATTACTTTGTGGAACGTTTTGCCGAATGGTTCACGGAATATCGTCGTTCTCGTGGCGAAATTGGTCCCATCGGAATGAATGGCAAAATGTTTAAAACTAGAGTGGGAGCTGGCAAAAGCTGAAAAATCAGGACATGATTTTTAAACTGCCACCACTCCCTCACTTTCAAGCCCACCTACACAAATCATATATCAAAACGTTCAGCTATCCCTGCTGCCACTAAACATGTCCATGGCTAAGCCATAGTCCTGATAGTTTTCACAATATGACCATTTGTTTGCAACTCACGCCGTCCATTGACATTCATTGAAACTCCACTGTAGTCAGCTCAAATTTGAAGGGCAATTTCTAAACTGCGACTGTGCCTTCATTTTTAATATTTCACAGACATACTATTCATCAAAATGTAGGTCTGGGTCTTGTGATTCTCACAATATGAAGCTCTTCGCAGTAGGATTTATAGTTTGTAAAATACGACCGTCTGAAGATGGCAACCGCCAAAATACTCTGACCTGTGCCAGGCTGGAGCAGCAAGTGATGTCATAGACAGGGCCTTTTGTACACCTGCTAATGTTTTTATAAATGTATGTTTTAACCCCTTAACACCGGAGGGCGTACTATTATGCCCTATTTTAGGCGCGCTCTAAACGCCGCCGGGCGTAATAGTACGCCCTCCAGTTTTTTCTTACTTACCCAGGGAGCCCCCCCCCGTGACACATCTTCTCTCCTGCAGCCCACCCTGGCCATGTGAGAGTGAGGTCCTTGCGAGGACCTCACAATCACATGGCCGGGATAGCTGGCTGCTGTATTGCCAGCAGGGGGACTGCCTATAATGACAGGTAGTCCCCCTGCTGGCTGGAAATAAAATAAATTAAATTAAAATAAGTGTAAAAAAAATGATATACTCATATATATATAAAAAAGTCTACTAAAAAAGTCTGGACATACACCATTTGCAATACCTTGGGTTGTCTACTATTGCAAATGGTATGCCATTATGGGTGTAAATGTAATTCCTGGGCTACTATACAGTCTCAAAGGCAACGTAACCAATCTGGCGAATTTCAATTTCAAATGGAACGTGCTATATTTGACCCTTTTACTCCCCAAAACACCATAAAACCTGTACATAGGGGGTACTGTTTTACATGTGAGACTTTGCTGAATACAAATATGTGTATTTTATTGCAGTAAAAGCAAACAATATTATGACATTGACAGTTAAAATGTCATGTAGACCTAAAAAAATAACAACATTTCTTATTTTCTCCCATTTTTTCCTATTAATTTATGTTTCATAGCTAAATATTTGATATTAAATGAAAGCCCTGTTTCCCCTGAATATAATGATATATAATAAGGGTGGGTGCATTTAATATGAAAGAGGTGAACTACGGTTGGACAGACATGTAGAGCAAATGCCAGGTTTTGTTTACGTTTTGTTTTGTTCACAACGTGTACATTTGGCTCAGTCCTTAAGGGGTTAATCCTTGCAATCCATATGCTCTGTTCGTGCACGTCCAGCCTGCTAACCCCATCGGGTCACAGCAAGTTAAAACTCCCGGTCACTAAAGGGGTTTCTCCAGGGGGTCACCTTTGTGCAAGGGCGTGTACTGGAGACTGCCCAAGGGAGAGAGACTGAACTCCCAAGGGGCCAGAGTAAAAGACTATCCTCAGGTAAGCCATAAAAGAAAAAGTTTTTAGTCCTGAAATGACTAAGTTGGTTCTATAGGGATAGGACAGGAACAGAAAGACTGAGGGTGGAAGAGGTAGGAGGGGTTACTTATACCTTTTATTTTAATTAGGTTCCTTTTTTAATTAGGGATAGGGAGGAGCTACCCATTGTTGTGCTGCCATGGATATGGCCAGGAAAAAAAATAAAACATTTTATTCCATATATTGAAAAACATAAGGGTAAATATATATATTTATACCAATATTAAAACAAATATATGCAGAGTAAAAAGGGTTCGAATACACTCTTACGCATTTCACCCCTCAGGGCTTCCTCTGAAAAATAATTTTCTTTACACTAACAACAACAAAAAAGACTGTCAAACTATAAATCAGTGAATCAAACTTTGTGTAAGTGTCACTGGCATAGCTGACACCTAACCACTGTTATAACACCCTTAAATAAAATGATTTTTTTTTTCACAAATAGCAAGATTTAGTAAACAAAATGAATTAATTAAACTCGGTGTAAGTGTCACTGGCACAGCAGTAACCTAACCACCAGTCTGACACTAGAATCAATCAATCTATTATTAAACAGGACATGTGATCTCCAAATCAAAATTGTTGCAAGTGGCATTGTGCCACTGGCAGGCCCTAGGAACAGCAGTAAAAAAAACCTATGCACAATATCTGTGAATCAAACTTGGTGTAAGTGGCACTGGCAATGGAGTGACACAGCAGTAATCTATCCATCAGTCTCACACTATGATCAATTAAATCATTAATAAATAGGATATACCTATCTCCACATCAAGGTTCTTGCAACTGGCTGGGGTTAGGCACGGCAGTAACCTAACCACCAGTCTCACACTAGGATTAATTAAACTATATTTAAACAGAATATATCTATATATCTCCAAATAGCTTTTGTAAGTGGCACAGTGCCACTTGCAGGGGCTAGGCACAGCAGAATCCTGACCACCAGCATCACATTAGGATCAATTAAACATGTATTAAACATGATATATATATATATCTCCAAAACACAATTGGTGTAAGGGGCATTGTGCTGGCAGGGGCTATGCAGAGTAGTAACCTAAGAGGATCAATGACTTCCAGTCACACACCGGCACAGCAAAGGTAAAATCAGGCCATCCTTGTCTGTTGGTCTGTCTCACTCACTCAATAACTGCAGTCAAAATGTCTGAAACAGTTCTGCTTCGAAGTATAGACTTTTTATTGTTCCTCCTTGTTTCCTATTTTTGTAACTTCTCACATGATCTGTGAATAAAATCAACATTTGGTGACTGTCCACTAACCATCAATCATCTTTTTTCACATCTTTATTGGATAGGAGATGCAGCCACATCAATGGGCAGACCTCTGGTCTATCATGGCAAACTAAACTGCTTATTTGTCCTGCTTTACAAAAAAACAAACAAACTGTATATCCTTTCTATTCCATCCTCAATTTTTGGCCCCAAATTCTAAAGCATCCAAGCATTTTCAGACATAACTTAGTAATATGCTTGGTTATACGTCTGCATGGAGCTTCAGAGATCGGATTTCAACCAAACAGTGAATTGGTCCAAATTCAGCCGAATCTCAATGCAGCCGTAGCTTGAATGCTCAAATTTAGTTTACAAACACATTGTTTAAAAATTTTAAATATGTAAGCTCTGTTTGCTGGATGTGAATATGGACATTTGTAAATACCTAAATAAAAAAAAATAAGTGGTGGGCAACTGAGCCCTATCAAAACCAACATCTTCTAAATTATTAAACGGTTGGGGCTTCACACCTGGGTGGAAATCTTCCTAGCAAAAGGTGAGTGGGGAGAATCACACTTAGATATTTTGCATTTATATCTAAGCATGTTGCAAATAGAAAGTGGGTTAAGAAGGGCAGGAGAGGTGTGCCACAGCAGAGGGCTCTGGCATTTTTCAAGTCACAAATAAAATAATGGAAGGTCAAGAGCCAGGAGTTGAGTTTACAGATCTACCAATCTGTGTCTATCTGTGGGGTGAATGAAAGCATCTGATCTGAGCCAATTGAAGCACATAATAATACATTTTGATATTAGGCAACCCTAGACCTCTTCCATTAACCTTGTTTATGTGGTGATCTGTTTTCTTTTAAAACATACATTAAATATTTAGAAAATGACATCACAATCCAGTTCACTTAAAGCACAGCCAAGACAATGCAAAGGAGAATGAATGAATAAATTTTTTTTCCCATCTGCATATTTTCCACTAGTTTAAATTTTAGAAAAGGTCAGCATTTATAATCTTGATTGACAGAGCGCTGAGATGGAGGACAAGATGTGTGAATCCAGGGAAGATGTGTGAATTTCTAAATTTAAAGTAACACTGTAGGCAATGTGACTGATTCGTGTCACTGACATTTGTGGAGTCGGAGTCCCCTGGCACTGTCAGTGTTAAACCATTTTAATCCCCAGCAGTCTATTTCCTCTGTGTTGCTTGGGTTAGTGAGGAAGTATTAGCCTGATTAAGTTTGGGTGGCCATAAAATAATTTGGATTCATACAAAGAGGAGCACCATTACATACCTGGCACCACAACCACTACAGCACACTGTAGATGTCATGGACCTTGGTGTGTTCCTTTAATCAGGTCCTATCTTAAAACTGCCCATGAGTCCATGAGTCCACCTTATCTAAGTGCATGCAAGAAAATAAATTGGATCTTGGAAAAGGAACAGCCTTAGGAAGCATCCAGCAGATAATTACGATGACTAGTAAACCACATTATTGAACAAACAATGGTGGAAATATTGTTTAACCCACTTTTGTTAAAAATTTTTTTTTACAAAAAATAACACATTCAAAGTGTCAGGTACGTTGCATAAAAATCACAAAATTATTAATATGGTTTCAGTTTTTTTCTTTCTTTATTTTAGTTGAGCAGGGAAAGTTACAAACAGCATGCACTGCCATAAAAGCTAGGGCATGCAGAGCTTTAGACGTAGGTTTACATTGGTTAGGCAGTAGAATTCATTGCACATTTTTATGAATTAGTATCGCATAACAGAGAGTTGCATCCATTCTTGTTATTTATGAGAGTAATGAACAAGGTTAGTTAAACACACAGTATTATAGACTTATCTCTTTGTCGAGATGGTTTAAACTGCAGGTTATGCATGAGAGGAAAGCTACTTGTAGATTGATTAACATTATCTGTATTGGTAAGGCAAAGCTAGGGCTATCTACTGTGGCACAGGTTACACCCGCGAACACCAGTGAAGCAAGGTTCGATATATGGGTCAGTATTGTTCGGCTTAACCTTTCCACTATATATTAACTATTCTCACTTGAGGGGGATCGTACCACTGAGAACCTTGTTATGTCTACTAGCTGGCACTAAGTATATACAAACAATGCAGGTTAAGCATATTGGTTATACTGTCATTCTTGGTAATAAAATAGTAAGATGAAAACAGACTGAGCAAACGTAGCAGGCTCAAAGCATGTTAAACTGGCTGAACATTGGTTCTAAATGACAGCTTTACAGATTATGACTAGGAAAGGTGAGTGGGGTGTTTAATAGTCATGATGTGCTTGTATGCGAGGGTTGCCGTTACTATGTCAGATAGTACATTCTGCTGTGTGCTGGCTTCTATGTCAGTAGTGTGGCGAGAGGAACAGAAAGGTGAAAAGACAACGTGTCAAAATCATAATAAAACAGTAGTTTTGGGGCTTTGTGGTATCCGGGTTGGCCCTAAGAAATATTTGCGTGCGAAGGTGGTGGGACGGCAAGTCCTAAGTGGACATGTGTAAACCTATGATTAGGTAGGCCAGGCCGCAGCCTTGGTCAGACGAGGACGCCTTCCTGCTCGGCTGCTATAGCAGGGCTGCAATCTGTGCCACCAGCAATTGTTAAGGATGTTAATGTCGTGGTCTTCAGAATATTTGGCAAGTGTGGGGTCCGCAGTGGTGTCAATATTGCGATACCTGGGGATTTGGTTGCTAAAGGGGGCTACATCGGGTCCGCTGCTGTGGCAGAATTCGGTGTCACAGGATGGGGCCATCAGTGGGGAGGCACAGGACTGTATCTAGCGTAGTGCTGCGTGGAGATAAATGTGTACACATATTAAGGCTTGCTCGGGATGCTGTGCCTAATGCTCGGGGCCTGGGGGGGGAGTGGTGCTCAAGAGGTGGTTTATTGCCCATTATCATAGCTCTCTTGTGTATGCCTGAAGGTGGGTGGTGAAGTGCAAATCGAGTGTTCCTTACCGGGCTAGGTAGGGCGTTATGGAGGTAGAAAATGGAGTGAGGTTACCACAACAATGAAAAAACAATAGTAAAACATTAATAAGTAAACATTAAATGGTAGGTATCGCCCCATGTGCCATTTGATTCTCCCTTCAGGTGGTGACAGCCGCGTAGGAGTCAGGTGTTCTCCCTTGTGGGATGAAGGTGGTGGGTTGAAAGGGTTGTATTGTGTGGCCCATGTTGTATCAGCGAGTCCAGGGATAGGCCCATATCCCGCAGTAGTGCCGCTGAGCTCTGGAGGTCCTGACTATAATGCATTTCGCTCCCTTGCTGGACCATAAGCATGCAGGGTTGGCGCCAGAGGTAGTGAACCCCCTTGTTTTTGGAGCAAGGAGGTGAGCGGTTGAAGCGATCGTCACCAGGCTAAAGTGCCACTCGATAAGTCGGCATAGAACGATATCACCATATTTTAAAATTGGAGGGGGAATTTGCCCCATAACTCTGTGAGAACCGCTGCTTTGTGGTTCCCACTGTGAAAGGTAACTATTAGGTCCCTGGGGGCTGTAGTTGGTGCTTTGCTTAATTTGGGGATCCGAGAGAGTCGGTCCAGGGTGGTAGCTTTCATCTGCCTCGATGGCAGTAAGGTTGACAGTATGCGTCTCAAGAAATGTGGCAGTTCCGTTTCACAGATGTCTTCCAAAACCCCTCTGATTTTGAGGTTGTTTCTTCTCCATGTGTCTTCCAGAGCCGCAAAGCGGCGTTCATGTAGCAGGTTCTGCTGCTGCAGGTCACTTACTGCTTGGTGGAGCATGGCAATATGCTGGGTGCTTGTTTGGGAAGTTCTCTCTAGTGCCCCAATATGGCCTGTCAGCCCCTGCAGGTCACTACGTATTGCTGTGATGTCTGCTAAAATATTCTTTTGCAGTTCTGCTAACAGTGCTTTTACGACTGATGTCGTCACTGGTGAGGAGTCTGCCCCTGGTTTGCTGTATTTTGCTGCTGGCAGATGAGCCGGAGCGGGCATGGGTAAGTAGTCTTCTTCAGCGTCACCAGATAACTCGTCCGAGAAGTCTGAGCAGCCGCCTGAAAGAGTTCCAGATTTTATTCGTTTTTACCGTTGCGAGCTCGGAGCTACAGGCTTGTGCGGCCATTCGCCTCCGTGGTCAGGCTCCGCCTTCATGGTTTCAGTTTTTAATACTGTATAATGTGAAAATATTCAAAGGAGTAAATAGTTGTAAGGTACTGCATATTTCTGTGGATTAGCTCCTGTGGTTTTTTATTATGACTTTGCTGCTATGGTCCCTCAATATTTCAGTGGATTATTGTCCTATTTCTCTCTTAGGGGCTTTGATATAAAGGTTCTTTAATTACATTTGACAGGCAGGCAGACAGACATTCAGAGAATGAGATCATTAATAATGTTAAGTACAATTTACATACCCTCTTCCACTAACTCCCATAAGGCCCTTTTTTGTAGGCCATAAAACTTTTGTAATTGAAAGATGAAGGTCCTCTGGTCAGCGTTCTTAAAAAGTTCATGCACTGTACCATTTCTTTTTTATTACATGAGCACCCTCACAGTCAGCATTTTCTTGGTTGTTTGAAGAATTCCAACATATAATGACACACATTGAGTCAGTAGAGCACTTATAATTAAATACTTAAAATCATATCGGACAATCTAACAATGGCCGAATGCACTAAACCCAGTGACAGAACCAACAACCACAACATATTCTTTTACAAAATAAAAAAGAACAAAGCGTTTTCATATAACGTTCATGTTTTCTAGTTCATTAGTTATACCAAATCTACGGAATCTCAGGATAATAAACACAAGTGACTGACTCTGTTCGCAGTATAACAAAGTTTATATTGTGTGAAATGTTTTGTAACTATCACTATTTATAGCATTAAGACTTGAATATAGAGTTTTGTTCAGGTACTTCCAGCTACTGAATACTTGCTAACAGCAACACTTGAATGTATATTATATACAACCATATACTGTGCTAATGTGAAGGTTAACTCATTTTACTTTCAACACTGTCATAGTTCTTGACATATGATATTTTTTTTCATTTTTACATAATGAGATTACAAAATAGATTACACTAATGCAACTATTATAACAACGTGGCTTTGGTTTATTAGTCAGTACTTAAAGGATAACTGTCATCAAAACATTTAAATATTTTAATATAATCTTTAATGGTGTAGTGATGTGGAATCAATCAATTAATTATCTTGCGTATCTGCCCCCGGCCAAATTAGAGAAGTAATGCGTGCACGCTCCTGAAGTAATTCACACCAGAAACTTGAGGAATGTTTATTCTGGGGGGACGGCATGCCCCTTATAAAGCAAAATTACATCATATGCATTTTCTCTATAAAACATTGATATCATAGTTGTGTCATAAAGGTGGAAAAGATAAATAAAAGTGCAAATTAATAACATTCTTTGTAAAAAAATTTTGCTTTATATATGTCTTAACTTATAAAATGTGCAAAGTGTAAATTATATAACTATTGTTCAAAATATGAATGCTGTAAGGGTAAAAGAGATCTAAAAAAAATACTCTCAGTTCTATTTATGCTATTTTGTTTTCGTTTATTAAGCTAAAATGTATAATTTATTATTGTCACATCATGTCATGTTCTGCAGAGATGGCTGGCCTTGGCTTCTGGTATCCAGTACTCTTTTTAAAATTCTTGTTTAATTTTTCTTGTTTTTTCTGGTTTTCTATTCTATGTCTGGTTTTCTATTCTATGTCTGGTTTTCTTTATGCTGGGTTTTTCTGGGTTCATTCCTTTATTCCGTCCCGGGAATTCCCAGTCTCCAGGTTTCCTTTAAATGTTTGTTTTATGTTGCCACACCTGTTCCTTTTCCATGATTCTTTTTGTTTCAGTTGGAGCCGGCAGGCAGCTGCTCATGACTTCTGCCCTTTCTTGCAGGTAAGTGCTATATATGTCTTCTTTGGTTGTTTTAGCATACATTAGGCAGTGTAGGACCTGCCAGATATGGGGTACATTGGCGTTGTTGGCAGGCATATGCAATGTATGATCATATAATGTAACTAAATCCCCATTATTTTCATATATAGTACTTAGTTATTTCTCCTCTTGTTTTGCCTATAATATCTTGTCTTGTTTTAGTTTGTATTCCCAGTCCATGTACAGTCCTGTCCTGCCCATGTTATGTTAATGGTTCCCTTATGTATTGTGTACATGTTCTGGGTTTAGCTTCCTATCCTTCTCTGGTTCTGGGTTCTACTAGTTCTGTCTTGTTTTCATATTTGGTGACTCTCCTAACCTTGCCTTTTTTCTGTACTGGATACATTCTTGTGGTTACCCTGCACCAGGCCCTCATAATCCACTTCCATGCTGAAGACTCACAACTTCTCATCAGGCACTCAGGGGTCCCGGTTTCCATACCGCCACCCGTGACAATTATAACTTTTCTTATTTTCTAAATACACATCCAATATAAAGAATAAAAATAGTTAATTCTCTAAGGGAAAATTAGATCTAAAATTTTTTATATAGTATTCACCGGGCTATAAGCTATGTACTGCTATACCAAATGAATATCTATATAAAATTATACAATTAACCTTTAAAAAAAAAATTAGACTAAATGGAAATATGTGTTGAATTAAGTGGAAATGTAAAAATAGAAGGGATAAAACATAATTTTCATAAAGTGCCTGTGGATTTCTACAAGACAATCTCTCTTTTTTTATTCCTACAAATTTCATGTTCTTAGGATTCTTCCTGTGGTGGGTTTTAAAATATAGAGACACACTATGCTTCTCATATCCTCTCAAGATATTCTGTACATGTAGCAGCTGTCACAGTGAGACCGTTAGCTAAGAAAATATACTTTAATAAGATTTTACATGAGAAACCAATAATTGACATAGGCAGGGAAACACTGTAACATATGAGATTTTTTAATAAGAACTATCCTTCAACAGGTTTTCCTTAAACACCTTAAGGACCAATAAGGGTAACCCAGTAATACAAATCTGTTCTTTTTGGCTCCGTTTCCAATATGGAATGACTCACTATATTACCAACTAAAATGCAACGTGCTTCTGCCAAAATTAGAGGCAAGAAAATGCAAGCTGGCATAAGGTCTTTGGGGAATAGGCTGTGATAACAGCAAACTGTAACATATGGTGTTTAAAGGGTTATAGCCTAGAAATATCTTGTATGTACCATCCAAGAATTGTGAAAAATTCCCTCTAGTTATAGGATAGAGTTATCATCAGTCCCTCGAGCATGAATTGAACAAAATTGTCTTCTGAAAAACAAGGACACGTTATGTTTGGTAATTTTTGGAAATCAAAAACATGTTCCATGTTTTCTTTTGGTGATCACATTATCATGGAACTATTTATCAAAAGGTCAGTTGAGCCTTAGATTTCAAATATGTATGGTGAATTGAATTATCTATTAAAGTGGTTTCATATCTTTTATGGACCAAGATACATTTCAATAAACCGTTTCCAAGGCACATACTTTCTCTATGATCATCAATGGTTTATAAGCATCAAATACATGTGCAACCTTTCTAGAGAGGTATGCAGCATTTGCAAACTTCTAGATAGACTGGCAATTAATTGCCATTGTTTTGAGAATCACAATGTAAATACTCACATTTAGGGTATAAAACTAATACCTTAAGACTGCTTTCAGTCAATCAAAATCAAAAAAGCCCTAAAGTCAATGTGTTTGTTTCCACAATATGAGGTGCTTGGGGCACGCCAGTGTGTTACAGTACATTAACTGAGATCACTGAACCATCCATGGATTAATATAACACAGTGTTATATGGCAAGAATAAAAATGAGAATGTAGGGGCATGGCCTGACGGTCGCATGAGCTGTTAGCTCCTCCGTGACCTGACCCTCCACAGCAACTAGAATATTTTTTTTTTCTTGCCCCAAATCACCAACAAATTCTGCAGCAAGCATGGTATCAAAGTCTGCCAAAAAAATGAAACAAAAACAGACCCTGCTACAAATCCAAGCGCTCTCTTCACTGCGCTCACAGGCCCAAGATGGCGCCGAAACGCCACGATCACCAGCAGCCTATTCAGACACCAGCGACATCACCTCAGTCTCTGAACCAACGATGGCCCGGCTACAGACCTATCGGTCCATAAAATGCTAAAAGCCATGCAGACCTCCCTGCAAGCTGACCTCAACAAAATGGCGAGGGACATCAGGACTGACATACAGGCACTCGGCGAAAGAACATCACACCTTGAAGAAAAAACAGAAGAAATTATATCCGCTCATAACACTCTAGCGGATGCCTATACAGAAATGCAAGAACAACTAGGCTGCCTGACAGAAAAAGTCGCTGACCACGAGGACAGAGACAGACGCAGCAAAATCCACCTCCACGGCATCCCAGAGGAAGTTCTACCCCAAGACCTCCAGGTCTATGCCGCCTGCCTCTTCCAGCACCTGGTCCCAGACCTCACACAGACTTTCTCATAGACCGCATTCACCGGCTACTGAAACCGAGATCAGTGCCAGCATCAACGCCCAGAGACACAATTGCCAAATTGCACTACTACACAACCAAAGAAAAAATTATGAGAGCATCAAGACACGCGCAAAACCTACTGGTTCACATGAGGCACAACCTACACTGGAGACCATAAGGCCTTTACCCCATTATACAAACTGAGACAGGTAAACACACTGCCCCACACTGGAGAGAGTAGAAAAAAAGAGAGAGGAAAAAAAAGGAAAGGCGACATAGAGACCCAGGGCAAAAACAAATTTCCCCGACTATAGAGGGTCGACCATTCTTCTACCTGCCAAATCCCCCCTCAGGCTCATAGGAGACGTGTTGTTACCGACTAAGATGCAAGGCACTTGCCGAGATGGAATTTTGTATATAGTTTTCCCCACTTGGTTATTCTGCTACATAACATGTATTTGTTAACCCCCCCCCCCCATCCCCCAAACCAACCAATCGAAAAAAGCACAAACTAAAACACATGGTACCACTCGGGAGCACGCATGGACTCAGTGCAATGTCCGGGAACCTAGACGCAGTGAACATATCACATTATACAAGCAATAGCAATCTGATAGTCCTCACACACTGAAACAAGCAAAAGATCAAAGCCCCACCGTACCATCCTTCTCGGTCACAACATAGGGCATTTGAGAGAACAGCCCCTAATATCTCACAGAGACACCTGGATTCAGCTGCCAACCTGAATACTACAAAGGTCACCCAGTGCTACCCTATTTCACAATTAGCTACTTGGTATCACCAACATAAATGACACTTACGGTACTATCCTTAAACACCAAGGGACTTAACTCCCCACACAAAAGGAGATTAGCATTAGAAGAACCGAAAAAACTCAAAGCACACATTGAATTCTTCCAAGAAACACACTTTAAATGGGGAAACCGCCCTAAATTCTGCTCCACAACATTCCCCCATGACTATAACTCTTGCTACAAAAAAAAATAGGTGTATCAATTTTAATTGGTAAACCAGTGGCATTCTCACTAGTTAAAAAAGTTGGAGACAAACAAGGAAGGTATCTTCTGCTACAATGCTACGTAAACAATGAGCCATATCCCCTTCTTAACCTATATGGTCCGCACACAAACCAAACAGAATTTCTAGACAATATCTTCACCTTAGCCAACAGGTATAAATTAGGGGAACTAATTTTGGGAGGCGACACTAACTTCCTTATGGACTGCTCACTAGACTCGACATCGGCCCACAAACTCACTAACGCATCGACACGCAAAGAAAACAAAACCACATTGGCATTGTGCAACCAGATTCTACACAATAACTTTCTAGATCCCTGGAGAATCCTACATCCTCTAGAACGGGACTATACCTTTCATTCCCCAGCTCATAACACATACACTAGAATTAACAGATTCCTTCTACCAGCTACAACAATGCACAAAGTAATTTAGGTTTCTGAACAAATAAGAGCAGAAATAATCTCATACTTCCACACAAACCTAACTCCTGGAGTGGATATATTCACTGTATGGCAAGCACATAAGGCAGTCATAAGAGGACTTCTCATCACAGCAGGTAGTTACGCCAAAAAACAAAGGATAAATGAATATACCACTCTAATCTCAGAACTGACGAACCTTACACCCAAAAATAAAACAGACCCAACACAAACCCTGCAACGCCAAATTCTAACGCTACAAACCAAACTTCGAGATCTAGAATTACAAAAAATGACTTACATGCTCAGACGCTACAAATACAACTTTTCACACAAGGCAACAAAGCATGCACGCTATTAGCAACACAGCTTAAAACACACTGCAAATTCAAAAATGGCCTATGTAAATACAAGCTCAAAACAAAAACTTACAAACCCACAAGACATAGTAGAAGGGACCAACTTTTGCATTTATTTTGCTTTTCTACATTATTAAAGCCACTATTTTTTTTCAACCTTCACCCGGAGTCCTGTACTTGAGTGGAAGCATCCAGGGGAATCTCCCAGGCCCCCCATGCCATCAGGGGAGGCACCATATTTGCCTAAATCATACAAGATCCTGTGAGTGCATTTCAAGTTGTGCAGTATTGTAATTGTACAACAGTATCACACTATATTTCTTTTGTATATTTTTATTTAGATATCAGCCGGTTCCCTTGTGGTGTGTGTGTGTATATGTGTGTATATATATATATATATATATATATATATATATATATATATATATATATATATATATTAGAAGCGTTCGACTCATATTACAGTACACCACCTCAGCTACCTGCTATCCAAACCTTCCTGGCTACGGTGAACCTACCTAAACTTACTTCTGAAGACATTAGCACTTTATCTGCACCATTCACCACACAAGAACTAGAAAAAACATCGCACAACTGCCTAAACACAAAGCACCCGGCCCAGACGGATATACAAATCCCTATTATCAAACATTTGCATCAACTCTATCCCTGCATATAACTACACTGTTCAATCACTGCTTCTCGAGGGGATCACTACCCTCTGAAACACTGAAAGCTCACATATCTACACTCCAGAAACCAGGGAAAGCCTACACAATGCCCCAACCTCCGACCTATTTCTCTACTCAACGTAGATGTTAAAATCTATGCTAAACTATTAGTGAACCGGCTGTCCGACATCCTCCCGAAATTGACGCATAATGACCAATCTGGCTTTGTAAAAACGAGACAGGGCTCGGATAAAACCCGGAAAATCATAAACATCCTTGCCCATGCAAACACTAACCAAAAAGAGGGTCTTCTTCTGCCACTAGACGCCGAGAAGGCGGGATTACTGGGATTACATGCAGCTGGGATTACATGCAACTGGGATTACATGCAGCAAGTCCTACAGTCGTTCGGCTTTACCCCACAAATAATCTCTGGAATAATGGCTCTATACACCAACCCCACGGCCCAAGTGGTGAATGCCAGGTTCATATCCACACCATTCAACATCACTAATGGCACTAGGCAGGGCTGTCCCCTTTCACCCCTGTTATTCGTCCTCTCCTTAGAACCCCTAGCGCACATCATTAGGCACCACCCAAAAATTAAAGGAATGTCAATAGGCTCAAACGAATATAAACTTTCCATGTTCGCAGATGATATCCTCCTAACGCTAAGCCAAGTACCAACATCGCTACCAACACTAATACAGCTATTAAATACGTACGGTAAACTTGTATACTACAAACTAAATCAAACTAAAACCCAAGCCCTACCTATAGGCCTCCCACATTCTTTGACTCAGGAACTCACTCAAACTTATAACTTTGCTTGGAGAAGAGACCATATTACCTATTTAGGGGTCAAGATAGCACCCACAATGGACGGTATGTTTAACTACAACTACAAACCACTACTCCCACTATGTAAATCGACATGCCACAAATGGAAACCAGTGAAGCTATCCTGACTAGGCAGAATAAATACTATTAAAATGATCCTTCTCCCAAAACTGCTCTATATATTCCGCCTATTGCATATAAAGGCACCACCCACTTTCTTTAAAAACCTTCAACAGACCATATCTTCATAAATATGGGAGTCTCACAAACCCAGATTATCCTACCGCCTCCTACAACAACGCATCGTGGAGGGGGAATAGGCCTACCAGATATACACAATTACTACAAAGCAGCTATCTTATAAACTGTGGTTAAACTACACACACCCAAGGGAGTATACCAATGGGTAGACATGGAAACCGCCCAAACAGGCATAACACCATTAATAGATATCCTATGGACCCCCAAACCATTTCGCCCCAACAACAGAAATCTCTTCCCAACCACCTCACTAACCATATGCCAATGGGACACAATATGACACAAACAGAATGCTATAAACAAATTCCACCCACGCACTCCACTAACGGCCCTGAAAGCAATCTCACCTTGGCTTTCACTGAGTTCCTGGGTAAGGATAGGAATCACCAAACTAGATTAAATTTTGCAAAATAACACCATCAAACTATTCTACAGAGAGAATTCAAATTAACCAATTCTTCAGCGTTTCCCTACTTGCAACTTCAAAGTGTGATTCCCTCATATGTGGCGCATGAGCCAGCAACTGACAACACAGGGACTAAAGAAAAAGAACTATTACATGACAGATGTTGGCAAGCCCCAACTAAACCAAAAGCCCTCGCACTATGTTACCACACACTCCTAAAATCGATGCCACCACATACCCCCACTTATGTGACCCAATGGCTCACAGACGCTGGAACAATGTTAACAAACAAAGAAATACTAGCCTCCCCCCATGCACTCAAAGGCCTCAAACAGGGCTACTCGCACATTGAAGCCCACAACAGTTGATCTACAGGTGGTACTTAACACCCCACAGACTCCACACAATGTACAAAACAGTATCACCCCACTGCTGGAGATGTGGCGAAGCAACAGGCACAATGATACACATATGGTGGACATGCCCACGAATTAGACCTCTATGGGAGGAAGCACAAACTGTTTTAAAATCCATTGGCATCATGACACCTTTCATAAACATACACTCGGGACTGTTCCTTTCCTACCCACACTCAACCCCAAAACATGTGAAGTGCAAAATGGCTCTCACTACCCTAGCAGTGAGGAATAGGCATGTGCATGGGGAAAATTTTCAGTTCGATTCGGCATTTCAAATTCAGGACTTTCGCAATTCGTGACTTCGGCAACTTCGGCACTTCGACACTTTGACACTTCAGAATTTCGGAACTTCGGCATTTCGGGACTTCTCTTGTGGCCACTTAGTAGGGAGTAGGGAGTTATCTACCAAAAGACTGAAAGACCTAAATTGGTCTTTCAGACAAATTTACTAATACTAAGTAAAAATTACTTAGTATTAGTAAATTTTGCCCCTACTCGTTATACCGCGAGTAGGGGCATGTCTATTAAACAGTGAGCAGCCTGTAAAACAAACAAAGAGAGTACAGAGAAGGCGCTTCAGGATATCCAATAATCAGGGTGCTGCTTAACCAAAGTATATTGCCACTACATATACTCAAAAAGAACAAAATGACACAAGAAAAAGTAAGAGTATGTAAGAGTAGAGTATGTAATTTTTTATTATTGCATAAGTTTTTGGCAGACTACTTGTTTTTTATCATATTTACTATGTGATCATATCATTGACTTTATCCATGTGAAAAATCAGTGTATTTTTAAATGTTGTTAGGTTTTTATTTATTTATTTGTAGTGCTGGGCTTATATTGAATAGAGAATGGACATTATTAACATATTTCCCCTCTCTTCTTTTATTTTATTGTATCCTTTTCTCTCTGTGCACTTTAAGTATATAGTATGTGTTTATTCCAATCTCTAATATATATGTATATTCTCTTTGTCCTTTTGCCCTTTCAAATGACTTTTTGACCATTTGCAAAATGGCCTCTACGGCATTATGAGGGACTTATTAGAATTTCCAATGAACTATGGGAAACATACACGGCGAAACCGGAAGTGACGCAAGCGGCAATGGGACATACATATCACATGAAGCGATGCGATGGACTGGATATATACGTCACAGGAAGTGACATACCGGACGGACTGAACGCATTTCTTGCTCTCTCACTTACCGAGAGACTTTGCGGGCAGATTATCCCGTACGGTCTGACTTGGGAAATATTGAAAGAATTTAAAGTTATTCTCTATTATGTTATCTTTATATGGATTTGTGGCTATATGAATGTCCCTGTATAGGAAATGTCCGGACCGGATGTGTGGCCATATTGGAGGTGGCAACACACATCCGGCTAGGACCATATAAGGATATGGGTGTTGTTTTTGTTTCAGATGTTTGAAATTATCTATTTATGTTAACCACCCTTGATACATATAAAAACAATACTGGCTGCATTGTTATACTGAACAGCACCTGAGGAAGACCAGATGAAAATGGTTGAAACGCGTTGTGCATCTTTTTATTTATTTTATGTATAAATAAAACTTTTGTTTTGTACATTTTTCTACTCCTGACTCCTGACTCCAATTTTCACCGAAGGACCTTCACTACAGAGTGGATCCATTTGGAAAGGAAAAAGAGTCTCTTATTGTCCTTGTGAAGTGACATAAAGGCGAGATAAGTTCTCAGGCCACTTTTAAGTGGCTCAAAAAAGTGTGAGTGGTTTCAGCCCATACATTTCCATTTCTATTTGTGTGCTATACAGATTTCACTATGTATTATTATGTATTTTCCACATAGGAAATGTACACCACGTACCCTTGAATACCACTTTCACCCATTGAGGGAGGGAACTACCTATTTACAACTACCTGCAATTATATTTTCAGGTAATATATTCCTCTCCTTTTTGGTGTGCGCTTTTACCTTTTTCTTGTGTCATTCAGTGAGCAGCCTGTGGCTGCTCACTGTTAAAAAAAAAATAAAAAAAAAATTTGTGTAATTTGACTCATAACTTAATCCACCAATCAGTGTTATGAGTCAAATTACAAAGCATGGGAAAATTCCAAAGAACTTTCCCACGCTGTGTAAAATGACACAGAGCACTCTGATTGGTGGATTTCAAGCCAACCAATCAGAGTGCTGTGACAAGTAAATGTAGAGACTTACCTGTCAGTCTCTTCATTTACCTGTCAGGGCACTCAGATTGGATGGCTTAAACCCACCAATCAGAGTGCTCTGAGCCTAATTGCAGGGGGGGCAAGGCTTTATAAGCCTTGCCCCACCCTGCAGAGCTCAGTCTGCGTGGAGCCCTCCATGGGTGAAGATGGATAATTATTTTTATGCTTTTTTTTTTTATTATTATTATTTTTTTTTTTAAGTGCATCGGTTATTATGGATTTTTTATTTTGCCTTTGTTGGGGGCTGAAAAAAGATTTTAGAAGAAAGAAAACATCAAATGGTAAGTTTTTTTTGTTTGTTTTTGTTTTTTTGTTTTTTACAGGTACTTAGTTAATGGACACCCCTCATTATTTTTAGGGTGAGGGGGGTAGTTAGGGGTAAGTTTTTTTTTCTGGGAGGGAGGTGACTAGGGATTTGTGGACCCCTAGTCACCTGGGGGGGTAAAAAAAATTTAGGGCCCCCACCCACCACTCAGGGGTGGGGGCCAGGGGGGAAGACATTAGGTCCCCCCTTATTAGTATTTAGGGCCTCCACCCACTGCTCAGGGGTGGGGGCCAGGGGGAGGACATAGGTCCCCCCCTTATTCTAATTTAGGCCCCCCACCCACCACTCAGGGGTGGGGGCCAGGGGAGAGGACATTAGGTCCCCCCTTATTAGTATTTAGGGCCCCCACCAACTGCTCAGGGGGAGGACATTAGGTCCCCCTTATTCTAATTTAGGGCCCCAACCCACCGCTCAGGGGTGGGGGCCAGGGGGGAGGACATTAGGTCCCCCCTTATTTTACTGTAGGGCCCCCAACCGCCATTCAGGTTAGAAGCCCCCCTCGCGTGGCACGGGTGGGGGCTCGGGAGGGGGATTTAAAAAAAAATTTTTTAAAGTGAGCAGCCATAGGCGGTATAGCGAGTAGGGGCATAATTTACTAATACTAAGTAATCTTAGTAAATTTGTCTGAAAGACCAATTTAGGTCTTTCAGCCTTTTAGTAGATAGCTCCCTAATACCGTGGGAATTAGGGAGTTATCTACTTATTCATTCCTGTCATTACATTGACAGGCTAAGTAACTTACATTTTATTGTTGTAAGTGTTGCAAATGCTTCCAGCTGAATCCTCGCTATGTTTGTATACTTTTATTTAAAATTGTATACAGTGTAACATTCTTCATTCTTCCACTGGGTAAGTATATTAGTTCTTAGCAATACTGTGCTTCGGCATTTCGGGACTTCAGGACTTCGGCAATTCGGTAATCAATCTATTCGGACATTCGGAAGTACCCGAATGTCCGAATTTCCCGAAATTTGTCTGAATTCACATTCGGACCGAAACTAATTGCACGTCTAGTGAGGAATCTCATAGCAACTCAGTGGAAACAAACCCACTGCCTGTCCAAATCCCAACTGCTAACCAAAATACACCAGTATTACATCTATGAGAGTATGTCAACCAAAAGTGCCTCACAGAAAAAATCCTTCCAGATATCCTGGGCACCATGGACAGACTTTTAGGACAGAGCAAACAGAAACTCGGAAAATACTACACCACAAAACACTTTGCAAAAAGTCTAAACAATGCTACCAACACAAACCATTAAAGCTAGGTAAAGGGATAACTAAGTCCCCGAGAGGAAATAAGCATTGATGGCTGCAAACCTCAAGCCACATACGCAAACTGTTAAACTTGACGACGGGCCTCACTATATTATACTATATTATATTATCATTAGACTATTATTGTACTATCACCATATTATCAATGCAATATTACTTTATTATTCTACTCTATACTCACCAGCACTGAGCTGGCTTAGGCTTTGCTCACCTGAAATGTACCATACCATTATGCACCACTACAATAACTCAGTGCATACCACCCTCTCCCCTTCTCCTCCCCCTTTTCTTCTTTCTGTACCCACCTCGTACCCCCCACCATTACAAATCCATTGTTAGAAAATTTCAAACCTACCTCCGGTATTGCATTCCAACGAGAAAAAGTAATTGATCATTGAACAACTTAGCTCAAGCCCGACATGGCAACACCTATATTGCAACTGCAATATACCTCCTGCAACTGCAAGATGCATGATTTGAGACGGAAATACCTAGTCCATAAGCAACAAAGGACGGTACCAATGCACACCATGATATTATGATGTCTATCCATAAAGCCAGCCTTTCCACCCTATCGCTAACATAAATCAAATGTACACCAGTTAATACAATGTCTACAGTTGATAACATTACTGGATGTAAAGAGAAAGATTATGACTTTACCTTGTTCCCCTTGTTCCCCTTTTTCCTTCTGTACCCCTTTGACTTTATAAAAATAAAAATTGTCAAATTTACAACAAAAAAATGAGACTGTAAGGAAAATTTTAATGTCCGTCCCAAGTTGTAGAGTTGGAGAAATACCAAAGTAGGAGAACATTTCCAAATTGACAGGTTTGGCTTAAAAGTTCTATTTCCCTTGTCAGTCCTACACAATTCTCTGTATAGTCAATAAACACAGGAGTAATCCCGGCAATCAGAACTTCTACAGACCCAACAACACTGAATCATTTATTTACTAAATGGAGTATTGTAGTGAATCGAAAACTGAATAAAACATTTTAGGAAAAATGGCCATATTGGAAAACATTCTCAGTTTCGACTTTTTATTCTTTAGTTATTTATGTCTAAATGTTGCAAGTTATCCATTTACTTGAATTCACTATTTATTGGATAATCCCTATGGACTAATAATAGTGGAATAGATATTCTGTCAGTTCACTTTGATACAATTGTTCAATCTATATCAGTAAAAAGTATTATAATTTAGATAAATGTTCTCTTTTGTTTGTTTGAGATACACATTTTTTTTTTAAATAATATTACTGCATTCACATAGAATTCACCAGAAAAAAAACTATTTCTAATTGATCTCTTTTCTTCATGTTGGTGGCCCTGTCACAGATTATTTTTGATGAACGATCCTTAAATGCCATCACTATTTTAAAATAAGAACAAAAGCAGAAACGCATTACTTGATACTAAAGTTTTTTCCCCATAAAATTCCCATTTACCGTATCACATAACTCAAAACCAGTTAATGTTAAGGAAAGCCATCATTCACAGAAAAATAAATATTCAAAGATAATCCAATAGTACATGCAATTAGTTTTGGTCTGTTTGTGTTTTTTTTCCCATAAGAATCATAATCTGGATTATTCCCTTTAGAGCGCTTTATTGCAAAACTCATGTTATTCTTTTTTAAACTGATATTAACGTGTCAAATTGTGTGTATGTTCAGTTTCTTTTGTTATATTTTGCATTCATTACTAGTTCTCAAATTACAGTCAATGACCAAATGAAAAGATAACCTTCACTCATACTCACATTTTGCCATTTATTATTTCAAGGCAATAAAATATTATTACATGGATTTATTTGTTGTTTAAGGAAATGACTCCAATTTATTTTTGCTTTGGTGTGAATTCCAGTTTGGAACATACTTAGTTCTCAGAAATAAATCACACGGAATCGTGCATTGGATGACTAGCATAGCAAATCTATGTGCCTTTTTTATCCTGATTAATTTTTATGTTACAGCTCATGCTAGTGAAACATAAAACTACTTATTATGGTATATTTATACCATTTAAGGACAAATGGAAAACCAAAACTATCACAAAACATGGAATTTTCTTATTAATAAAGTTACACTATAGTCACCAAAACAACTTTAGCTTAATTAAGCAGTTTTTTGTGTGCAGGTCATGCCTCTGAAGTTTGACAGTTCAATTATCAGACTGCATGAAAACAAAACATTTTTATTTTTAATCAGATGTAATTTACTTTAAAAGTTTTTATCTTCTGCTCTGTAAATTGAACTTTAATTATGTACAGCAGGGTCTAGAAATGGTCTAGAGCAGGTTATAATAAATTATAAATAAAAACAGAATTTGCAATAAAGGAAGTGTAAACATTAGATGACTCTTTACAGGAAGTGTTCAGGAAGGCTGTGCAAGTCGCATGCAGGGAAGTGTGGCTAGGGCTTTATAAATAAAGTGATTTAACTCCTATTGCCTCATATCTCATCCGCACTCTGTCTCCCTCTCTTGCTTTTCCTCTCACTAAAGTTTTCAATCTCTCCCTTTCCTCCCGCACATTTCCTTTACCCTTTAAGCATGCAACCATAATGCCAATTCTGAAAAAGCAAAACCTTGACCCCAACTCCCCATCCAACTACTGCTCTATATTGCTACTGCCATTTGCCTCCAAGATCCTTGAGAAAGTTGTGTATGTGAGATTGACAGACTTCCTTGAATCTAAGTCTCTGCTTGACCTGCTTCAGTCTGGATTCCACTCTCGTCATTCTGTTAAAATAGATGTGACCAAAGTATCCAATGATTTAATCACTGTTAAATCTCGCTCCCATTACTCTACCCTAATTCTCCTTGATCTTTCTGCTGCTTTTGACACTGTTGATCATCAACAGCATCTTCTCATTCTCCATAATCTCCGTCTATGAGATACTCCTCTCTCCTGGTGCTCCTCTTACCTCTCCCAGTGCTTTTTCAGTGTTTCTTTCTCTGGCTCTGCCTCTTCTCCCCAACCCCTCTATGTTGGTGTCCCCCAAGGTTCAGTCCTTGGTCTCCTACTGTTCTCCATCTATACTGCCTCACTTGGTAAACTCATCAGCTCCTTTATCATTTATATTTATTTATATGCAGATGACATGCAAATCTACCTGTCCTCTCCTAATCTCTCTCCGCCCATCTTGACTCGTGTCTCTGACTGCCTCTCTGCAATTTCCAATTGGATGGCTGCTCACTTCCTTAAACTCAACCTGTCCAAAACAGAACTTCTGGTCTTTCCTTCCTTAAGTGTTGCTACTTCCATGTCTCCCTCCCTCCAAGTCAACAGCACCACCATCACCTCTACCTCTCAGGCTTGCTGCCTAGGTGTTCTCTTTGACTCCGACCTCTCCTTCACCCCTCATGTACAGTCGATTGCCAAATCCTGCCACTTCCATCTCAAAAACATTGCTCGCATCTGCCCCTATTTAACCCCAGAAGCGGCTATGGTGCCAGTCCATGTCATTGTTCATTCTTGCCTTGATTACTGCAATCCCCTTCTATTATGAACACGGCGGCAAGGCTAAGTTTCCTGTCCGCCCACGCCTCCCCCCTCCGCCAGTCCCTACATTGGCTTCCAGTTAGATATAGGGTTAAATTTAAGATTCTAGTGCTTGCTTACAAGTCCATACATAATGTTGCTCCAACCTACCTATCCTCCCTAATACACAAGTATGTCCTGTCGAGGCCCCTGCGCTCTGCCGAAGACCTACGTCTATCCTCTGTCCGTACTCCCACATCTGATGCTCGCCTCCAAGACTTCTCCAGAGCTGCACCTTTTCTATGAAACTCCCTTCCTCTTTGAAAACACACTTCTTCAGGAAAGCATATCATTTTAACTGTTAGCGGATTTTCATTCCCCCCTCCTCCCAAGACTCCTCTCCTGCAACTGTCAAAAATAACCTACTAAGTTTCCAGTGAATACTTTTCTAGCAACCTATTTTATTACCCCTACTCATATCCTTTGTGTCACTATACCCCACTCCCTCTAGCATGTAAGCTCATTGAGCAGGGCCCTCAACCCCTCTGTTCCTGTGCGTCCATATGTCTGGTTACAATTACGTGTCTGTTAGTCCACCCATTGTACAGCGCTATGGAACTTTGCTGGGGCTATATGACTAATAAAATAATAATATTAATAATAACTGTCAGAGAATTGAGCAGTGAGACTGCAGGGACATTATCTGTACACCAAAATTGCCTCATTAAGCTAAAGTTGTTTTAGTGTCTATAGTGTCCCTTTAATTTCATGCAATATTCCAGGATTTTGCACAGATCACATTAAAAAGGCATTCTGGGAGCCCACATTTTAAGTTCAATGTGCAGATTAGATTACAGTTAGTTATGCTGGCTGGACATATGTTTTTAATATTCTATAGTTAAAAAAAATAGTTCTTGCTCCATACTGCTAGCTTTCTATATTCTAATTTAGCCTACAATTGCCCAAAACAATAGCTGTGGCCATTACTGTTGCATAATAAGTAAGCATCATGACTGGCCAAATCACTGGATTTTATGTTTTGTTTATATCTGTAATGCATTACCTTTATAATAAGTAGAAAGGGAATGAGTCTAGAATGCTTCATAAATTCCATTATGACAGTTTAAATTACCAGTGTAGTAAAAACCCGAAATTATCTTTATGAAGCACAATTATATTTGTGTAGTGATCCTTTTGTACATTTGTGTAGTTCATTAGATGTGAATTGGTACTTTGAATGGGTACATATTTATTTAAAGAAAAGAAAGGGGATACATTATATATGTAGGGAAGGTTCCAAAAGTAAAAGTCATGTGACAAATGTGTCTTCCTGTGTCTTGCTGGTGTTTTCTGAGTACAGGGCACAGTTTAATTTTACCTGGAAATATTGCTTGTTTTGTTGCAAGGCATTATAAAAGTGCCATATTTTCACTTTCACACATTCATTTTTTATTGTTCTACTATAATATAGCTCATCATTTACCCATTCATGTTCTACACACTTCAGACTAGATTAGATGAGGGCACTGAAAACCTTCCAACTATTGCAACCTTCTAACTATTGCTC
>OW240914.1:308346423-308356574 GCA_933207985.1 Pelobates cultripes
AATAAAGGTAGGAGAGTGAAAGGTTGGTGTATTTTGTGAGGGAAGGAAAAAAAGAAGTAGGGTTGATAGTTTATGGCTCAATGGGTTTGAGATGTGTGATAGAAACTATATTAGAGAATCCATAACTTATAACTCCAGTGTCCATAGAATCGGGATAATGGTAGGAGGAATGTAGAGGGGATGGGATGTCCGAAAAAGATGTAAAGGATGCATTTGCCCCTTTACATGCAGGTCACCCTGGCTTGAATACACACCAGGTTGCCTGCCTATTATGTAAGGTCAACCCACTGTTTCAGTGCTCCCTGCAGGGTCCTCATTCCCTAAACATAGCAAACAGGGCTTCCTATGATATGCTCAAGCAATGCATGTTGGGGACAGTACCCTGTTGTCACCAAAAGTGGAGCAGCAGGAAGCTAAGGTGGGGCAGGAGGACAGTGGAACAGGACTCAAAAAATAGAGCTGTGAGGTCATGTTGTTAGGGTTAGTTTGGAGGCTTAAATATCCCCCAGCTCACCATGTATCCTTTAGGATAATGAGGAAATGAGATAGGAAAGAGCATGAATATTTATAACAATTCCTAGCTAGTCAGGGGCTTTGGGGAAAACTGTTAATTTACATCACAGGGGATGTTCATGGGAGAGGATCCTTATCTTTCTGTTGGTCCTGGTGAACAAGTTCAGTTACTAGTACTAGCTAGGCTTCACAAAGCATAAAAAATATTTAGATCCTAGAAAGTGCGCATTGCTTTAACCATTAGTTTAACTTGTGTTTAAAATAGATTTATTTGTACAAAAGTAAGACATATTTTTAGTTCATGTGGAATTTAATATTAAGAATCTAAAGCAAAAGGTGAATGTTGTTCCAATTTTAGCACAAATTGAAGGGGGCAATATAAGATCAAGTTCTTATAGACAAGATCTTTATGTTTCTCATTTTTAACGGCAATTGTCCCTGACCTTTCCATTAATCACTAATTCCATTCCATGCCATTCAACACTAGCCTCTTGCAGTCTTATTAACCTTTCAAGAGGAGGCAGAACAACAATCAAATCAAAATATCAAATTGTGAAAAGGCTAAAGTAGTAAGGCCAGCTGAGGGGAACACCTAAGTGATGCATACAAATGAGTTTATATTGGAGAACAAGTTAAAAAATATTTTGCTAACAGCAAATTCCATAACAGCTCATGTATTTAGTTGAATCCCTTTGTCAGCATATTCTTGTTAACAGGGACATTTGATAATTTTAAAAATGCATTGTTTTTAAATCATTGACTTTGTGTACGGACTGCATTAGAAAATTGCTGAGTCTGATGTGAAATGTTCTGTAAGTACACATCTTGTGAATTCATTAATTTTTACTTTCAAGCTCTAATTTAAGAAATATGGGGCATTTCTAAGCTTATCCGCTGACATGGATAGCTAACAACAGGTGTCCACTGTATGAGCTGACAGAGCTGCTGACAACCGTTCTTCCCTATCCTTCATTTGTAAATATAAATCCATCTCAGTATTGCTGGAAACTAGAAAGGCTATCTACAGATAATAACCTAAGTTGTTCTCTACAGATAATAACCTTTCATTTGCATCTCCTTAAGGAAATCATTTACAATGAGGAATCATAAGCATCATCATAAAAGCTAATAAAGAACTTAAGGACTAATAAAAATATCCCAACTGTAGAATATAAGGCCCATCTTCTGCTGTTGAGAGGATCCATGAATTCTTTTGATATATGGCTTTGTCCGATGCCTTTATTTTTCATAATTTTTGTAAACTGCCAAGAACATGCATTAGCTTAGGGAAGGAAGAGACAAACAGAGTTATTCATTAAGGTCCTAAATTCTCTTCGCAAAAGATCATTTAGTGCAATATGCAGAAATTCTAGGGCCCTCGTATCCACTTCAGATACTTGCTGGTGGTGTGGTACTCAAGTTGGAACCATGTTACATGTTTGGAAAAAAGTCACGCACTGTTGCATGTATGGGAATTGCTGGTCTGGTATACAGTGTAATAGGACTCTATGATTTATGGAGAGTATCTCCAGTTTTAATGCACTGTTCTTATAGCGCATACATGGCATTTTAAGATCCCCAGTGTTGAAAGAGCTCATCTCCCAGTCCATTAAGACATGTTTTAACATCAAGCTTTTTATTTGTAAATAATGAAAAACATATTTTGGAGGTAAGTCATATAAGCTCCAGGAATGGGGCAGTCCTCCCATGTGTGAGCAATTGCAAAATTGTATGGATTCCCTGGGCATTCCAGATATTTGCAGATAATCAAGGAGAAACATTCCATAATGCCTCAGATGGTGTTAAAGGTAAACATTTAGTCAGTTGTCCCATTCTGTTAATGAAGTAATCGCACACCTCCACAGATGCCTGCTTAACGGGAAATAACATAGGATCTGGGCTGCAGAAAGTAGAGGGAGTCCCCCAGTAAGGCAACCAGGATACATTATTTGGGTGTGATCCATATCAACCCAACCTAAAAACCCTTCCTGTGCTTGCAAATTAACTGCATGGGTAAGTAAGGTTGATCCATGGTACCCCAGAATGTCAGGGACCCCATACCTACCAACCAAGGAGGACGTGTAAGCAGGATAATCTCGCTTTCCATTTGTTCTAAATAAAAGGCATAGACAATGACTGAAACTTGGTGCAGTACCTTTAGTTATTTTAATAGTAAGCATGCAAAATATGTATATAATCTTTGGAAGTATCATTATCTTAACCATGTTAATACGTCCTGTCCATGAGAATTGCACATCTTTACATTTACAGAGTTTTTGTGCAAGGGTTCTCAAAATTAGGATATGGTGGTATTTAGGTAAAGTATATATCGATTTTGTTACCCTCACTCCCTGAAAGACTAGATCTTCTAAAGCAAAATGTTCCCTGATGGACTTTAAAAGCAAAATGTCCCCTCAGTGTGTCTAATTTTGCTTGCAACATATTAATTGGCAAAGCTTGATTCTTTGCGATGTTGAGTTTATAATAGGAAACCTTCCCAAAGCTTGATAAGACATTTGCAAGGTTTGATAAGGCCACTCTAGGCTTTGTGAGTATCAAAATAATATTGTCCACAAACAATAATAACCGTTGTTCCCCACCTCCTACAATAGTCACTACTGAAATGTCTGGGTGCACTCTGATTGTCTGTGCTAAGGGTTCCAAGGCAAGAATGAACAGTAATGGAGACAATGGGCAGTCTTGTATCATCACGGTCATAAAGGCAGCTTTGAAAATTATTGTCATGGGAGCACTATATAACACCATAATTACTTTGATTGGCTCCTGTGTGAAGTCAATTTTTTTCAAATACTCTCTCATATATTGTCAATTTAGCCTATCGAAGTCCTTCTCTGCATCTAATGCTGAAAGAAGGCCTTCACTATTTGAAGTTTGAAGATGACTGATAACATTAAGTAAGTGCCTAGTGCTGTGAGCCCATCTGGGCCTGGCAATTTATGGCTAGGTAAGATCTTTATCACATTTTCCAATTCATATCTCTCAAATGGATGGAATATCATAACAGGCATAATGAATAATTCATGTTAGTTCTTGTAGGTACTTGTGTGGTCGTGCCATCTTTCAGAGTATATAAGCAGCCATAGTATCTCATGTACTCTTACGCTATTTCTACTGGCTTTAAACCTTTTTTATTTGTGAGATGAAAACATATACTATTTCAGAGGCTACTGTCTTTTACTTTAGCTGACGGGTTAGTACTTCATCTGCTTTATTGTCCTGTGCAATGATACGACCCTGGCATCTTTGGCATTAAAGGTGTACCAGTTCAAGCTATGGTCAGTGGGTTTCATTTACCTAACCTGCACCACAAACTGCTCCACTAAATTCTAGGACTCAGTTTTAATAGAGTATCCACTGGCAATGCAGGATATATGGCAGAGTTGCTCTGGGTATTTCTCAAGGATATTATATCTAACTAAAAACTGCTAGCGATTCTCCTATGAGCGATCGCATTATAGCAGTCCTTGGATAGTTACAGCAAAGGAAGAGACAAGCCAGCTTCTTCTTAATGGAAGCAGGAGCAACTGACTTTATTTCACATGTCACATCAGGATATACAAAACTACACCATTCCCTCTGCAGATCCTTTCCCCCTTGCAAGTCCACCCTGACAACAAAAGGCTATCTTGATCAGCCAGCTAGATATCGGGACCTGCAATTACAATTGTAGACTTTCTGGCTCCAACATCAGGATATCACTTACAGTACAGAATTAAACGTAATCAACCTACAAAATACATTTAATTCTAGCAATGTTACACAGCACCTGACTATACTCTATGTATTTATAGAGAACTGCTGTCCCTCACTCTCTTGACCCACAGCTCCATATACAAATACACACTGTGGCTTCCTAGGTCGTTTTCCCAATTAACCACCGCTCTTAACAGCAAAATGTATAGACAAAGATTTGGGATTCAGCCATGCATCTAAAATAGGGATAAACAAATATCACATAGTAATCGAGATCAGGAAGGAGGTTCAGCGCTGATAGGAAAACAGAGAATATGACAGCAAGGCAGCACACCTATGGAAAAGGGGAATCCCCTCTAAGCCCCTTGGAATACAATGGAGAGAAAAGCACAAATAAGGGTGCGCCTAAGACAAGTAGAATGAGTGTATAAAAATATGTATTAGAGAGTCCAAGCAGCGATACCTAGAAAGTCCGAATATAAATAATCCACATATGCAGGAGGTAGTCCTAGTGCTACATAAAATGGTATGTGAAGTCCCAGATGTATATCTGCAGCTTCAAAATGGATATGTGAAGAAAACAGAAGACAAGGGAAACTCCAATGGTATAGTATGAACGGTAAAATAATATTGTATATAGAATAGTAGAACTACTCACAATATTCAGAGCTTATATCCAGCTCTGGTGTAAATGGCCCATAGTGGAATAATCCCCACTCAAGGATATACGGTGCTCCTCTTTTGTTCTTTAGCAGAGTACTTTGGTGGAGTAGTCCAGCTCGAGGTAAAAGAATAAAATATAGTGCTCACTGTATAGTTGATAAAATGTTAAAACAGAATAAAATATACTCACGGTATATAGAGCAGACGTACTGCTCGGTGGATGGCGTATGGGTGGTATAATCCCCACCTTAGGATTCTTGGTACTCCAATATGGACAAAAAGGTAGTAGTAGTCAGGTCTGAATAAAATAAACTTGCAAATAGTAAAATAATAAAATTATACTAAAAGAAGGTAATATAATACTAAGGTGGAAAGAGAAATGTCGCAACCAAATGTATAATAGCCAAATATTCCTTTATTAACACTTAGATTATATAAAAAGTTCCTATACGCGTTTCGCCACTATAGGCTTCATCAAGTAGAAACTTATAAAAAGAGAAAACAGACCTAACATATAGCACTTATATAAGAAAACATAAAATTGCACAGATAAATTGAAATTCCCGCCAAAATGACGTCACCGGCGTCATGGGAGTGGACACAATTCAATAAAAATTTGGAAAATATAAAAAGTCAATATAAGAGTGTTTAAAATATAGTATAGAAGTCAGAAGCATTATTTGTACACAAAATATTAAAAAACGAGGTTTTACAGTGTAAGAAATTATATAAATTATAACATCATGTGACACGGAAGTAAATAAGAACATGTCATGTGATATTAGGTTAAGTTAAGGTACTACTACCTTTTTGTCCATATTGGAGTACCAAGAATCCTAAGGTGGGGATTATACCACCCATACGCCATCCACCGAGCAGTACGTCTGCTCTATATACCGTGAGTATATTTTATTCTGTTTTTACATTTTATCAACTATACAGTGAGCACTATATTTTATTCTTTTACCTCGAGCTGGACTACTCCACCAAAGTACTCTGCTAAAGAACAAAAGAGGAGCACCGTATATCCTTGAATGGGGATTATTCCACTACGTGCCATTTACACCAGAGCTGGATTTAAGTTCTGAATATTGTGAGTAGTTCTACTATTCTATATACAATATTATTTACCGTTCATACTATACCATTGGAGTTTCCCTTGTCTTCTGTTTTCTTCACATATCCATTTTGAAGCTGCGGATATACATCTGGGACTTCACATACCATTTTATGTAGCACTAGGACTACCTCCTGCATATGTGGATTATTTATATTCGGACTTTCTAGGTATCGCTGCTTGGACTCTCTGATACATATTTTTATACATTCATTCTACATGTCTTAGGCGCACCCTTAAATATCACATAGTGAAGTATGTCAAAATATAAATTAACCTTGCATTGTACATGTACACTCACAAGAAGATGTAAAGTTTGTGCCTTGAGGTGCCTCCCCTGATTCAGGTTGGGGTGCTAAAACCTTCCTTGCCTCCTCCACAGGGTCAGCAGTAAGGTAAGAAGCCATTTCTTGCAGTAGTATGTGTATTTTATTGCACACGAAAAAAAACCATGAATAATAAAAAGGAATAATATAAGTCCAATGCGTTTCTTCCACCTAAGTGGACTTCTTCAGGGCACAATGAAATAAGTAAAATCAAAGTGCAATAGTGCCAAAGAAAAAAGCAGCATACCAAACCCTACTCTTCCCTGTCCTTATACAGGGCTAACCCACCCGAGTCCATTGGTGGCCCAGTAAGCATTTTCCATAAACTTCTCTTCATTGGTTAAGACTCCTCCACCTATAATAATTACCCAACGTCTAAGGTGAATTGTTAATATAAGACTGAAGAATGAGAAATTTCCAATTTTTATCGCTTTTCTTTAAGATTAATGAGAAGGAAACATCTTTGCTAATTAGGATAGACACCCCTCGCTTTTTTATTTTTAGCATGACTAGAAATCGACCGGGTAATAAGAGGAGTTAAATTTGGGTCCCTGTCCTCATTTGAAATGCATTTCCTAAAAAAGGGCCACCTATGCTTTGGCCCAACTGGCCTCCTCCATCTCTAAATGTGCAGTGCTTTCTCTTATGACCTGTAGTCTGGATGTCCACAGTCAATTTTTGGAAATCTGCTCTTAAGGAGGCCCTCAGTTCATCCACCATCCACTAAATCGTATCTCTGCTGGAGCCTGGGGATATAGCAAAATGGATGTACTTTCGCTATGGTCTGTGGTGGAAGCAGGAGCTGGAGCCTTGCTGCAGCCATCTTGTACAATCCCACACAGAGGTGAAAGGACTGCCACATCTAGTGTTGGTGTTTCCTGCCATGCTGTTTTAAAGGTCTCACTGCTCTTTGTGGTTGAGACAGTGGTGTATCCTGGTTTTGTGCTGCCCTAGGCAGGACAAAACTCAGGCACCCCCCTCCCCCCGCGCCACCCTCACCCAACCCTTCCCCCCGCCCCACCTTCTAAACACACACACACACACACACACAGTCAGACACATACACATACACACACACACACACAGTCAGACACACACAGTCACACACACTCACACAGTCAGACACACAGTCACACACACACTCACACAGTCAGACACAAACACACACACAGACACAAACACACACACAGTCAGACACACACACACACACACAGTCAGACACAAACACACACACACAGTCAGACACAAACACACACACAGTCATACATACACACACACACAGTCATACATACACACACACACAGTCATACATACACACACACACAGTCATACATACACACAAACACAGTCATACATACACACAAACACACAGTCAGACACAAACACACACACAGTCAGACACATACACACACACAAACACAGTCAGACACACACACAGATTAACTTTTTTTTTTAAATTTAAATCCCCCCCCCCCAACCTCCTTACCTTTGGGAGTGCTGGGGGGGGGGTCTCTCTCTCCCTGGTGGTCCAGTGGCTGCCGGGCGGGCGGCTGGCGAGGGAGCACTTCCTATGAGCTGTCTGCTCAGCTCCCTCGCGCGCCGGCTGCAGAGTGAGACTGGGAGCCGGAAGATGACGTCATCTTCCGGCTCCCAGCCTCACTGTGCGGCGCGCGAGGGAGCTGAGCAGACAGCTCATAGGAAGTGCTCCCTCGCCGGCCGCCCGACCGCCTGAGATGTCAGTTAGCCACGAGGCTAACTAGGCATTTGCCCTGGGCATTTGGGGGGGCGGCGTTTTTTGCCGCCCCCTGAAAAATGCCGCCCAAGGCAAATGCCTTGTTTGCCTCGCGGCTAATACGTCCCTGGGTTGAGAGGTAAGTATTTTCTTGTTTGTCTTTCTCTGGCATAAAGTTAGTGAGTCCTGGAAATACTGTTGACCAACCATTTAGACTCTACAGTGCACATCCATCTCCATCAATTTCTTAGCCACGCCCCTGGGTCTCCTTATTTTTGGAGTGTCTATGTTCAAAGCAGAGCTTCCCACAAATAACACTCACAGTAATGCATCGTTAAACTACAATATACCGGTGGTTCTAGCTGATTCTTGATGTCCATTAACCTTTGCAGATTATTAATTATTATGCTGTAGCCTTTAAAGAGTATCAGTGAAGAAAGAGAGAGGAACATCAGATCTTCCCAGGTTTCTAAGTAGTTTGGGGATCAATTGCTTTTTAAGAGATGGCCAAATGCATGAGCCCTATGTTAAAAAGAGAGTCGAGAATGTTCATTGTGATGATCAAAACCCGACAAATGTTTTGTTGAATCAGCAGCACAATTTTAATATATACAATATTTTTGCAAATGATGAACTAGATATAAGTACATTTTGTAAATGTGCATATCTTTGTATTCTGCATTGCTGTTTTGCCCTACTTTTATCTGTCAGTTGTGAATCTAAAAATTATTTTATGTGTTATGGTTTTTTTTTTTTTCTTCAAACATTATTTTAAAATGAAGGAGTTAAATGGTAGCAGCATTTGTGGGTATAAACAGGGTGTTACAAACAAGAGACTAGTCATGTTAGAAAGAAAATAGATCAATTGCCTTATTTTGACCTCAATGTGCTTCTTCACGCACAAAAAAACATAATTTGATTTGCAGAAGGAATTCTACTAGGATAAAAAAAAGTGACTAAACAGACAAAAATTAATGGGATTTTACTTAACGATTGCAAATAGCAGCTGGAAACCTTTTATACAGCTCATTGATATTCATGTATGTACTGATCCAGCTGTAACTTCAATCCAAACAATCACAAAGCAAATACAAAAGATATTTTTTTCCACGGATACCAAAGGAATAGGTATTGCGTTGGCAGTCATTAAAATGGAAGACACACTGCACAAAGCCTGTCTGGAAAAGAAATTGGATTCCTGGCTATTCCCTCTCTTTCACAACAATGAAAACTTATTAATAAGTTTTGAATTCCCTCCCCCCCCCACCCCCCCCCAAAAAAAGTGAAGTATTATATAAATGAATTGTATTAAAACATTTTTATTATATTTTTACTTTTTACAAATGATTATCATTTGAAATATTAGTAAGTGATTTGTTCTTTTGTATTATCCAAGTTATATATTATATTAAAGGGACACTACAGGCACTAAAACAACTTTAGCTTAAGGAATTAATTTTAGTGTATAGATCATTCCTCTGCAGTCTCGCTGCTAAATTCTCTGTCATTTAGGAGTTAAATCGCTTTTTTTTTTTTTATATAGCATTAGTAGCCTTCTACACCTTGCAGTAGCCTCCTGTGTGTGATTAAGGACACATGACATGTGTGACATGTCATGATTCCCTTTTATTCCAGAGTTTGGTCCTTAAGGGGTTAAAGTTTAACTTACAGAGAAAGAGATCACAATTTCTAAAGGAAGTTAACATGTGATTGAACATGGATTCATGTTTTTCATACTGGCTGTGTGAGTCACAGTCAGGGAAGGTGTGACGAGGACATCATAGAGAGTAGCAAAAGTGATTTAACTCGATAATGACAGAGAATTGAGCAGTTTGATCTATACACTAAAACTACTTCATTAAGCTAAAGTTGTTTTGATGTCTATTAATTTATATATATATATATATATATATATATATATACTATGACATTTTATACTGTATAATCATCACTTATGCTTCACATTTGAACATAGCCAAAGAAATATGAAACCTAAATCCATTCCTGCTACTTTACCATATATCTATTTTCCATTTTATTTTTAAAGGGAACCGACAGTTCCAAAAAAAAAAAAAAAATATATATA
>OW240914.1:308356674-308572252 GCA_933207985.1 Pelobates cultripes
CAACACAAAATATAAAAACATAAAAGTACCCCAAAACATAATAAAAACATACAATAACTCCACAAATGATGCATACCCAAATAGCCCTGATCTGAGCACCCGAGTTCTCCAAATAGCACTCAGATCAATGCATTGTAGGGTAAACACCACCTTGTTAAAGTGCTGACCGGTCGCACACGTGGTCCTATGCCTAAAATAGTTCCAGGGTGTTTGGTGTTTTTGCTGGTCTACTTTTGGGAGCTCCTGTGTCCGCAATATGGGGTGCTCCACCTGGCTCTCGGGTAGTGTTTGTTCCCTTAGTCTCAGGCACCTTCCCTCTAAAAAGCGCTCTCCTGGCAGGCTGCAAAGTGGTTCACAATCCCGGACCAAGTTGTCCAGGAACCGCACGGTGACCTCATGCCGAAAATAGTTCCATAACATTCGCGGCTAAGTACCGCTGAGGTGACTGGGAACCCACGAAGTCCTAATGCCAAAATTTGTTCCAGAGCGGTTGCGGCTAAGTACCGCTGAGGACCATTTGTGGGCTTGGTTCATGCGAACGGACGCCAAGGAGCTAGCGTTCGGCTTTCCATTTGGATGAAGGGAAAGTGCCGAACCAGGGGCACACAGGGAAAACTGCTAATGGTGGCTGGGCAGGGTAACTCCAAAAACGGTGTCTCAGATCCGGTCCATAGTCGGTGGGCAAGAGGCCAGCTTCAACACTCTTCCAGGAGTTCGTGGCAAAAGTTTGTGGGAAGGAGCGTTTGTTACATACAAGAATACAAATTTTAGCATAATGGTGATTATTTTTATATTGATGATTTTTGAGATTTCTAATGCATTTTCAACAAGGGTTGAAATATATTAAAGGATGAATGAATGAACAAACACATTTAATTAATGACTGAATACAGATTTAAACCAAATTGAGGGGCATCCCTTGCTTTTTATTTGATTACTTATAACAGTTTTCAATATTTCTTTTTCAGAACACATGGTAGTTAAATCAAACACAGTTTAGTAAATCAGGTTCTCTGAAATCTGAAATATATCTCATTTCCCTGAACACGTTATTATTATTATTGCCATTTATATAGCGCCAACAGATTCCGTAGCGCTTTACAATATTATGAGAGGGGGATTTAACTATAAATAGGACAATTACAAAAAAAACTTACGGGAACAATAGGTTGAAGAGGACCCTGCTCAATCGAGCTTACATTAGATTATGACTACTTATTATAATTTTGTTTTAATTTTGTTTTTATTTGGCTTTATAAAGTTCAACATAATCTTTTGCAGAATCAGAAGAGTAATCAAATAGTTATATAAAGCAATGGCCAACAAATAAATGTATCATTAATAATCAAAATTCAAGACAGTAACACAGTCTTAAAAAAATACGACTACTTTTAATTTCTAAATGTTGTCCTTAGCTGCAGCAGTTTCAAGGTTTGTGCTGTAACTTTAAATTGATCTCTATACTGATATAATTGCAAATACACTGTAGTGTAACATTTTCACAGTAAGTTCATACTGTGACGATAAAACCACTCACTAAATGATTGGTCTGCATCACTGTCCTGGACCCAAAACCGAACTCATAGTCACTGTCACATTTGAATTTGGTTAATGTGTCTATTATTCTGAGTTGAGTAACAGTCAGAATAGATGATACCATTTACATATTTGCCTGGTAATAAAAAGCAACTGTTTCTATAATTGTATGTTTATTTCAGGAAGGCTGCAATGAGATTTTTTATTATTTCATAATATAAATGGTTTATAAATGTTGTTATAACCCAATTTAATCCCACTGTTTTATAGGCATGTTCATGGGTACAATTTTCGGTTCGGTTCGACATTCTGAAATTCGGGACTTTCGCAATTCAGAACTTCATCAATTTGGCACTTCGGCAACTTCAGAACTTCGGCACTTCAGATATTCTGCAACTTCGGCACTTCGGAACTTCGGCATTTCGGAATTTCGGGACTTCGGCACTTCTTTTGCAGCCGCTTAGTAGATAACTTCCTAATTCCCACGGTATTAGGGCATTATCTACCAAAAGGCTGAAAGACCTAAATTTCAGTAAAAATGACTTAGTATTAGTACATTTTGCCCCTACTCGCATGTCTATTAAACAGTGAGCAGCCTGCTCATTGTAAAAAGAAAATAGGGTCTCCCCCTCTCGAGCCCCCACCCACGATGCGCTATTGCCCCCCATCCCCTACCCCTGAGTGGTGGGTGGGGGCCCTAAATACTAATAAGTGGGGGGACCTAATGTCCTCCCCCCTGGCCCCCACCCCTGAGCGGTGGGTGGGGGCCCTAAATACTAATAAGTGGGGGGACCTAATGTCCTCCCCCCTGGCCCCCACCGCTGAGCGGTGGGTGGGGGCCCTACAGTAAAATAAGGGGGGACCTAACGTCCTCCCCCCTGGCCCCAGCCCCTGAGTGGTGGGTGGAGGCCCTAAATACTAATAAGGGGGGTCCCTAAGGTCCTCCCCCCTGGCCGCCACCCCTGAGCAGTGGGTGGGGGCCCTAAATACTAATGTCCTCCCCCTGGCTCCCACCCCTGAGCGACAAGTGGGGGCCCTAAATACCAATAGGGGGAGGGGACCTATTGTCCTCCCCCCCTGACCCCCACCCCTGAGCGGCAGGTGGGGGCCCTAAAAAAATGTTACCCCTCCAGGTGACTAAGGGTACCCAAACCCCTAGTCACCCCCCAAAAAAAATTAAACCCCTACCTACCCCCCTCACCCTAAAAATAATGAGGGGGGACCTAACTAAGTACCTTTCTTCTAAAATCTTCTTTTTTCAGCCCCAAAAAAGGCCAAATAAAAAATCCATAATAACCGACGCAATTAAAAAAACAAAACAAAAAAAAAACGAGTGCAAAAAAAATTAAACCATCTTCACCCATGGAGGGCTCCGCGCAGACTGAGCTCTGCAGAGTGGGGGAAGGCTTATAAAGCCTTGCCCCGCCCTGCAATTAGACTCATAACTCTCTGATTGGTGGATTAAGTAACCAATCAGGATGTTATGAGTCAAATTACACAGCGTGGGAAAATTCCTAAGAACTTTCCCATGCTGTGTAAAATGACACAGAGCACTCTGATTGGTGGATTTAATTTACCTGTCAGAGCACTCTGATTGGATGGCTTAAACCCACCAATCAGAGTGCTCTGAGCCTAATTGCAGGGCGGGGCAAGGCTTTATCAGCCTTCCCCTGCCCTGCAGAGCTCAATCTGTGCGGAGCCCTCGCCGGGTGAAGATGGATTAATTTTTTTGCGCTTGTTTTTTTTTTTTATTCGTTGGTTATTATGGATTTTTTATTTAGCATTTTTTGAGGCTGAAAAAAGAAGATTTTAGAAGAAAGAAAACATCAAATGGTAAATTTTATTTTATTTACAGGTACTTAGTTAAAGGTCCCCCCTCATTATTTTTAGGGTGAGGGGCGTAGGTAAGAGGTAAATTTTTTTGGGGTGGGAGGGGGTGACTAGGGGTTTTGGGACCCCTAGTCACCTGGGGGGGAGGTAACATTTTAGAAGAATGTAAAATGGGATCCTGTAGTGGAGCTCCCTGTACCCCGGCTGGGTACCTCTGCCTAACAGGAACCGTAAAAACCTGACGCTCTTCTGCCCCAGTCATCGTGACTTAACTGGGTTCCTTCTGGAGCTTTTCCACCCGACCAGGCTGCAGCTCTCCTTCCAGGCAGGTATCATCCCCTCTGTCTAATCCGCTGCAGCCCTTCTTCCAGGCAGGTATCGTCCCCTCTGCCTATTCCACTGCAATGCTTCTTTCAGACAGGTATCCGCCTCTGCCTGCAATGTGGTTTCTATTGCCTTTACAAAGGCACTTGCGGCTCTCATGCCTAGCTCTCTTGATTTATCCCAGGGCAAGAGGGATCGTGCAACCAGCCAACAGCTACGACAACTCTGTGGCTGGGATCCCTAAAAATCCACACATGTAACTAACATACAATACTTTATTTTACTTGGGACTAGCTCATACGTTCATTACATATTATACATTGCTGTGATAAACATAATCAAGTTCAAATAACCAAAACATGTCACAAAATATACAGGAAATTATAATAGCATAATAACATATTTAAAAAGGGATGGGAAGACATCTGTAACGGATCTCCGACCGAGTACCTTCCGTTGAGGGGTGCTTCCTAGCTTGCGTCGAGGACCACGAGCACCGCACACCACAACCACTGCAGACTCCGCAACCGCCGTAGCTTGACTGGAGTCTTTCTTCCACCCTGGATTAGCTTCTGTCCTCCAGGACTGTGTGGGGAAGACCTCTCCTCCTAGGAGAGCGTAACAGGAACAGCTCTTAAAAGAGCTAAGTGATTAAGGCTCAAGGGAGTATGCAGAGCATAGCAATCCCCAGTGTGAGTATAGCTGTCCCCTCCAATCACGAGACAAGACTACGTGTTGAGGATCAAGAAGAACTGACTAAAACGTTATTTTACTTGGGACTAGCCCATATGGTCATTACATTAACACTGTGAAAACTCAATAAAATTACAAACAGTCAAATCATAGCAGGCAACATACAGTGACTTATTATAACACAATGGCATATTTTTTAAAGGGGTGGGGGAGACAATAATTAACAGAAAATATCTCACATGCCTGCAGAATTAGCAATATGCAAATCTACCCGAATATGCAAATGAACCAGTCTTGCTATTCAGGTAGTGCATATTGCTGTTGCTACCAACAGAGGGCACTAGACAAGATCCATAGCCAAATCCACCTAGTTGGTAGCAAACCTCAGCAGTACAGAAGAGCAGGTAATACATTTCACAGTACACACACACACACTATAAACAATTACATTACACACACCCTGCACCTATAATGGGTACAGGGTGACTAAAACATAAGAGAAATAAAGCAACCTACATAAATAGTCTGTCTGAAGGTAGAATAGGGGCTTTAAAGCCAAATACATCAAAGAGTCATAGCCACATGGAAGGTGACTGGCCAACAGGCTACTCCATAACCCAGGGAAGCAGGGCAATTTGTCACACGAAAAAAACTGTTACAAAAGGCAGTTTGTAACAACATTAATTAACACAAACTATCTCTCCTGCCTGCATAATTAGCAATATGCAAATCTACCAGAATATGCAAATTAGCAATCATTGCTATTCAGGTAGTGCATTCAGCGGTTGCTAGATCCTTGCAACCAACAGGTGGCACTGTACAGGCTACACAGCCAAATCCACCTAGTTGATTGCAAGCATTAGCAAGACAGGAGAACACACTAATATTTAACCCCAAATAACCATATTACACACACACACTCTGCACCCACAGGGTGGCTTAAACATAAGAATAGTCCTTTTTTTCCCCCTACATAAAATGTCCATATGAAAGCTCAGGTGATGGTGACTACCTTCACAGAGCCAAAGGGGGTAAGTGAGCATCAGTGGAGAAGATAATGTTGAAGAGAGATTTGCTGAAGCCATTCATAAAGTGGTTACTGTGCACTTGAACTGGGTTACAGTGATTCTGAAAGAGCCATAAGGAGATAGCAGGCCAGGAATAGCCACTGCTTGGTGGTGAAACTAGTGGTTGGTGAACTCTAGGTAAACTCTACTAGAGGAAGTACATGATGGCTATTGTGGAGGCTAATGAGTATATCCTTCATTACACAAGTATAACGGCTATGTGGGTGGAAGTCCTCATGGCTTGAGATGTATATGACAGACACATTTTACAACGGTGCAGCATTAAAGGGTCACTCTAAGGGACCACTCTGAACCACTTAATAAAAAAAAGTTTAATTTTAATGTTCCCTACCCGTGGGGCAAGGGGGGAATCATGGGGATTACACTATGTCCTCCCTAGTTAATTATTTTATTAGGTGCCCAGTAGCTGCTTGCTGTTTAGTAGACATGCCCCTACTAGCGGCATGGCAGGAAGGAGCAGGAGGAAGTTTTTATCCTCCCTTATACTAATTTGGCAGTCATCTTGACCCCCATAGGGTAAGGAGGGCATAGGGAGATTTAGGAAGCTTCTATTTTTAAATATTCATTGCAATAAACTAAAGTGAATGCATGGAGAATGATTAGCGCAGACGAAATGTTGTCCAAATGTTTCATTCGTTGCATTTTCTATTCATTCATTCAGCTCTCTGGCAAATTAATAAATTGCAGAAAATTTGGGCAAAAACGTGTTGACTGAAAATGAGTGCCCAAGTTTGCACCTGGCACCCTTTTTCTTATCTTCATGTCCCCATGAGGGTTGTGAATGTAAGGGAGTACTGTTCAGCTGCAACTGAGTTCCTTATCAGCAACCAAACTCCGGCGGGTTGTCACAGTGTCAGCCTTTTTACCTGTAGCCCTCTTATTCAATATAGCAGAAAAGTGAACACACCATTATATTTGCACCAGCTGGAATAAAACAAGAAAATCTTTAGGACTGTCTTTAATCGTTGTTTGTTTTTCTATCTTTTTGAAAAATTAATACTGCATTAAATCAAAAGCAGAAGATTGAACAGTAAATCACACTTTAAAAAAAACATTTATAGCAGAAAATAAAAATTGAAATTAGATTTGAAGATGATGAAAATAACATGATGGTTTATCATTCTCATTAGAAACTTTGCAATCATTTAGCCTTTTGACCTAATTAACTTACCAAACAGTTGAAGATTCTCTAATTAGGGGATTACCTATTTTTTCCAAGGAATATTTAATGCAAGCTGCGAAGGTGTGAAGTTACTCTTTAGGAAATATAAAAGTGTCCTGTTGTCTAGTGATAGTCTAATGTACTTAGCTTTTACTACAAGTAATTGTCACACATCTGTGAATATAAACCACTGACGGCGGGTGGGGATCCACCTAGTAAGGGGGTTGCACCTACTGTAACTGATGTTTAACACCTAAAGGTAAGAAAACTCCAGGGACCTTCATTTCAATTAAGTTGTTATGGTGCAACGAGTGTTTATTTAAATGACATTAAATAAACCCTGTAGAATAGTCGCAGATTAACTATTGTAACTATGAATCACTGATGAACACTGATTATGACCATTGTAAAATACTTTATTTGCTATATAGTTCCTTTTTTTTATTATATACCAATCAATTTGATACATTTTAAAGAATATATTGGCTTATTGAAATATTCCACAATTCATTCTCGCAGAAGCACCAAAAGAGTAGAAATTGAATCACTTGAAGGTGTCAATCATTTCTTTTTTTTATGATTACCAACACACCTGATAATTTTCCTATAGGCACACTTCATCAAGGCATGCTCATTAATGTCAGCATATAAGGGGAAAAATAGCATGATCGACCTTTGAATGACTATAAATTTTATTTTTGAAACATCGTTAGACATTGTCTTAAGGACATTCAAGGAAAAATGTAATGACATCGGTATGAAGGAAGACTGAAATAGTCAAAGCTGCAGAGAAACATATATTTCATGTACATACCTCTTGAATTCACGATTGCTCAGAATTCCTGAATAATTACATTAAAAAGAAAATTATGCTTTTATTTTATAATAACTCAAGTTGCATCTTTTACAATAAGACAATTACAAATTAATTGGATTTTTTTTCTCTACTCATATAATCTGAAACTATTCATTTGTGTAAAACGAATGACTCATATTCTGCAAGTCAATAAAAATAAATGTGTTATTTTTTTCTAAGATGATGATGCGTACTTCATATGCCAAATTAGTTACATTATTAATTACACAGAGAATTATAGGTACCTGCCATTGTCACAAAGTTACTTTTTTAAAAATCCACTTTTGACAGAAATCTAAGTTTACGTTGATAGGTTTACTAGTGAAATTATTTGTGAGCGTTCTCCCACCTTTAATGCTCACCTTCAAGACCTCTCTAGGTCTGCACCTTTCCCGTGGAACTCCCTTCCCTTCTCCATTAGACACTCACTCAGTCTCCAGTCCTTCAAAAAATCATTTTAAAAAATCACTTCTTCAGGAAAGCATATCAATTAAACTGTCAACAACTTAACCTCCCCGCACCATGATTACTCTCCTGCAACTGTCATTAAAAAAACAAAACACTGAACCCTCAGTGAGTACTATTCTAGCAACATACAGTTGCAAGTAAAAGTATGTGAACCCTTTGTAATGATATGGATTTCTGCAGAAATTGGTCATAAAATGTGATCTGATCATCATCTAAGTCACAACAATAGACAATCACAGTCTGCTTAAAGGACCACTATAGTGCCAGGAAAACATACTCGTTTTCCAGGCACTATAGTGCCCTGAGGGTGCCCCCACCCTCAGGGTCCCCCTCCCGCCCGGCTCTGGAAAGGGGAAAAGGGGTAAAACTTACCTTTTGCCAGCGCTGGGCGGGGAGCTCTCCTCCTCTGATCCTCCTCCTCTCCTCCCCGTCGGCTGAATGCGCACGCGCGGCAAGAGCTGTGAGCACATTCAGCCGGTCGCATAGGAAAGCATTATCAATGCTTTCCTATGGACGCTTGCGTGCTCTCACTGTGATTTTCACAGTGAGAATCACGCAAGCGCCTCTAGCGGCTGTCAATGAGACAGCCGCTAAAGGCTTTGGGGGAAGGATTAACCCATTTATAAAATAGCAGTTTCTCTGAAAATGGGTTAACCCTAGCTGGAACTGGCACCCAGACCACTTCATTAAGCTGAAGTGGTCTGGGTGTCTAGAGTGGTCCTTTAAACTAATAACACACAAAGAATGAAATGTTGCCATGTTTTTATTGAACACACCATGTAAACATTCACATTGCAGGTGGAAAAAGTATGTGAACCCCTAGACTAATGACATCTCCAAGAGCTAATTGGAGTGAGATGTCAGCCAACTGGAGTCCAATCAATAAGATGAGATTGGAGGTGTTGGTTACAGCTGCCCTGCCCTATAAAAAACACACATCAGTTCTGGGTTTGCTTTTCACAAGAAGCATTGCCTGATGTGAATGATGCCTCGCACAAAAGAGCTCTCAGAAGACCTATGATTAAGAATTGTTGACTTGCATAAAGCTGGAAAGGGTTATAAAAGTATCTCCAAAAGCCTTGCTGTTCATCAGTCCACGGTAAGACAAATTGTCTATAAATGGAGAAAGTTCAGCACTGCTGCTACTCTCCCTAGGAGTGGCCGTCCTGTAAAGATGACTGCAAGAGCACAGCGCAGACTGCTCAATGAGGTGAAGAAGAATCCTAGAGTGTCAGCTAAAGACTTACAAAAGTCACTGGCAAATGCTAACATCCCTGTTAGCGAATCTACAATACGTAAAACACTAAGCAAGAATGGATTTCATGGGAGGATACCACAGAGGAAGCCACTGCTGTCCAAACCAAACATTGCTGCACGTTTACAGTTTGCACAAGAGCACCTGGATGTTGCACAGCAGTACCGGCAAAATATTCTGTGGACAGATGAAACCAAAGTTGAGTTGTTTGGAAGAAACACACAACACTATGTGTGGCGAAAAAAAGGCACAGCACACCAACATCAAATCCTCATCCCAACTGTGAAGTATGGTGGTGGGGGCATCATGGTTTGGGGCTGCTTTGCTGTGTCAGGGCCTGGACGGATTGCTATCATCGAAGGAAAAATGAATTCCCACGTTTATCAAGACATTTTGCAGGAGAACTTAAGGCCATCTGTCTACCAGCTGAAGCTCAACAGAAGCTGGATGTTGCAACAGGACAATGACCCAAAGCATAGAAGTAAATCAACAACAGAATGGCTTAAACAGAAGAAAATATGCCTTCTGAAGTGGCCCAGTCAGAGTCCTGACCTCAACCCAATTGAGATGCTGTGGCATGACCTCAAGAAAGTGATTCACACCAGACATCCCAAGAATATTGCTGAACTGAAACAGTTCTGTAAAGAGGAATGGTCAAGAATTACTCCTGACCGTTGTGCACGTCTGATCTGCAACTACAGGAAACGTTTGGTTGAAGTTATTGCTGCCAAAGGAGGTTCAACCAGTTATTAAATCCAAGGGTTCACATACTTTTTCCACCTGCACTGTGAATGTTTACATGGTGTGTTCAATAAAAACATGGCAACATTTCATTCTTTGTGTGTTATTAGTTTAAGCAGACTGTGATTGTCTATTGTTGTGACTTAGATGATGATCAGATCACATTTTATGACCAATTTGTGCAGAAATCCAAATCATTCCAAAGGGTTCACATACTTTTTCTTGCAACTGTACTTTTCTATAATACCCTATTATAATAATAACAATAATATACAGACTTAAACTGTGGATAATGATGTCAGACTAATGATAATGATGTGTAGCCACTGTATAGTAATTTAGTCAAGGCAAACTCATGGAGGATAATCCATAAAACATCAAATTGTGGTGAATTGAAAACTGAATTGCTAAATTTAGGCTAAATGTGCTGGTTCTCTAACTGAACTATACTCAATAAATGGGTTATTTTACAAACATTTAGCAATTTGGTTTTGAATTCGGTGAATAAATCCTTTGTTGGACAACAATAAGTTTCAATAAAAAAAAAAAGTATGTTTTTGTAAATTCAATTTAAAACATATGAAGAGAGACATAGATTGTCTAATAATAGACATACAATTTCAGGAATAATTCATAGTGAAAATTATTAATACAATGTATAAAGACAAAGGCTTCTATTAATGTATATATTCGCTAACATTAAAAAAAATTAAAAAAAAAAATTAGTAAGAAAATAACATGAATAGGTTTAAACATAAACATCAAATAACAATAAATACCAACATATAAATAAATGTAAAACAACATACCATGATAACGATGTGGAGACATCCAGGGAAGAGGGGAAAAAGCGATTAGCTTCACGGATTGAAAACCATAATAATAAGTGACCAAGTTAAACTTATGATGAGACTTTAAGAAGTCAGAGAAGTATATTCATCAATGGCCAGATCTCTAGGGTCCTAGTCTAAAGGTCCTGTTTTATGAACAAAACATTTAATTCAAATCCTATTATACTTTTCTGTGTCACCATTATTAAATATATAACTTTTTCCATTAATCCTTGATAGTTTATTTGAGCATTAATTTGCGTTAGGCTAGGAGTTTCTCTTTCTCACTAGTATCTAGAAATACAAAGTTTTGTGACCATAAAAATATGGGTTATAGGAAAAAGTAATGGCTTGGATAGCCTGGGAAATTCAAGATGAAATTTTAAAAAATTGTGAGTTAAGGTGGAAATATTTAATTTAAATTCTTCAAAAAGTTGAGAAATACCTAATTTAACCCCTTAAGGACCAAACTTCTCGAATAAAAGGGAATCATGACATGTCACACATGTCATGTGTCCTTAAGGGGTTAAAGGTACACTATAGTCACCCAGGCGACTTCAATTCATTAAAGTGGTGTGGGTGCACTGTCCCTTTCCCCTTAGTCCTGAAATGTAAACCATTTATAAAAACTGCAATAGTTACATTGCAGGACAAATACAGCCTCTAGAGGCACTTCTTGGTGGCTAACTAACTTTTGGTCACCTGACACTGGACATTTTCACGCTCTACATGAGGACATACAGTGTCAGTTAAATCTCCATATGAAAGCAATGAAGCAATGCCTTACTTTTGGAAATGTTTCCCAGTTGGATGACATCGGAGGAGGCGGAGTGCTGACTCAGCACCAAGGGAGATCAGTGCTGGAATTGAGTAAGCATTAAAAGGTTTTTTACCCTTTACATGCTGGGGGGAGGGTCCGTGAGGGAGGTCCTTGTATGTCTCTTTTATATTTATGTAGTGTGGTGAAAATGACCTCGCCACTGCTTTCTGGAGGGGCCTGGTTGCCAGCCTCCTACCCTGGGACAATGGCCCCTATGATAACCCATGTTCAAAAGTACTGTTTCCACACCTTGGACTTTTAATTGGAACAGATTCGAACACGTGGCGGTGGCCATTTAAATTGTCGAACGGCAAGCGGTGTTTTGTTGTCGAGTGTATGGAACTGTTTTGGGCATGGGACCCTGTGCATGGTGCATCAAAAGAGACTTCCAGTAATTTCCTGAACCCCTGCTCTGATCTGGGTGATTTTTGGATATGTTGTTTACCCAGATCAGGGCTATCCGTGCATGTGACATTGGGGATATGTGGTGTTTTGGGGTGTTTTTAAGACTTTGTAAAAATTTATGTTTTTTCTGCGTAGAGTTAATTGAGTTAGTCCATTGTCTACATCAATCATATTACAGGCAGAGGGGAGGGATTGTGTACTCTCTGGAGAAGTGCTTGGAGCCCTCGGTAAGCACTAGGAGCATCCGTAGCTCCATTACATATAGTGTATAGATTTCCTTGTCAGCTCTATGGATTTGATCCAAGACTCCAAAGGAAAAGGTCTGCTCAAGTCCTCTTCCAACTTTATAATGGTTAGTATCTTCACATCCTGGTTTACTCTGTTAAGAATATTCCTCTTTGTTAGTGATTTCTTTGAGAAACTCCCAGACAAAATCTAAAGGAGATTGCTTTATTATTTGGATTTGAGGCAAAACGTTTACTATCATTAAAAATGAGAGTATTTCCCTACTAGATAGTCCATATTTTGTCTGTATCTGTGAAAACGTATTAACCTCAGAATATCTACATTTATCCATCCAGTCAAATTTAAATCTATCTACCTATCAGGTAATCCTCCTGTCAATACTTTGCATGCAATTCTGGGTTTTCGACTTCCCCAAACAAATGAAAAAAATTAACTATGAAACACATACAACAATTTCCTCGGAACTCTGAAAGGCAGAGTGCAGAAAATATTTACAGCAAATGCACTCTGAGAATATTTATTTTTTTAAGTTATTTAAGTTTTTAATAATTTTTTAAATACAATTTTTTATAATTTTTTTAAAATTTATTTTAATTCCTAGATATTGGATTGATTTAAGTTGAACTTAAATTGATTGCTCAAAGCTCTCTCTTGAATAAGGTTAAGGTTGCAATGGATAATTTATGTTTTCTGCATATTAATTTTATAATTTGAGAAACGGCTGAATTCATTAATGCATGCCAATACTCCTGGAACAGAGATCTCTGGATAGGCAAGAGTTAAGACGATCATCTGCATTCATGGTTATTTTTGTTTCTTGCTATCCATGAAGACTACCTGAAATATTACTTGACGGCCTACTGTATGCTGCAAGAGGCTCAATGGAAACAACATATAGCAGGGGTGCCAGCGTAAACCAGTAAGTATCTGGTGTGACCACTATTTACCTCACGTAGTGCAACACATCTCCTTCGCATAGAGTTGATCAGGTTGTTGATTGTGGCCGGTGGAATGTTGGTCCACTCCTCTTCAATGGCTGTGCGAAGTTGCTGGATATTGGCAGGACCTGGAACACGCTGTCGTATACACTGATCCAGAGCATCCCAAACATGCTCAATGGGTGACATGTCGGGTAAGTATGCAGGCCAAGCAAGAACTGGGATGTTTTCAGCTTCCAGGATTGTGTACAGATCCTTGCAACATGGGGCAGTGCATTATCATGCTGCAACATAAGGTGATGGTCGTGGATGAATGGCACAACAATGGGCCTCAGGATCTTGTCACAGTTTCCCTGTAACACCTTAAATAGCTTCCCATCTAGTATCCACCCACAGAGGTAACATAACCAATACCTAGTGGTCATTTTTAGGAGGCGGATACTACATGTGGTCATTTGTGAAAGGAAGTGACTCAAAGATTCTCACTTCCTTCCTAAAGCACATTGACTATGCGGCAGCCATCTTTATTCACTCAATGTCACAGTTCTCACTAGGCCACCTATAGGTCACTTCCCCCTTAAAGCACGTCTCATTAAATATGCAGCAGCCATCTTCTTACTCTTATTGTCATATAGCTCACTATACCACCTATAGGTATCATAAGTTATTGCACATGAATGGGAACACAATAATCGAACATTTATCATTGCCCATAATCAATACATCCGTGAAGTGAACACCTCTCCTAAGTGCCAGACGCCATTGAATGTGAGTATTAGCCCACTCAAGTCGGTTACGACGACGAACTGCAGTCAGGTCCATACCCTGATGAGGATGACGAGCATGCAGATGAGCTTCTCTGAGACGGTTTTTGACAGTTTGTGCAGAAATTCTTTGGTTATGCAAACCGATTGTTGTAGCAGCTGTCTGTGTGGCTGGTCTCAGATGATCTTGGAGGTGAAGATGCTGGATGTGAAGGTCCTGGGCTGGTGTGTTTACACGTGGTCTGCAGTTGTGAGGCCGATTGCATGTACTGCCAAATTCTCTGAAACGCCTTTGGAGACCGCTTATGGTAGAGAAATTCAATTCAATTCACGGGCAACAGCTCTGGTGGACATTGCTGCAGTCAGCATGCCAATTGCACACTCCCTCAGAACTTGCAATATCTGTGGCATTGTGCTGTGTGATAAAACTGCACATTTTGGCCTTTTATTGTGGCCAGCCTAAAGGGACACTCCAGGCACCCAGACCACTTCTGCCCATTGGAGTGGTATGGGTGCCAACTCCCATTACCCTTAACCCTGCAAGTGTAATTATTGCATTTTTTTTAAACTACAATAATTACCTTGCAGGGTTAAGTCCAAAAAGTGTATTAAACAACGCTGGATGTCCTCACGCTATGCATGAGAACCTCCATCGTTGCCGGAATCCCCAGAGGAAAGCATTGAAGATCTCCCACGCCAGCTGACGTTGGCGGGGAAGGAGCGTGGGTGGAGCCTGACACAGCACCGAGGGTCATCGGCACTGGATTCAGGTAAGTCACTGAAGTGGTTTTAACCCCTTCAGCAACATGGGATGGGTGTGGGGTGGAGGGAGGGAGAGAGGCACTGCAGGAACCTGCAGTGCCAGGAAAACAGATATGTTTTCCTGGCACTGGAGAGTCGCTTAAGGCACACCTTTGCAATAATCATGCTGTCTAATCAACATCTTGATATACCACACCTGTGAGGTGGATGGATTATCTCAGAAAAGGAGAAGTGCTCACTAACACAGATTTAGACAGGTTTGTGAACAATATTTGAGAGAAATAGGCCTTTTGTATACATAGAAAAAGTCTTAGATCTTTGAGTTCAGCGCGTGAAAAATGGGGGCAAAACCAAAAGTGTTGTCTTTATAATTGTATTCAGTGTATGTACATAAATATGTATACACTGATCAGCCACAACATTAAAACAACTGACAGGTGAAGTGAAAAACATTGCTTATATTGTTAAAATGGCACCTGGGGTAGAATATATTAGAGAGAAAGTGAACAGCATTAAAAATGGGCAAGCGAAAAGATCTGAGTGACTTCGACAAGGGCCAAGTAGTGATGGCTTAGTGGATTACAGCATTTCCAAAACGGCAAGTCTTATTGGGTGTGCCCAGCATGCAGTGGTTAGTACCTACCAAAAGTGGTGCAAGATAGAACAACCTGTGAAGCAATTTGTGTCTGATCACACAGAAAAACGACTAACGCTCAGATTGCCAAAAAGTGTAATGCTGGCCATAATTGAAAGGTGTCAGAACACACAGTGCATCCCAGGTTGCAGCATATGGGGCTGCAGAATGGTCAAAGTGCCCATGATCACCTCTGTCCACCACAAAAAGGGCCTTCAACAGGGACCTGAGTGTCAGAACTGGATCATGGAGCAATGGAACATGGTTGCCTGGTCTGATGAATCACAGTTTCGTTTAGATCTGGTGCATTGTTTACCTGGGTTAGAGATGGCAGCAGGATGCACTATAGGAAGAAGACAGATTGGCAGAGACAGTGTTATGCTCTGGGAAATATGCTGCTGGTAAACCTTTGGTCCTGGCATTTACGAGGATGTTACTTTGACACGTCCCACTTACCTAGAGATTGTTGCAGACCACTGTTGTGTAATCCTTCTCTCACCACCAATACTTCCAATTGGTATCCTTTTGAGAGAAATCCACTCTGCGTTGTGTATTAATAGTGAATGTAATATCCCTGTGTAACCTCTTCCAAGAACTAACATATATCTTTATCCCCTTGTCCAGATAAATATATGACTAGAACTACTAAGGTATTCTACCCGATATTACAAATAAACAGCCAACACCATAGTTCTTACCAGAGAGAAATATTTACTTAGAATCTGCCCAGTTGAATATTACAGAAGAAGAATGTTACAGAGTTCTAGTATTACAGTTACAATACATTCATAACACTCATACATTCCATCTATCTAATACTATCTGCTACATTGTGTATAATATTGGCTACATTATGTATGTGCTGTGCATGTTATGGGCAGCTTGTGTGTCTTACCAAAACCTAACCTAATGTGATGTCAGTATCTTCTATTTTTAAAGGAATTGGTTCCCATGTTGTAAATAGCCAATTCCTCAGCTCAATTTGACATGGAAATGTGATTTCCTTTCCCAAGGCCCAAAGTGTTGTCTATCCTGTTATTTTATTTAAGTGTTAACTTTCCCAGCCATCCCTTTGTCTCTAACCCAATGTGTGTTTTCCTATATAGGGACTCCTTTGACCAGTTGATATGTAAATGTGATTTACTTTCCCAAGGCCCAAAGTGTTGTCTATTCTGTTATTTTATTTAAGTGTTAACTCTCCCAGCCATCCCTTTTCCTCTAACCCAAGGTGTGTTTTCCTAGATAGGGACTCCTTTGAAGACCAGTTGATATGTAAATGTGATTGGTGCCTTTCAGGTGCTGTATCGTTTCCAACTATCTAAACAGAAACTCCCTTTGAAGATAATTCCTGACCTCCCATACACACAGACTTAATCAAGCACATATTAAACAGATATATACATAATATTTTCCCCAACACTCCCCCACTTGAATAAGATCTAATAAGGAGATTATTCACATACAGCCCCGCCTCCCACTCTGATTTCTGTATATTAAAAAAAAATCCAAAAAAAATCAAGGGAAGACATAGACCCACACATATATTTTATATCCCTAAAATGGATGTGAGCTCTAATTTTTCCTGCTTTGTATGGATTTTTTTTAGTTCTTTCCTCCAACAGCAATATAAAATGAATAGAGAACAGATTAAAACAAATTGTAGACAAACAAATATTACAGAAGCAGTTCTTAATCCTGGGTGTGTGTAAGTATTGTAGGGTATGCTCCACCAGGGCTCTTGAAAACTATTTGTTAAATCATCAAGGCTAGCTACATTTTCCTTCACCAGCTCTTGCAATTGCACAACCCTTCAATTATTTCTTTTAAATAATGTATCCAAATCTACATTAAGTGGTGGGATTTTCTTAAAAAGTGAGGGAGCCATTTTATTCCAATTTCCTAGATCTTCCTGTACCACGTCCATAGATCTTTGTGTGAGTTGGATATTGGCTCTTATGACCTCTTTGCCCACTTTCATGGAGCCATAGGTAAGATTAACACACCATCCTGTTGGGGGTACCCTACATTGTATTGTTTGCTGCCACAGAACTGAAGATACTCCCAGTGCGCAGATCGTGGGACCCTGTCCGTGCACCACTCTTTTCCAACCATTTATGGGTTTGTGAAGGTGAACAGGGCAGCTCCCTGAGTTTTCCACCATGCACCCATCTGCCTGGACTAGTGGTTCTAGTACACAGGAACAAAGCCAAGCATTACCACGTCTGTCACAGCAACTGGGGTTGATAACTTTCCAGAACTGGTCTTCTTTTATTACTAAGCGAGTTTGTGGAAGGAATTGCTTTAAAACATTAGTGCGATTAGCCACTTCCAACTCACCAAACATAGTCATCTTATAAACAGGTACAGGCTGTTCTGTCCAAACTGGAATGTCAATTATTAATGGAATTACCTTTTTTCCTAATTTGCACTTATTGCACCAACTCTGCAGACCTTTAATTTTGGAAAGGACTACATTCTGACAATCTATGCCATATTCCCTAACCAGATCAAAGACTAGGGTAGAATTGATTATTCTGGGCCATTCCCCTCGTTTTATTTCTTGGAGGCCTAAATTTAGATGTTCGTCTAGTAAATTTCCAACTATACCACATACCATAGCTTTAGATACATTATTGTTATTAACGGATTCTCTGAGAGCATTCACAGATATATTGATCCACTGCAAATCTGCAGCAACTGTGTGAATGTTCTGTATCGTGACATCAGTTTCAGCTAGAGTGTTAAAATCCACTCGTCCCTCTTTAAGCATAATTTGCTGCAACCCATTAACATAATTTTGTTCTTGTGAGTTAAGACCCTCTATGTCTGCCCTATTCCAAATTGATGTTCCCAAACTGAGTCCTGAGATTATATCAGTACCCAGATCCCTTTTTTCTCTCTCTCTAAACTTGAGCCCTTGTGTTGCATCCCAGCATAGATTAATATGTGCTTGAAATACATTTTTAAACCATTCTTTCATCATCTCTGGGCAACTCTCTGGCATATTAAATAATGAAAAATTTAACAATAATAGTAATGTTACATAAGATACATCAGTATACACAACAGTTTGTGTTGGTTGTAAGAAAAGGCCATGCTCTGGCCACAGGGTGGTAGTTGGACAGTCCTGAGAATTTATAATTCTTATGTTAATTGCTGGGTCAACTGTATCATGTAATCCAGTCTGATGGGGGCTGCATGTTACAACACCATCCTGGGAAAATGTAAAATTTCTTTCAAGCAGCATCTTTATCCTCATTTCATTTGTGGTATTGGCCCAAAATATACTTGTACTCTTATGTAAATCACTTCCTCCTGGATATTTCCAAACTGCAAATTCAGAGGGAAGGTTAGTTTCAGGCATTGAAATATTACATTGTATCACTATCCACCCCCCTATAGGCCCAACCACTGTAAGATTATCTTTACATGTAACGTCAGGTGATTGTTCCTTTACTTTTAATGTTACAATGATATTCTCTGAATCTTCTGAACTCCTTTTCTCCCTATGATAACCCTCTACTGGAGTACTCTGATGTACCATTTTATTGTTATTCTTCATGACATTCCCTTTTGCTAAGCTATACAATATATACATAGAAAACGATACACATAACCACCACATCACGACAGCTGTTTTCTTGCACTTCATATTCCTTATGTGGGCTGCTCTTCCAGGGATCCACACCATCTCCTATTATCTGGAAAAGAGAACTAAGAGACTATGTTAACATTTACATTAACTTGGCATAAAGTGCTCATCTCCCACATCTAACAAATACACAGAAGGGCCAATTTTGTCAAGCACAATATATGGACCTTTCCATTTTGGTTTTGGAAATGTGTGGTAAGGGGAAAAATCTTGCAACATTACTCAGTTTCCAATCTGATGCTCTGTTATATCCCTTTTTAAAAAAAAAAAAAAAATGACAAAGATTCAAAGATGTTTGTCAGCATGCAGTCTATAGAAAACTGACAACGGTCTGTTGCCATACAAAGATAAAAAAAATAAGCTTAAGGCTATTTTTATAGAAACAAAAGAAAAGCAAACATACATACACATGTAGAGAAAAACAAAAAAAATTATGGTAGTTAATTGCTGGGAAACCTCAATTGATCAGTCTTTCCCTCATCTCTCATCTGTTCCCTAAGCGCTTTTACATCTGCCTCCAATCTCTCAGTCTGTCTCTTCAGATCCCAGTATTCTCTATTCCCTTCTTTATTCCTCCAATTATCCCAATTCCGTCTACTGGTCTGATCATCCCATCTATGGTTCCTTCTCCAAGAATTCTCCCAATAACTGTTCCTGTTGTTTCTATGTTTTTCTCCCCAACTGTTATTTCTCCAGTTATTATCTCTCCTTTTTAGCCTCTCCCAGTTATTATTATTCCAATTATTGTTAATTACCTGAGGCTCATTCCATCTATTTCTCCAATTATCTCCCATTACATTGCTCCCTTTAGCACTATCCCTATTCCTATGGCCCCTCTGTGGATCTCTCTGTCTTTTGTCACTATCAGATTCATTCTCACATCTAAAATTTCCCACATGCTGAAATCTATCTCCCCTGAATGGTTTCTGAGGATACATAGCAGACCTGTCTCTCCTCTCTACTCTGAAAATCCTTGCAGCATCTACAGCAAAACTCTCATTTTTAACCTTTCTTCGCCACAAATTATCAGCTCTTAACAGTAAATCACACATTTCTGATGGGTTTGGGGTTACAAATAATATCTCATCTTTAATATCTTGCTCTAATGCATCCAAAAACATTGATCTATGCACCAGCCCTCCCTGTTCAAAACCAGGATTACTGACACCAAACTGTTCCATCACTGTGGAAATTCTAGCTGACAATTCATACGGAGACTCTTGTTTCAGCTGTTTAATTTTTCCAGACAATGACACATTTGATGTAACTCCATAAAGTGCTCTCAAGATCTCTTTCAACATATCCCTAGTTCTACGCTGCTGACCACATGTCTGTACAATCCTGACCCACAATCCATTTCCAACAACTCTCTGCAGCACTCTTTCCATATCACTAGTTGTCAAACTATACATCTCTTTCACTCTTTGAACTCCACAAAACCATTGCAAAAAGCGATTTATATCCTGCTGAGGGACCTGCCCTATTTCTCTAACTATGGCATCCATTTCTTGTTGCTTCAACTGCTTAGTAACCAGCTGAATCTCTCCAGAATTATCAGGATTCAACACTGTGGTTGTTGTAGTTGGAGCCGCAAGGAGATTTGTCACTGACTTTTGTTTCAAATCCTCCCATGGATAAAGAGGTTTGTATCCTGTATCTCCAATCCCTGGGTTAGCAATAGACCCTGGAATTTCAGATACCGGAGACCTACTCGAAGGTGCCATGCTTTCTGCCATTTTATTAAAAGCCATATTAGTAGCATGTCTGCATTCATACAATTCTTTTTGCATCTCCAAAATTTTCTCATTCAGCCTCTCATTCTCCACTGTAAGTTCCTCACACATTTTTGCCTTTTCAATCAAAGCTTCACCAGTTGTAACTGCATGCACTCTTAGATCTACAATTTTATTATTCAATTTCTCAGATTTCATGTTAATTACTGAATTTAGCTCTGCCATTTCATCCTCCTTTATTTTTACAATTCCCTCTAATTTTAAACAACATGATAGCAATGCTTGCACAATACACCCTTTTCTTTTTTTATCAGAAACATTTTTATCAAATAACATTTCTCCTAAAAACTCCTGCATCTTTTCCCATGACTGTTTACAGTCCTGAGGGATTTCATAAGGACCACCATGTCTCTTAATAAAATTCATAAGCCATTGTTTAACATTTTCTGAACAAGCCATTTTTGCATCTACCTTTTTGCATGCCATATTAAAAATATACACTGCAGCAATAGAATAAATAACAAATATACTCACCAAGCTTTATGCAGACACTGGAAACCTCTTCTGGCTGACAGTCACAGAACCAAATACGTTGATATTAAAACTTGGATCCTAGGCAGATTCTGAAGAAAGAAATCTTCCGGCCACGGTCACGGCACCAATTATGTTGTATAATCCTTCTCTCACCACCAATACTTCCAATTGGTATCCTTTTGAGAGAAATCCACTCTGCGTTGTGTTTTAATAGTGAATGTAATATCCCTGTGTAACCACTTCCAAGAACTAACATATATCTTTATCCCCTTGTGCAGATAAATATATGACTAGAACTACTAAGGTATTCTACCCAATATTACAAATAAACAGCCAACACCATAGTTCTTACCAGAGAGAAATATTTACTTAGAATCTGCCCAATTAAATATTACAGAAGAAGAATGTTACAGAGTTATAGTATTACAGTTACAATACATTCATAACACTCACACATTCCATCTATCTAATATCTGCTACATTGTGTATAATAATATTGGCTACATTGTGTATGTGCTGTGCAATGTTATGTGCAGCTTGTGTGTCTTACCAAACCTAACCTAATGTGATGTCAGTATCTTCTATTTTTAAAGGAATTGGTTCCCATGTTGTAAATAGCCAATTCCTCAGCTCAATTTGACATGGAAATGTGATTTCCTTTCCCAAGGCCCAAAGTGTTGTCTATCCTGTTATTTTATTTAAGTGTTAACTTTCCCAGCCATCCCTTTGTCTCTAACCCAATGTGTGTTTTCCTATATAGGGACTCCTTTGACCAGTTGATATGTAAATGTGATTTACTTTCCCAAGGCCCAAAGTGTTGTCTATTCTGTTATTTTATTTAAGTGTTAACTCTCCCAGCCATCCCTTTTCCTCTAACCCAAGGTGTGTTTTCCTAGATAGGGACTCCTTTGAAGACCAGTTGATATGTAAATGTGATTGGTGCCTTTCAGGTGCTGTATCTTTTCAGCTATCTAAACAGAAACTCCCTTTGAAGATAATTCCTGACCTCCCATACACACAGACTTAATCAAGCACATATTAAACAGATATATACATAATATTTTCCCCAACAAGCCTGACACAGAAGCTGGCAGCAGTGGCAGACAACTGACTGCTATTCAATCTATAACAGTGAAAAAAGTTTTTTGTTTTTAAATCCAAGCTATTGTGACACCAGATGTAATTGGTGGCACTGACTGGGGAAATGGGCACTGTGAGCCTGACACAGAAGCTGGCAGCAGTGGCAGACAACTAAGTGCATTTACATTAGATAGAAAAAAAAAATCCAAAAAAAGCATACCCTTATCCCTAACCTAGCTATGCTTTTCCCTATCTTATGAACAGCAGCTACACTTTCCCTCCTCTTACTAAGCATGCAGCTTGAGAATGAATCTAAAATGGATGCTGTCCAGTAGGTGGGAGGGTCTGCTAGGGAGGCTGTGCTGCTAATTGGCTGGAATGTGTCTGCTGACTGTGAGGTACAGGGTCAAAGTTTACTCAATGATGACGAATAGGGGGCGGGTCGAACCGCGCATATGTTCGCCCGCCGTGGCGAACGCGAACATGCTATGTTCACCAGGAACCGTTCGCCGGCGAACCGTTCGGTACATCACTAGTGGTGAGTATGACACATATATGTCAACTCACTGTCAGAGTTCAATTCTTAGGGTGGTAGGCTGCTCGTCCGGCGTTTTTCCTGTTCGGCTGCTAGAGAATCTCCTCGTGTATTGTCTGCTGCCAGAAAACAAACGCCTCCAGACTCCGTGGTCTGTAAGCTCCTCCCCCTTTGTATGACGTCAACGCGTTTCGCCAATCGGCTTCCTCAGGACGTGCTCACAACCTCCATCTTGGTTGTGGGCTTAAATAGGGCAACAATCCCTCATGATTGGTTTATTAATAATTCAATTGAAAAAGTCCAATTGTTCAATTAAATTAACTAAATATCTTGACATAAAGTTTAATAGGACTTTGATTCAAATATACATCTGTCATTAAAGACTCATTTAAGACTCTTTGAAGGATTGTTCATGGCAGAAAAATAAATGACATGGCAAAATTAAACAGCAAAAAAGCATTAATAAAATCACAAAATCACAAAATCACAAAGATACACAGCATATTAATATTGATTATGATTTAAACTTAATTATGATTTAAAGCAATATTGCCTAAAAAAGGATAAAAAGAGAGAACTATTAATTGGCATATCTCAAGACTTACTCTTATTATAGTTTTGGCAAACACAATATAATAGATAAAACATAAATAAAATGTAATAGTAATTAGAATCAACAGTGGTAATTATTTCACCAGAGAGTGTCCCAGTGGGAAAGGTGCATAACGAAGTGCAATCACAAAAAAGTGCAATCACAAAAAAACTTATCATCCATATAAATGTGAACAATGTAATTGTGAAACAAAATAGGAATAGAACTGAGAGCATGAAAATATAAGGTTCAAAAATAATTGATAAGTTTAAAAAAATTAATTGATAAGTTTAAAAAAAACAATTAATTTAAAAATGCTTTTGAAAAGCAATTAAAAAGCATTTAAAAAGAAAAAAATATATATATATATTTAAAAAATAAATTTAATTAATAATTAATTAAAAAATGTATATCATATAGAATGAAAAAAAAAAATATATATATATATACATATGATTCATTATTTTAAAAAATGGCAAATTTCAAAGTCATTGTTCAGGCCATATGGAACCATAGTATTTAAAGTAAAAATCCATTGCATCTCAGCCTTCCCTATTTTTTCCATGAAATCCCCTCCCCTCCATGTTCTCGAGATTCGTTGGATTGCAATAAAACATAATTGTGTAAAATCAGCCTGATGGTGTTGTGCAAAGTGTGCTGACACTTGGTGTAGCGCATATTTCCTCTTTATGTTATAGACATGCTCACCTATACGTGTGTGTAAAGGTCTCGTCGTTCGTCCTACATAATGTAGACCACACGTACAGGTAAGCAGGTATATAACGTTTTTGGAACTACATGTTATACCTTCCTTTATTCGGTATGTGATATTATTGACAGTGAAATCCTTAACATGTTGCTTTTTGCTTCCTATTTTTTTGCACGTACTACAATACCCACATCTAAAAAAACCCTGTTGTTGATTTAAAAAATTCTCCTGTTGGTGTGGTTCATCTAAAACATTCTTAACTAAAATTGTATTTAAATTGGGAACTCCTTTATGAATAATTGTAGGTGTATCTGTTAAAATATCATTCAAAATGGGATCATCCCTGAGTATTGGCCAATATTTCTTAATAATATTACGCACTTTATAATTATGTCCTCCCGAGAACTGACATATAAATGGGATATTAGGCACCGTATTATTTATCTTCTTCTCCTTATACTTTAAAATCTCATTTCTTTCTAATTTGTCTACTTTTCTTTTAGCTTCATTTAAAAAAACCTTCCTTATACCCTCGTTCTTTAAAATCTTTAATAATCTTTTGGCTTTGTTCTAGAAAAATTATTTCTTCTGTGCAGTTTCTTTTCATCCTAATTAATTGACTGCTTGGCACATTATTTAGCCATGGACTAAAATGGCAACTTGTGTGTTGGATGTAGCTGTTCACATCCACTGGCTTAAAAAAAGTTTTTGTTTTTATTTTATTATTCTCAATATATATTGTAAGATCCAAAAAATTAATCTCCCTACTACTGACTTCCGAAGTTAATTGTATACCCCATTGATTTGAATTGAGTATTTCCATAAATTTATGGAGTGATTCTTCTCCACCCTTCCAAATTATAATGAGATCATCTATGTATCTTTTATATAGCACCAAGTCCGACCCCCCGCCATAGCCCTCCTCAATATGGATATATTCCCAATAAGCCATAAAGAGATTGGCGTAGCTGGGGGCGAACTTGGTGCCCATAGCCGTGCCGCATAGTTGAAGATAAAAATCTCCCTGAAACCAAAAATAATTATTTTCTAAAATAAGAGATATAGATTTTAAAATAAATTCAATTTGTTGTGGTGGATATGAAGAGGAAAATTTTAGAAAATGCTCTACTGCCTGTACACCTAAATCATGTTTTATACTCGTATAAAGGGAAGCCACATCTGCTGTGACTAATAAATAGTCATCTTCCCACGTGATTTCACTTAATATCTGAAGTATACTTGTAGTATCTTTTAGATACGAAGGTGTTTTTTGAACCAGTGGTTGGAGCATATAGTCTACATACTCAGATAGTCTGCATGAAACCGAGTTAATGCCCGAAACTATCGGACGACCAGGGTTTTTTTTGATACTTTTGTGGACCTTAGGTAGGAAGTAGAATACCAGGATTTTTTCAAATTTTATATTTATATAATCCCTTTCAGATTTACTTAGGATGCCTGTTTCAAATCCTTGGGTTATTAATAAATTACATTTCTTTTTTATATCATTTGTTGGGTCCTTATTTAATTTTAAATAAGTTACCTGATCACCTAACAAATTATAGGCTTCCTCCTCTTTATCCATAATTACTGTGCCCCCCCCCCCCTTGTCTGCCGGCTTGATAACTATTTCCTTGTCTTGTCTCAATTCTTTTAATGCTTTTTGTTCCTGTAATGAAAGATTTAATTGATATTTATTTAATGGTTTCAATCTTTGGATTTCTTTATTCACTATATTTAGAAAAGTAGTCATTTCGTCTGATGAATGCCATTTTGGAAAAAACACAGACTTTTCTTTTAAATTAGTGTGTATAACTTCATCGTATAAATAAGTCTCTGACTTTAAAGGAGTTAAAATATTATTTGCCTCTTTATAAAAATGTTTTTTTAAACATAGCTTTCTCATAAATTTTTGTAAATCCACATAAAATTTAAATTTGTCTATTCCCTTTGTAGGCGCAAATTTTAAGCCTTTTGCTAATAGTTCTAATTGTTCCACTTTTAAAACCTTTTTAGATATATTAAAAATACCTTTAGGGATTTGAGTTATACTTGTTTTTTGTAATTGCTCTTGTTTTCCTTGTTCGTTAATTAAATTATTTCTATTTTTCTTATTTACTCTCTTTCCCCCTCTTCTCCTTCCACTAATTTTTTCTTGAACCTTTTGTTTAAGGGTGGAGGAGATTGTATAAACCTCTTCCTGGTTCTCCTCTCTAAAAAAGGTGAAGGAGAAGAGTGGTTGTTTTCATTTGTCAATGCCTCAAATCGATTATGCGTAAATAGAGAGTTTTCTTCAAGTGTATTGTCTCTACCATGATTTCTTTTGTATTGGTAACTATTATGTTGGTAATTTTGGCTTCTCTCATTTTGCCACTTATTTACTGGGGGACGTTCATAATTCCTTTTTATTCCCATATTATTATTATGTCTAGAAGGAAATGATGATACATGGAAATCTTTCCTAACATTTTGAGGATACGTCCTCCATGTGTTATTGTGTAAAGAATTCTCTCTTCTATTAAAAAATGGTTTCTTCTTCGTGTATGCTGTCTTTGTTTTATAGTCGACTATGTCTCTTTTATATTTTTTCTGTTTTACTTCTACCACTTCATATTCTAACTTATCTAATCTCTCTCCAAGCTTATATGATAATTCAATGAACTCTTTTTCTGTTTTCAATCTTTCACAATCTTTCTTTAGATCAGTAATTTCAGAGTCTAATTTTCTCAATGTAAGTTGCCTTCTCTTAATAATGAAGGTCATAGTTTGAATTGAAAGATTGTCCATTAGGGCATACCACTCATCCATAAAATCCAAATCTTCCCTTTCAAATGTGGGAAGTTTATCAAATCTTAAGCCTCTAGGGACTATTTTTTCCCTAATGTACTTCTCAAGGGTAGCTACTTCCCATTTTATCTTTAACTCTTTGGCTAAAAGATACTCCAATTTATTGCATATAGATTTAATTTGTGTTTCTGTCTCTTTAAAAACTTGTTTAGTTGTAATAGGAATATCATTATTAAACTTCATATCTATATCCAATCCAAGTGTATGTCTTTTTCTAAAAACTTCCATAATTCAGCAATCAACCAGATAAAAGGGATTACAATAGTATACAATACGAACAAATATAACCTGGGTGCTAAATTGTTTACAATACGAACAAATATAACCTGGGTGCTAAACAATTTAGCACCCAAATAAAGATATAACTATGGATGAAATAATGAAGGTTATAAATAACTTGGAAGGGTTTAAAACCTCAGGTCCAGACGGATTTAGTAACTTATTCTATAAAACATTCAAAGACCTAATTTGCCTTCATATGACCAATACTTTCAACAGTGCAGCTAAGAGAGGACTCCTCCCAGTAGAGATGTTAAAAACCAACATCTACCAATTCTAAAACAAAATAAAAATCCTACTGACGTTAAGAATTATCGTCCAATATCCTGGATAGATGTTGACACCAAATTGTATGCCTCAGTTTTGGCTCAAGAAACTCTTACCATTGATCATACATCAAGATCAAATAGGATACGTTCCAGGCAGAAATTCCTATACCAGTATCAGGAAAATTATTAACATTTTAGATGATGCTAAAAGAAATAAGGTCCCAGTTTTGGCTCTGTTGATTGATGCTGAAAAAGCATTTGACAGAGTCAACTGGAGTTATCTAGATGTTGCACTGTCGCATTACGGCCTTGATGGCTGGATTAAGAAAGCCATTATGGCCCTTTATGTAAATACATTGGCACGCACTAAAGGACCAAACATCACTGCCCATGGTTCCAACTGAAAAACGGGACACGACAGGGGTGTCCACTTTCACCACTATTGTATTTGCTCTCTATTGAACCACTAGCTGAAAAAATTAGAAATAATAAAACGATTAATGGCTATAAAATATTAGATGTAGAACAGAAATTAAGTTTATATGCCAATGACATTGTAATCATTATAACCAATCCTGATACTTCATTGGATTTTTTAATGTCAGAAATCGACAGCTATAGTTTGGATATCAATTTGGATAAGCAAACTCAAAATAAGATTAAAGATAGATATAATTTTTCATGGGTTGAAAATAGTATGGACTACTTGGGGGTTAAATTGACTAGAGATGTAAATAGAATTATGGAGATACATTTTTTAGATTTATTACAAAATCTCAATAAATGGTTAAAAAACTGAAGGAATTTAGAAATATCTTTCTGGGGAAGAATAAACGTGGTTAATTCATATGTTATCCCAAAATAGAACTACATGTTCCAAATGCTGCCATTATATATTTCTAATTATTGGCTGGAGCTGATACAGAAAGGTTTCACCCAATTTATTTGGAAAGGTAAGAAACCAAGACTGAGTCAGTCAATATTAATACAAAAATTAAGCAGAGGAGGATTAGCCTATCCTTTAATATCAAATAATTATAGAGCAGCTATAATTTTACACATTTACAGGATGCAAATAGAAGATAACAAAAACAAAGGATGGTATAAAATAGAACTTACTGCAGGAGGAGTCCCTAGTTTGGATTGTTTAATTTAGAACACTACTAAATCCCCTCCAAAAAAGAGTACTCCAACACAATTTTAACACATTTAATGAATAGCTGGTTTAAAATAAAAAAAATATTAAAAATTGAAAGTTCCAAGCTACTTAGAGCTGAATAAACCCGAATAAGTTGCAGACAATCACAGTGCTCTGTGTCATTTTACACAGCATGGGAAAATTCAAAAGAACTTTCCCACGCTGTGTAAAATGACACAGAGCACTGTGATTGGATGGCTTGAAATCCATCCAATCACAGTACTCTGTGTCATTTTACACAGCGTGGGAAAATGAAAAAGAACTATACCGAGCTATACCGCGAGTAGGGGCATGTGGGAGATTTTAATCTCCCTTGTGCTATTATAGGGGTCATATTGACCCCCATAGAGTGAGTGGGGACCTGGGGGGCTTAGGAAGTGGTGGTTAGCATAGCTCCCTGCCGCTTCTATCTTTACATATTACAAGGAGGGAGCTGCACGCCGGTAGCTCCCTCCTTGTAATAAACTGAACAAACAAACGAACACTGATACTCAGTGTTTGTTTGTTCGTCTGACATTTCTATTCATTCATCTGTCTGATGAATGAATGAATAGATGAAATTCCCATTCGCATGACCAGGTGTTTCACTGGGCGTGTGCGGGAATCTCACAGTCTATCTAGTGTGGGCAGATGACGTGTCCCACAGGGACTTCCTCTACCCACACAAAGATGGCTGCGCCCTGAATAAAGATTGGGGCAGAAAATAAGGAATAAAAAAAAATAGGTAATGTGGGGGGCTTAGGAGCATTTGGGGGTGACTAGGGTGTTGGTTAGAGACAGTGCTGATGCCACACCCTCAGTAGAGAAAGATGTGAAACAGCAGACTGAACGCATGCACAGTTGTTTGAATTTTGGAAAGCAACAAATTCTATATAATAGACAAGCTTCAGTAAGAACCTTCCAGCAAGGTGATCACATGATGGTCCTTGTTCCCACTGCTGAAAGCAAGCTTCTATTCCAGTGGCAAGGCCCATATGAAATTATTAGTCTGGTTGGGCCAGTGAACTACAAGGTTAGGCAACCTGGTCAGAGAAAAGTAGAGCAGGTATACTATATAAACCTTCTAAAGCCCTGGAAATCTAGAGAGACCTGTGTATTATTTGGGACACCCACCGAAGAGGTCCACACACTTGTTCCAGAAGTAAAAATCTCTACTGACCTTACTCCTGAGCAGCACAGTGAGGTCAGAGAGCTACTATTAAGGAATGCAGACATTCTCTACCATCCCAGGTAAGACCAATGCAATAGTCCATGATATTGTAACAGACCCTGGAATAATTGCAAAGTCAAAACTGTACAGAGTCCCAGAGGCAAAAAGGGAAGCAATAGCAGTGAAGTTGCAAAAATTTAGCAATTAAGGGTTATTGAAGAGTCTAGTAGTCAGTGGTCAAGCCCTATTGTCCTGGTACCAAAACTAGATGGCTCTCTATGGTTGTAATGACTTTAGGAAACTCAATCATTTACCTAGGGTAGACAAACTTGTTGAGAAATTGGCCGCGGCTAGGTATCTGAGTTGTCTTGACCTTACAAAGGGTTATTGGCAGATTCCCCTGTCTGAATCTGCTAAGGAAAAAAATGCTTTTGTGACACTTATGGGTCTTTAGCACTATAGGCTCTTGCCATTTGACTTGCATGGGGCCCCTGCAACTTCCCAGATGTTGATGAATAAGCTGATGAGACCCCATTCTGCTTATGCCTCTGCTTATTTAGATGATCTAGTCATCTACAGCCAGGATTGGGAAACCGACTTAGACAAAGTTGAAGCCATACTGGGTACATTAAGGGTTGCAGGTCTCACTGTTAACCCTGCCACATGTATACTAGCATGTCCGGAAGTTAAGTATTTAAGGTATACTATAGGACGAGGCATGGTCAAACCTCAAATCAGCAAAATAGCTGCCATTGAAAAATGGCCCCATCCCTTGAGAAAATAACAGGTTAGGGCATTTCTTGGTATTGTCGGGTACTACAGGAGATTTATTCCCTATTTTGCCACCCTAGACTGAGTTGACAAGAGCAAGGGGATCAGAAATCGTTCAGTGGAGTCAGGAAGCCGAAATGGCATGTACGAATTTGAGGACGGCCCAATGCTGTCATCCAGTTTTGATAGCCCCGAACTTTAATGAGCAGTTCTTTCTACAGACTGATGCTACAGATTCTACAGTGGTGAATTTAGTTTTGGAGCAGTATTGTCATCGTATATAGGGGGTGAGGAACAGCTCTACCTCAGCCATAAACTGCTGCCTAGGGAATGGAATTACGCTGTGGTAGAGAAAGAATGCCTGACCATCAAGTGGGCTGTGGAGTCCTTGAGATATATTTTTTGTTGGGTCATTCATTTACTCTAGTGATGGACCATGCTCCTTGTGCAGAGGAACAAGGGGAAAAAAAGGGTCATTCCGATGGTTCCTTTCCATTCAGTCCTATATATTTGTGATAAAGCATAGAGCCAGCTTCCTGCATGCTATTGCAGATGTATTGTCTAGAGTGCATAGTCTCTATGTCACGGCCGCTCCACCATGAGTGTGTTGCAGTGGGGGGAGGATATGTGGCAGTGTGAGGGAACACTGTTATATTACCAGAATGGCACTTTCAGTGTTCCCTGACTAGAGAGGGATAACATCAGGTTGCTCTAGTACACTGATTAGGGAGCTACATAAGCCCTATGGAGAGGGGAATCAGTCTCTCTTGTAAAGAGCTGCGGCGGAGACAGAGAGACTGTGAGTCAAAGAGACTGCTGAAACTGTGTGGAAAGTAAAGGTATTTTGCAAGCCTTTTATTATTATTTGTTAAACTACTGGGGTCAGCTTAGCTGCACAGTAGCATACAAGGGTACTTATGTTAGTTAGTCTCCAGTGTGGAGTAGTAGTTTATTTTTGTTTAATGTTTTGCTGTGGCTAAATTAAGGCTTACTTGCTTAATAAAGCTTTCCTTATATTGGAAGAAAGAACTGTTTCTGTTGTTTATGACCCAAGATCTGGCCGGCCAGCTACAATGCATAATCTTACAGTAGAAAAATGGGTCACTGAAATAATTGTATAGTTGCAGAAACAATTGCAAAGTTAATGCTATGTTTACAATTTGAGTCCTTGTCAAAACAGGTTAAGAATCAATGTTCTAGATTTAGCTTTCTCATTGATTTATAAACCAATTAGTATTTTTTTATATTAATGCTATTTATTTCACTGTAATTTTATCTAAGAATATGTTAATATATTTTAATGATACAGAATGTGACGAAGTGCCCTTCGCCACTTGGTCCTGGAGAGGCCTGCTTGCCAGCCTCCTGCCCTGCAACTATGGCCCCAGGGAGAGTTTGCTCTTTATAAACATTATTTGGGCACATTGGATTGTAACACACTGTTTATACACCTTTAATTCCATGAGAAAAAGTGCCTATTTACTAGATTTCACAGAAAGCTGTATATAGATAATTTAACAGTTGTGTTTTCTTAAAATGCTGAATTTAGTCCTTTTGGTATATCTGTTTGGTATATCTGTTTTTTCCTGAATTTAGTCCTTTTCACTCTGTTTTGTGGGGATATTTATGGGATGATAATATTATACAGTTGAGAATTGCCCACTATTTCAATTCTCTTAGATCTTAGAGATCGTTATCATGTAAGTGAAATGCATTCCATACAAATAAAATCACAATTTATTATAAAAATAGATATAATTTATTGTGACAAATTAAATAATAATAATATTAAGCAGCATGCATAATAATAATCAGTGAATATTTAGTATAACATAAGTATGTAATACAATGGTAATATTGAAACACAGTACAAAGCTACTGCATCAACTGTCAAGACTTACACGATTTATGAGGGTACATCACAGACACAGAAAGCTAAACTTCCAGCGAAAAGCCATAAAGCCTTGGCTAACAGTTAGATCAACTGAGTAACCCTTTCAATGCTGGCTAGATCCTCCTAGGCATATAATATCCTATTCTCATGTAATTTTCAATTAAAATAACATTCGAACTAGCTCATTAATCATTTCCTGGAACCATCCAATAAGAATAATCTACCAGATTTTTACAAAAGCTGAATTTTAATTTGCCTAAAAAGATATCTTATCTTATTTTAGAGCAAATCAATACACCTGGATAAAAACAGCGGTATGCTAACACGTGATAATATCACATTAATATATAATTATTCTTAATTCCACCTGCAGTATGGAATGTTTATAACTATATATTATTTAGTTAACTAAGATTTCTAAATTATTGAAATCTGACCATGATTTATTCAGTCATATATCATGCTATTAGTAAATTTGTAATTAATTTAAATTAATTAAATAAAACCAGCATAATTACCAGTTATGTAGATGTTCTCATCAGATGAGTAGGTAGTCCCAGGAACATGTGAGTATGATTGGTTGTATGGAGGTGTGTAAGTAATAGAGAAAAGTGATGTTGGTTAGAAAGTATCAGTAGAATTCCAAGTGTCAAGGAGTGTTTCTTGAGTTGTGTCCAAGAGAGTTTGAGAGTTAGTCTCAGAGTGTCTATCCTGAATGTCCGAATCTGAATGCCCAAACTCTCTTCCCTTTGTCCTAACTTTTAAAGGGCCAGACTCTCTGTATGTCATTAGTTGATAAGGCCAATAGGATACTGAAGGTGTGGTCAACCTGCAGATTGCAATTTAGATTATTCGTCCATAGAGGACAGTCTCGCCTCAGCAAACCTTCCTATCCAGGAAAGAGTTAACTTTTCCTGATGATGATTTTGACGTCATTTGGCTTATCTAAAATGACTACCATAACTTAAATTTGCTGTCAGTTCAAAGCGTTTTCCTCAGTATTTGTGGCAATGACTTTGATGGTAATTTCTAAAATTGACAGTTCTAAACTCAATTTCACCCCTTACTTTCAATAGGACCTTGTAAAATTTAGAAAGTAAAATGAATTACTGTCTTCTCTGTCACTAGTGTCTGTGTTTAAAATTATTTCTATTCTATTAATATTTAAACAGAGCTTTCCATCCCCCTGCTTCATTGCTTATCAATTGGCTTGTTTACATAATGCATTCCTTAGCTCAGGCTAGTTAGAGAAAGGAAGAAGAAATTATGTGTCTTTGTTAGCCTGAAGATCCAAAATGGAGTCCGCTCTGTTCTGAGTGACTTTGGCAATATATACTTTTAATTTCTATGTTAGCACAAAATGTCTGCCGATATAAATATCCTGACAGTTTAGGAATGGTTTTGTCAAACGTACACATTCGTACAAAACAGTGAAGATAAATCAATCATTTGATCATTGGCATTCACTTCTTGCCAGATTTATATTATTTTTTTGGTATTACGGTTTGCTTTAACCCCTGGAAATAAATCACATAAACTATTACTTTACATCTCACAATGATATCTTACATGATAGTGATGACATCACATTTGTATCTGACATCACACAAATATTAAGTATTTTTGGAAATCCCTTGTTTCTTTACTATTGAACGGTTTCCTACAATCAGTAGTGCTGCATGGGTAAGTAAAAAATATACTTACCTTCAGGCACCTCCATGTTTGGGGTACTATAATTGCCCGTTATGCTTCCCCTGTGAAAAAAGGCAGATAAAGTGAGTTTAGTGTATTTATTTAGTTGGCATTGTAGGCATAAAAATAAATATTAAAAAAAAATGTATTCACATTTGTCAACCGTGTGTGTGTAAATACACCCTGTTCCAAATTATTATGCAAATAATATTTTTCTCATTTACCTAAATAATTTATGTAAATAACAGTCAGCATAATTCTCATGTTATCAACTATTACGAGTACAATTCAGATTTTATTGAACAAACCTCCTAATGATAACAATATTTTTTTTAAACATAAAAAAACTTACCATGCACTGTTCCAAATTATTATGCACAGTAAGTTTCAAAACACTTTATAGGTTGTAAAGAACTGAAAATTGTCATTTGTTGTGTTTGCAGCATATTTACTGAAATCAAAAGCTATTTCAATCAAATGTACAACATTTTAACTTTTTAAACATTTTAACAGGTCACGTTAAATTTTAACATAGGACCCCTTATTTAATAGCAGCTTCACAAGTCTTGCATCCATTGAACTTGTAAGTTTTTGGACAGTTTCTGCTTGAATTTGTTTGCAAGATGTCAGAATAGCCTCCCAGAACTGCTGTTTGGATGTAAACTGCCTCCCACTCTCATAGATCTTTTGCTTGAGGATGATCCAAAGGTTCTCAATAGGATTGAGGTCAGGGGAGGATGGGGGCCACACCATCACTTTCTCTCCTTTTATCCCCATAGCAGCCATTGATGCAGAGGTATTCTTTGCAGCATGAGATGGTGCATTGTCATGCATGAAGATGATTTTATTACAGCAAGCATAGTTCTTCCTTCTGTACCAGAGAAGAAAGTGGTCAGTCAGAAACTCCACATACTTTACAGAGGTCATCTTTACATCTTCGGGGACCCTAAAGGGGCCGACCAGCTCTCTTCCCAGGATTCCGTCCCAAAACATGACTCCACCACCACCTTGCTGACATTGCAGCCTTGTTGGAACAGGGTGGCCGTCCACCAACCATCCACTACTCCATCCATCTGGACCATCCAGGGTTGCACGGCACTCATCAGTGAACAGGACTGTTTGAAAATTAGTCTTCATGTATTTTTATGCCCAATGCAGCCGTTTCTGCTTGTGAGCATTGGTTAGTGGTGGCTAAATAGAAGGTTTATGCACAGTTGCAAGTCTCTGGAGGACTCTACACCTTGATGTCTGTGGGACTCCAGAGGCATCAGCAGCTTAAAATATCTGTTTGATGCTATAATAGTATTTTAGCAGCTGCACTCTTGATCCGATGCATGGATCTGGCAGAAATCTTCCTCAATTTGCAAGAGCCCGTCTGTGCTCTGAATCAGCCACAAATCTCTTAATAGTGCGATGATCACACTTACGTTTTCGTGAAATATCTAATGTTTTCATACCTCGCCCAAGGCATTGAACTATTTCACTCTTTTCAGCAGCAGAGAGATCCTTTTTCATCCCCATATTGCATGAAAATGGAGCTCTGCTTAATAATTTTAGTAGTTTTTCCTTAAATTGGGCTCACCTGGCAATCTAATTATCACAGGTGACCGAGATTGTTTTCCGTGATCAAAAGAGCCCTGAGACACAATGCCATCCATGAGTTAAACTGAAAAACAAAATATTTAATCTTTGTGTCACTTAAATAGAATTTGCATAATAATTGGAACAGGGTGTAAGTATATGTAATTAAATACAATGCTAAACACAAATACACACGCCAGTCAAGCCACAAGACTTGTTTTTCCCACAGAAATCTCACTTCAACAGTGCTCTCACTACTGCAATAACTTTTTTTGATCCTGAGGAAAGTCCCAGACATGGACTGAAACGTCTGTAGCGGAGACCTGGTATTTCACAGGTTAACTCCACTAAAGATCCCAGTGAGGCTCAGGAACAAGTAGAAAAAAATACCATAGAGTAATAATCCCAGCAAGTAAGGTAATCCACGAATATCCCCATACAGATCCCAATGACTGGACGACACACAGCATCAGGACCAGAACTGAACGTTTAATCCACACAACCTCCTTATAAAGCATTCTCCCATGCAAGGGGGGATTCACATTAATCAGTACAGTATCCAATAGTGTAACAGTTACCTCCCACACATCTCCTCCCCTCAGTGTGACACATAATCCCATTAATCTTGCTGTAGTTTTCCCTGAGTTCTGTATGTACCCCAAAACAAGCAATTATAATTATATTTTGGGTACCCCCTGGTAGCCATGATCTGGGTGACTAACATATCCAAAATTCACCTAGATCGGACCAGGGGTTCGGGAGTTAGGTGGAGGGTGTAATTTGACCGACCGCACACGAGGTGGTATCCGAAAAAGGCTCCATGTGTTTTGGCCTTGTGGTCGGTCTCTGTTCAGGAGTTAAAAGACATAAAAATACCTGACATCCACAGCTAATCTCCCCTTGTTCGGGACATTGATTTTACCGAACGGAGGGCTGACTAGTCCCTCCGTTCGTGAGTTATGGAACTCTGGAGGTCACTCGACGACCAAACACCGCTGAGATTTTCATGCGTAAGATGGCCGCTGCACGTGGTTCGTATGCCGAACGGCGACCACACAGGCACATACCATGTATTAATTAAGCTGCGGTTTGCAGAGTGTGAACGCTTAACGAGGCGCACATTTCTCACAGGGGTGGTCTGATGGTTCGGTAGTTTGATTCGTATGAAACTACTGAACAATCATACGCAAACTACATACACTTTAGAAACATACAGGAAAACAATTACCCGTATACATTTTCAATACGAATTCCTAAGGACAGCCTCAATACAATCCGCTACACCATCAATCTTTTTAATCATTTGGAAATAAAGTATTTTGTTTTTATGAAGTCTGTGAGTGCAGCCTAACTTTTGAATTTGTATTTACCTGAGCTCAGGCTTTGACACCTGGCACTATATGAACTCCAGAGTGTAACGGACCGTTTCAGCAGACAAGGGATAAAAACCGCTTAGACGATAATCCCCTTTTAGAGACAGACACAGCTACTGTAGAATCACCAAAACTCACGAATTGAATACAAGTGAATGCACCAAACTCCCGAACTGCATACAAGGGAATAAGGTAGTACTCCAACCTCCCGAACTGGAACCTCACGAATAGCTGCTAACAGACGAACAGGAAAAGCTCCCAAGCGGCTTACACTCCTGGCAATCAGTCCTTAGCAGCATACAGTAAATCCCCCCAAAGACGAGACAAGGCTCCGTGTTGAGGGTCAAGCAGTGGTCAGTCAGAGCTGTGGGTTTATTGTGCTTATGTACACATTCTTACACATTAGTACCACCCACAGGGTTTTGGAACACAACCAATAAACACATACAATACACTCAGACACTCCCACACAAAATCCTCCTCTCTGCATGTGATTCAATTACCTTACACAATGGGTAATGTAATTATAACAAGCAGAGGAATACAATTTTTCCACATTATTCATAACTTGAAAAGTATGCATCACATTCACATTTTCAGAATCAGCATACTCCAAATACAAACATACGTCAAAATCATACAAATTGGTCCAGTGATTCAAAAGATAGATCGTAATCCTTTGTGATCACAGGAAGCATGGCTTTTCTGCCCAAAACCAGTTCCACAGAGTCTTCTATCCTGGAGATAATTAGAAGTAATCCAATTATCTCCAAAGACAGAGGCAAAACTCCATTGAACACATGGCAGCAAAAAGACAGTAAAATACAATAAAATACACAAGGTCACATTTATGACATAAAATACAGACATGCAAAATATGCCCAGATAGCTTAGGTCTGAGCGCACATTATTACATACAGTTCAATTGCCATGGAGCCAAAGTCTTTCCCATAGTCTTTCATTATACGAATGGGTTCCATGGCATAGCTATCTGGGGTATCACTGCTCAAACAGGGCAAGCACCAAATGACCCGGCTTTCTTGTCTTTGCAGGGGAAAATCAAGCCTTTTAACATGGGGCCATAATCCAAAGGCAACAGGCGAACAACCAGGCTTCTCCAATGCAATGTGGCGAGATTGCTCTCGTCACACAGAGCTTGAGTGCAAGGATTATCCAGTGATTGTGTATATATATGTTTGTGCATATTTCATTTTTTATTTATTTTTTTATAAATTCTTTATTTTCGAATCAGCAAAGTATTGCAAATTGATAATATACAGAGTGTCTAAGCATAGTAAAATTTGAATTGTGGTGATGCAAAACCCGATCCACTCGATTACAGGTACTGGGTATAGATAATCGCAAACCACTGTTATGGACATAATATTAGAATTAGCAAAATGCCTATTTATTCTGCATAACTATAATCAGCATTATTCAATGTTTACTCAAAATGGCTACTAGAAGCTCCCCCTCCCATCGACTAACCACCTCATGTAACAATATGGCGCTGGAATCTGGAGGAGAACCCCATGATGACAGTGACATCACACCCTGTAGGATGGCATCAGATAAAACCACTTAACACTTAACCAATTATTGATGTATTTTCTCTATCTATAATTATGCATATGATGTATTCTTTCTTTATAAGGGGCCTCCCGCCCCCCTGAATAAACATTCCTCAAGTTTTTCATTAACCTGAAACTTGTCTGGTGTGAATTACTTTAGGAGCGTATACACATTTTATATTAATAATTTGGACAGGGGCAGATATTCAAATAATCAAACACTTAATTTGATCTACAACAAATTTGGCACCCAATGTGGGGCTCCGCGGCTCAGCCCAATGGACAGCCGTCCCAAGGACCGGAGAGCAGACCTCCAGAGATTGCACAGAGATTGATCACCTCTGCATATATACTGTAATGATAGCACTTTGCCTATATCTCCTGTCTTTGTGATTGGCCTGGCTCTGTGTCAACGTCGGCTGACGGAGGGCATCAAAGACAGGTAAATAACTTGCCCGGAGTCTCTTTATAAGAACCTGTATATTAACTATCTGCCTCCTGGGTGTGAATGTATTAGCATAAGGGGAGGGTTTTATTGCAGTTTTTATAGATATTTGCCTGATTGTCTATTTTGTTTTTGCTTTACTGTTCGGGGGGGAACAGGAACCGCAGTTATATTATTCTATTAGTGTTGTTGTCTGTTGGGGACAGGATTAGTGTTGCTGTCTGGTGGGGACAAGATTAGTGTTATTGTCCGTTGGGGACAGGATTAGTGTTACTGTCTGGTGGGGACAGGATTATGCGGATTTCATTGTTTACTGTATTTGTAGTGTAGGGGTTTGTGTTTTGTTTGCATTTATTGTAAAGGATTTGTGGTTTGATTGTATCTGTATTTAGAATCTCCTGATGTGTTTGTCTCTTTGTTTGCAATACATGTAATGTGCAAGTCTATGTTCTTCTGTCTTGTTACTTTAAAGTACTAACAGGGTTAACTTCCATCCCTGCAGCTTTCTCTCTCCAGCTGCTACTGCTCTGTTTGTCCCCCTCCTCCCTCCCACCCCTGTGTACTCCCCACCCCTGTGTGCTCCCTCCTCCCTCCGGTTTTCCTTCATCTTCTCCTGCAGCAGGGTTATGCAGATTTCATTGTTAACTATTATTGTAGTGTAGTGGTTACTCAGTTGGAATCTTGTTATCTGTGATGGGCTTGCTTCTGTGTGTGTCTTGGTATATCCTTGATTCAGGTCTGTGCATAAATTTCTTTGTTTGTGATTCTTGCAAACTTTTACTCATTAGCATATTCATTTTCTCTCTCTCTTCCTCTTTTTCTCCTGAACCCTTTGTCTGGAGAAGTGTTAGTCATGCACTACTCGCCTCGCTCCAATCCGTGGCCACCTCGGGTGGGCGGACTCAGTGACTAGTCTACGTTTTGGAAAGACGCATCTCATGGCAGTCGAGCACTGTAGAAGTTCCTTCTTCTCTCTATCAAGTGATGACTTGTGTAGTGAAAATGGGACAGGAGCATGTGAAACCCTCTAAGGGCTGGCTGGCTTGTGATATTGTGAAAGAAAGAGCTGGGGAGGAAGCTGTAAGCAAGGTGAAGAAGATTGCCAAGATATGTGTTATTACCATGTCTCTCAGTGGCAGGCTACAGCCAGAAAGCTGGAGGAAACTGTTAAAAGACAAAGAAGTATTGTTGCGTGATAATGGGTTAATGAAAGCTGCAGAAACTTGGTATCGGGTAGCAAAAGGGATTAAACATGAGGGGTGGATAGAGGAGGAACTAGAATTTCAAGGACAGAAAGTTTATGTGTATCATGAGAATGTTGAAAATGTTTGCAATGATGAAACTCCTGAATGTGTTCTCCCGCCACCGCCCTATGATGGTGCCTGGCACAAAGGGAAGGAGGCTAGCCCAAACTCCGTTGCCTCCACCCTGCCAAAACCTATTGGCACCACCTCTCTGGCCCCTGCCCCTTTATACCCCGTCCTTGGGGCGGACGGATCCTATTATTATCCAGCCCCCATTGCTCCTCCCCTCCATGCCCCGGTCATGCCCGGGTCACGCCTTCTCCTTCTGTCTCCACTCCTCCTCCTCTCCCTGTCACTCCACCCTCCTTTCCAGCTCCTGTTGCTTCCGTACCTGCCCCACTCCCTCCCCATATCCCTGTCACTTCTGCCCTTACCTCTCCTTTTTATTCCCTCACTTCCGCCTTTTCACTGTCATCATTTCCTGCATCCGCCCCACCCACTCCTTCCATGGTCATCACCTCCCCTCCCATCCTCCCTTTGGTCACTTCCTCTCTCACCCCTATATCCTCTTCCCCACCCCTATCATGGCTGCCCCCAGTGTGTCTTTCTCTATTATGACCGTTGGTTCTAGTGACGCTTCACCTGCATCAAATCATCATCATGCTCCTCAGCAATTAACATCTCAGCACACATCAACCCTGGCACCGCAAGCCACACAGGACCTCCCTGTGAAAGATCTCATTACTACAACTGCACAAGCTTCACATTCTTCAAGCTCCTCCGACACTGTCAATTTCCATGTACCTCATGCCCCCTCAGAGGATGCCAGCGTACATGGAAAAAGACCACCACAATCCCTTATAATTCTCAGAGAATCCCTCCAGCCAGACCCTATGATGACCAATCTGCTGCGGATGGGGCCCCAATAATGTATGTCATGTTTAACCCATCCCAGGCCACAACCCTAGTAGCATCTCTTCCCGACCCAGAGAAGCAACCCATGCCTTTTTTCAGGACGATCGCTCAGATCCTCAAAACGTACTCAGCCACATGGTCTGTGAAATTACAGCAGGAGATGCACACCGGCCCATAATGGAAAAAAGTTTTGATGATGCTCATCTCACTAGTGAGACTGATTTCCGATCAGGTCTAGATTTCTGTGAACAGCTCTTGGGCACAAGATAAATTAGCTGACCAGGCAACTTGCATTAATGACATTATACTAGAAAAGACTGAGTCTGTAGAAAAGTATGATTCCAGACTGACACAGACCTTCTTTGACTTAGGTTTCAACTTACACAACAAAGCACACACACAGATGCCGTCAGCAGCTTTTGTTGCAGGTCTCAAAGAACCCATAAAGAAAGGCCTGGTCCCGAGTACAGGATCATTCCTTTGGATACTCTCCTCCTGGTTACTAAGGGCCTAGAGTCTGCCCAGCTACCTCAGACCAGGAAGTCTGCTCCCCTCATGTTTCCTTTCATAATCCTGCAATCAGACCTGCTCCTGCCCCTGCTGTGTATACTATTCCCGTGCCTCCAGGCCCTCTAATGGCCCAGGCCCCAAGACCACAGATTAGAACCTGTTTTAACTGCAACCAACCAGGTCATTTCAAGAAACATTGTACAGCTCCCCAAGCACCTAAGCAGCGTACACACCCTATCCCGTGGCTGGTTATCCTCAGCCTCAAGCCGAGGCTATCCTATGGCTGGATAACCTCCTGCTCAGGCCCCAGTTATCCAGCAGCTGGCTATCCTCCACCCCCAGTGCCTGGTTATCCTGCCACTCATGCTTATGCTGCTAATTATGCTAATTATCCCACATGACCTAGCCCCTGGTGATTATCCACCGCTGACCATCCTGCACCTGCACCTAGTCACCAGCATCCTGCACAGTGTGCTCAGCAATCTCACCACTCAGCTGCACCTACTACATGTCCATACACTGCATAGAACCCCAGACAGAAATGGGATACGGCTGTATAATCTATAGAGGGAACATATAAAGGAAAAAACACAATAGTGTGATACAGTAAATACAGTGAATAGTGCGCTTAAATGGATGCACTCACAAGATGATGAAGATGAAAAAGCATTCATAGGGTGCCTCCCCAGAAAGCATAGGGGGCTAGTGGTTTCCCCTATCCGATGTAAAGCGACCAATGGAACACGGGACTCCAGGTAAGTAATAGTAGAAAAGCAATACTTTTATTTTCTTAAAAGGTGAACAAGCACCATAAGAATAAAGGTTTAAAAGTGCAGCAATAGGTCCAACGCGTTTCGTTCAAGACTAGAACTTCATCAGTAAAAAAATCACAGACAATATCATAGATTGTAAAATAACATCCTACTTTCCCCTTAACAGAATCTCTATATATAGGGCTAGTCCCAAAGTCCCATTGGTCCATAGTGTAGGAGTATCCAGTAGCCAGCCAATCATCTATCCAGGGGTATTGTCCTCCAGCTGATAGTGTTTGGGTAGTTGAAAAGGGCGCGTTCAATGTGAAAGCCGAAACCGGAAGTGGATGTCTGCCTTCACTTCCGCGTTCCATTTGCGTTCCATATGCGTTCCAAACACGCTCAAAATGCGTTCCAAATACATTCACTGCTCTTTTTCAACTAGAACAGCGAGGAGCCATCAATATAAGTGATCATCAAAAGGACAAAGCCCAAAAGTGTTAAATGCATTAAATGTAATTAATCTCTAGAAGAAGAAAAGTGAATTAATGCATGTAATATACAACAACCATGTTAAGATAGTTCATATGGAACTTCCCCACATATTATATATATGACAATATCATACACCATTGAATAGTGCCATGTATGTCTATTTAAAGTGACAAACATCTCATTATTCAAAAAATAAGAACACAAATAATATATTCCTAAAAAAAGTTCCCTCAATATCAATAATAATCATTTTAAACCATATAACCTGCAAGGTACACCTAACTATATAATATAAGTATATATATATTTTTTTTTTTTTTTTTATTATATAAATTATGAATTGTATTGATTAAAGACACTTCTTTTTCCCTATATTTAGACTGCCAGAGCTCCTCATATTCCCAAAGATACTTATGGAATAATTTACATAAAGGAGACGTATGTGGACTCTTTCCTTCAAAAGTACGCCCAAGGGGCGCCCTCCTTTATACGGGATACCAAGTCTTTTTTACAAGAACTGGACAGCATTGAGTGGAACCCTGAATACAGTTGGGCCACGCTAGACGTGACCTCTCTGTATACGGTAATTAGTCATTGTTTAGGATTGGAGTCTCTTGATTACTATATGTCCCAAGATCAGGACCTATCTCAAGGTCAAAAGGAATTTATATTGACCTCAGTAAAATTTATTTTGGAACATAATTTTTTCTTTTTTAATGATCAGTATTATCTACAGATCACAGGGACCGCCATGGGCACCAGGTTCGCCCCCAGTTATGCCAACACCTACATGCGTAGATGGGAGGAATTATTCGTGTGGTCGCAGCATGACTGGAGGGAGTACTTGGTGCTCTGGCGGCGCTATATCGATGACGTGATCATCATTTGGAAGGGGTCCTCCAATAGTTTTTCTGATTATGTTCAATATTTAAATTCCAACTTATACAATCTTGTCTTCACCCCCGAGTGGAATAAACATGAGATCCATTTTTTGGATCTTGATATTTTTTGTGATCAGGGTCAAATTCAAACTAAATGTTTTTTTTAAACCAACAGATGGGAATGGCTTTGTACACCAACAAAGCTGTCACCATAAGCCTTGGCTTAGGGGCATAGCACGGAGCCAATTTACCAGATTGAGACGCAATTGTTCTCGCCCTCAAGACTTCCAGACTCAATCTTCCCATATAAAAAATAAATTATGTGCAAGGGGTTACAATAAGAATACGTTAGAAAAAGAAATTCGATCAACTGGTCTCCTTGAACGGAACAAACTCCTGGAGGATAAACCTCCTAATACTGTTGGGAATAAGAATTTTAAATCAGCCTTTGTCACCCAATATAATACGGATCATTTTAAGATCAAAAGGAGCCTAAGTGATTTTTGGCCCATATTACAACAGGATCCCATTTTGGGTAATTCTTTGTCTGAACGCCCGATGGTGATATTTAAGAAAAATAAGAACTTTAAAAATATGCTAGCCCCTAGCTATGCTATTAAAATGAATAGTTCTAATGTATCCCCTGAATCGGGTTGTTTTTAGGGGATGTAATGTGTGCAAAGCATGTACCACCGCCTCTATGGGGAGAACTAAGGAATTTATTAGCCATATCACGGGGGAGACTTTCAAGATTAAATCATTAATAGGTTGCCACACGGACTATGTAGTATACTTACTGCAGTGTCCGTGTGGCAAACAGTATGTGGGACGCACGAAACGTATCCTGAAAGTCAGGATCCTGGAACACCTAAATAATATACGTAAAGGACTGGTTACTCATTCAGTCTCTGCCCATTGCAGTAATTGTCCATCCTTCTCCTTTAGAGATTTCAAGTGTATGGGTATCGAACATGTCCTTCCCTACTGGCGGGGAGGTGATAGGATTAAAAAGTTATCCCAAAGGGAAACCTTTTGGATACACAAACTAAAGACCCTTGAACCTAGGGGCCTGAATATTGGGATCGATCTGGTGTGTTTCTTGGACTGATTTTTTTGGTTATTCTTCTCCTTTATGTAAATTATTCCATAAGTATCTTTGGGAATATGAGGAGCTCTGGCAGTCTAAATATAGGGAAAAAGAAGTGTCTTTAATCAATACAATTCATAATTTATATAATAAAAAAAAAAAAAAAAATATATATATACTTATATTATATAGTTAGGTGTACCTTGCAGGTTATATGGTTTAAAATGATTATTATTGATATTGAGGGAACTTTTTTTAGGAATATATTATTTGTGTTCTTATTTTTTGAATAATGAGATGTTTGTCACTTTAAATAGACATACATGGCACTATTCAATGGTGTATGATATTGTCATATATATAATATGTGGGGAAGTTCCATATGAACTATCTTAACATGGTTGTTGTATATTACATGCACTAATTCACTTTTCTTCTTTTAAAGATTAATTACATTTAATGCATTTAACACTTTTGGGCTTTGTCCTTTTGATGATCACTTATATTGATGGCTCCTCGCTGTTCTAGTTGAAAAAGAGCAGTAAATGTATTTGGAATGCACTTGGAGCGTGTTTGGAACGCATATGGAACGCGGAAGTGAAGGCAGACATCCACTTCCGGTTTCGGCTTTTACATTGAACGCGCCCTTTTTAAACTACCCAAACACTATCAGCTGGAGGACAATACCCCTGGATAGATGATTGGCTGGCCACTGGATACTCCTACACTATGGACCAATGGGACTTTGGGACTAGCCCTATATATAGAGATTCTGTTAAGGGGAAAGTAGGATGTTATTTTACAATCTATGATATTGTCTGTGATTTTTTTACTGTGCGGTCCCTGATGAAGTTCTAGTCTTGAACGAAACGCGTTGGACCTATTGCTGCACTTTTAAACCTTTATTCTTATGGTGCTTGTTCACCTTTTAAGAAAATAAAAGTATTGCTTTTCTACTATTACTAACCTGGAGTCCCGTGTTCCATTGGTCGCCTTACATCGGATAGGGGAAACCACTAGCCCCCTATGCTATCTGGGGAGGCACCCTATGAATGCTTTTTCATCTTCATCATCTTGTGAGTGCATCCATTTAAGCGCACTATTCACTGTATTTACTGTATCACACTATTGTGTTTTTTCCTTTATATGTTCCCTCTATAGATTATACAGCCGTATCCCATTTCTGTCTGGGGTTCTATGCACTAGTACTAGCTAGGCTTCACAAAGCATAAAAAATATTTAGATCCTAGAAAGTGCGCATTGCTTTAACCATTAGTTTAACTTGTGTTTAAAATAGATTTATTTGTACAAAAGTAAGACATATTTTTAGTTCATGTGGAATTTAATATTAAGAATCTAAAGCAAAAGGTGAATGTTGTTCCAATTTTAGCACAAATTGAAGGGGGCAATATAAGATCAAGCTCTTATAGACAAGATCTTTATGTTTCTCATTTTTAACGGCAATTGTCCCTGACCTTTCCATTAATCACTAATTCCATTCCATGCCATTCAACACTAGCCTCTTGCAGTCTTATTAACCTTTCAAGAGGAGGCAGAACAACAATCAAATCAAAATATCAAATTGTGAAAAGGCTAAAGTAGTAAGGCCAGCTGAGGGGAACACCTAAGTGATGCATACAAATGAGTTTATATTGGATAACAAGTTAAAAAATATTTTGCTAACAGTAAATTCCATAACAGCTCATGTATTTAGTTGAATCCCTTTGTCAGCATATTCTTGTTAACAGGGACATTTGATCATTTTAAAAATGCATTGTTTTTAAATCATTGACTTTGTGTACGGACTGCATTAGAAAATTGCTGAGTCTGATGTGAAATGTTCTGTAAGTACACATCTTGTGAATTCATTGATTTTTACTTTTAAGCTCTAATTTAAGAAATATGGGGCATTTCTAAGCTTATCCGGCTGACATGGATAGCTAACAACAGGTGTCCACTGTATGAGCTGACAGAGCTGCTGACAACCGTTCTTCCCTATCCTTCATTTGTAAATATAAATCCATCTCAGTATTGCTGGAAACTAGAAAGGCTATCTACAGATAATAACCTAAGTTGTTCTCTACAGATAATAACCTTTCATTTGCATCTCCTTAAGGAAATCATTTACAATGAGGAATCATAAGCATCATCATAAAAGCTAATAAAGAACTTAAGGACTAATAAAAATATCCCAACTGTAGAATATAAGGCCCATCTTCTGCTGTTGAGAGGATCCATGAATTCTTTTGATATATGGCTTTGTCCGATGCCTTTATTTTTCATAATTTTTGTAAACTGCCAAGAACATGCATTAGCTTAGGGAAGGAAGAGACAAACAGAGTTATTCATTAAGGTCCTAAATTCTCTTCGCAAAAGATCATTTAGTGCAATATGCAGAAATTCTAGGGCCCTCGTATCCACTTCAGATACTTGCTGGTGGTGTGGTACTCAAGTTGGAACCATGTTACATGTTTGGAAAAAAGTCACGCACTGTTGCATGTATGGGAATTGCTGGTCTGGTATACAGTGTAATAGGACTCTATGATTTATGGAGAGTATCTCCAGTTTTAATGCACTGTTCTTATAGCGCATACATGGCATTTTAAGATCCCCAGTGTTGAAAGAGCTCATCTCCCAGTCCATTAAGACATGTTTTAACATCAAACTTTTTATTTGTAAATAATGAAAAACATATTTTGGAGGTAAGTCATATAAGCTCCAGGAATGGGGCAGTCCTCCCATGTGTGAGCAATTGCAAAATTGTATGGATTCCCTGGGCATTCCAGATATTTGCAGATAATCAAGGAGAAACATTCCATAATGCCTCAGATGGTGTTAAAGGTAAACATTTAGTCAGTTGTCCCATTCTGTTAATGAAGTAATCGCACACCTCCACAGATGCCTGCTTAACGGGAAATAACATAGGATCTGGGCTGCAGAAAGTAGAGGGAGTCCCCCAGTAAGGCAACCAGGATACATTATTTGGGTGTGATCCATATCAACCCAACCTAAAAACCCTTCCTGTGCTTGCAAATTAACTGCATGGGTAAGTAAGGTTGATCCATGGTACCCCAGAATGTCAGGGACCCCATACCTACCAACCAAGGAGGACGTGTAAGCAGGATAATCTCGCTTTCCATTTGTTCTAAATAAAAGGCATAGACAATGACTGAAACTTGGTGCAGTACCTTTAGTTATTTTAATAGTAAGCATGCAAAATATGTATATAATCTTTGGAAGTATCATTATCTTAACCATGTTAATACGTCCTGTCCATGAGAATTGCACATCTTTACATTTACAGAGTTTTTGTGCAAGGGTTCTCAAAATTAGGATATGGTGGTATTTAGGTAAAGTATATATCGATTTTGTTACCCTCACTCCCTGAAAGACTAGATCTTCTAAAGCAAAATGTCCCCTGATGGACTTTAAAAGCAAAATGTCCCCTCAGTGTGTCTAATTTTGCTTGCAACATATTAATTGGCAAAGCTTGATTCTTTGCGATGTTGAGTTTATAATAGGAAACCTTCCCAAAGCTTGATAAGACATTTGCAAGGTTTGATAAGGCCACTCTAGGCTTTGTGAGTATCAAAATAATATTGTCCACAAACAATGATAACCGTTGTTCCCCACCTCCTACAATAGTCACTACTGAAATGTATGGGTGCACTCTGATTGTCTGTGCTAAGGGGTTCCAAGGCAAGAATGAACAGTAATGGAGACAATGGGCAGTCTTGTATCATCACGGTCATAAAGGCAGCTTTGAAAATTATTGTCATGGGAGCACTATATAACACCATAATTACTTTGATTGGCTCCTGTGTGAAGTCAATTTTTTTCAAATACTCTCTCATATATTGTCAATTTAGCCTATCGAAGTCCTTCTCTGCATCTAATGCTGAAAGAAGGCCTTCACTATTTGAAGTTTGAAGATGACTGATAACATTAAGTAAGTGCCTAGTGCTGTGAGCCCATCTGGGCCTGGCAATTTATGGCTAGGTAAGATCTTTATCACATTTTCCAATTCATATCTCTCAAATGGATGGAATATCATAACAGGCATAATGAATAATTCATGTTAGTTCTTGTAGGTACTTGTGTGGTCGTGCCATCTTTCAGAGTATATAAGCAGCCATAGTATCTCATGTACTCTTACGCTATTTCTACTGGCTTTAAACCTTTTTTATTTGTGAGATGAAAACATATACTATTTCAGAGGCTACTGTCTTTTACTTTAGCTGACGGGTTAGTACTTCATCTGCTTTATTGTCCTGTGCAATGATACGACCCTGGCATCTTTGGCATTAAAGGTGTACCAGTTCAAGCTATGGTCAGTGGGTTTCATTTACCTAACCTGCACCACAAACTGCTCCACTAAATTCTAGGACTCAGTTTTAATAGAGTATCCACTGGCAATGCAGGATATATGGCAGAGTTGCTCTGGGTATTTCTCAAGGATATTATATCTAACTAAAAACTGCTAGCGATTCTCCTATGAGCGATCGCATTATAGCAGTCCTTGGATAGTTACAGCAAAGGAAGAGACAAGCCAGCTTCTTCTTAATGGAAGCAGGAGCAACTGACTTTATTTCACATGTCACATCAGGATATACAAAACTACACCATTCCCTCTGCAGATCCTTTCCCCCTTGCAAGTCCACCCTGACAACAAAAGGCTATCTTGATCAGCCAGCTAGATATCGGGACCTGCAATTACAATTGTAGACTTTCTGGCTCCAACATCAGGATATCACTTACAGTACAGAATTAAACGTAATCAACCTACAAAATACATTTAATTCTAGCAATGTTACACAGCACCTGACTATACTCTATGTATTTATAGAGAACTGCTGTCCCTCACTCTCTTGACCCACAGCTCCATATACAAATACACACTGTGGCTTCCTAGGTCGTTTTCCCAATTAACCACCGCTCTTAACAGCAAAATGTATAGACAAAGATTTGGGATTCAGCCATGCATCTAAAATAGGGATAAACAAATATCACATAGTAATCGAGATCAGGAAGGAGGTTCAGCGCTGATAGGAAAACAGAGAATATGACAGCAAGGCAGCACACCTATGGAAAAGGGGAATCCCCTCTAAGCCCCTTGGAATACAATGGAGAGAAAAGCACAAATAAGGGTGCGCCTAAGACAAGTAGAATGAATGTATAAAAATATGTATCAGAGAGTCCAAGCAGCGATACCTAGAAAGTCCGAATATAAATAATCCACATATGCAGGAGGTAGTCCTAGTGCTACATAAAATGGTATGTGAAGTCCCAGATGTATCCGCAGCTTCAAAATGGATATGTGAAGAAAACAGAAGACAAGGGAAACTCCAATGGTATAGTATGAACGGTAAAATAATATTGTATATAGAATAGTAGAACTACTCACAATATTCAGAGCTTATATCCAGCTCTGGTGTAAATGGCACGTAGTGGAATAATCCCCACTCAAGGATATACGTTGCTCCTCTTTTGTTCTTTAGCAGAGTACTTTGATGGAGTAGTCCAGCTCGAGGTAAAAGAATAAAATATAGTGCTCACTGTATAGTTGATAAAATGTTAAAACAGAATAAAATATACTCACGGTATATAGAGCAGACGTACTGCTCGGTGGATGGCGTATGGGTGGTATAATCCCCACCTTAGGATTCTTGGTACTCCAATATGGACAAAAAGGTAGTAGTAATCAGGTCTGAATAAAATAAACTTGCAAATAGTAAAATAATAAAATTATACTAAAAGAAGGTAATATAATACTAAGGTGGGAAGAGGAATGTGGCAACCAAATGTATAATAGCCAAATATTCCTTTATTAACACTTAGATTATATAAAAAGTTCCTATACGCGTTTTGCCACAATAGGCTTCATCAAGTAGAAACTTATAAAAAGAGAAAAACAGACCTAACATATAGCACTTATATAAGAAAACATAAAATTGCACAGATAAATTGAAATTCCCGCCAAAATGACGTCACCAGCGTCATGGGAGTGGACACAATTCAATCAAAATGTGGAAAATATAAAAAGTCAATATAAGAGTGTTTAAAATATAGTATAGAAGTCAGAAGCATTATTTGTACACAAAATATTAAAAAACGAGGTTTTACAGTGTAAGAAATTATATAAATTATAACATCATGTGACACGGAAGTAAATAAGAACATGTCATGTGATATTAGGTTAAGTTAAGGTACTACTACCTTTTTGTCCATATTGGAGTACCAAGAATCCTAAGGTGGGGATTATACCACCCATACGCCATCCACCGAGCAGTACGTCTGCTCTATATACCGTGAGTATATTTTATTCTGTTTTTACATTTTATCAACTATACAGTGAGCACTATATTTTATTCTTTTACCTCGAGCTGGACTACTCCATCAAAGTACTCTGCTAAAGAACAAAAGAGGAGCAACGTATATCCTTGAGTGGGGATTATTCCACTACGTGCCATTTACACCAGAGCTGGATATAAGCTCTGAATATTGTGAGTAGTTCTACTATTCTATATACAATATTATTTTACCGTTCATACTGTACCATTGGAGTTTCCCTTGTCTTCTGTTTTCTTCACATATCCATTTTGAAGCTGCGGATATACATCTGGGACTTCACATACCATTTTATGTAGCACTAGGACTACCTCCTGCATATGTGGATTATTTATATTCGGACTTTCTAGGTATCGCTGCTTGGACTCTCTGATACATATTTTTATACATTCATTCTACATGTCTTAGGCGCACCCTTAAATATCACATAGTGAAGTATGTCAAAATATAAATTAACCTTGCATTGTACATGTACACTCACAAGAAGATGTAAAGTTTGTGCCTTGAGGTGCCTCCCCTGATTCAGGTTGGGGTGCTAAAACCTTCCTTGCCTCCTCCACAGGGTCAGCAGTAAGGTAAGAAGCCATTTCTTGCAGTAGTATGTGTATTTTATTGCACACGAAAAAAAACCATGAATAATAAAAAGGAATAATATAAGTCCAATGCGTTTCTTCCACCTAAGTGGACTTCTTCAGGGCACAATGAAATAAGTAAAATCAAAGTGCAATAGTGCCAAAGAAAAAAGCAGCATACCAAACCCTACTCTTCCCTGTCCTTATACAGGGCTAACCCACCCGAGTCCATTGGTGGCCCAGTAAGCATTTTCCATAAACTTCTCTTCATTGGTTAAGACTCCTCCACCTATAATAATTACCCAACGTCTAAGGTGAATTGTTAATATAAGACTGAAGAATGAGAAATTTCCAATTTTTATCGCTTTTCTTTAAGATTAATGAGAAGGAAACATCTTTGCTAATTAGGATAGACACCCCTCGCTTTTTTATTTTTAGCATGACTAGAAATCGACCGGGTAATAAGAGGAGTTAAATTTGGGTCCCTGTCCTCATTTGAAATGCATTTCCTAAAAAAGGGCCACCTATGCTTTGGCCCAACTGGCCTCCTCCATCTCTAAATGTGCAGTGCTTTCTCTTATGACCTGTAGTCTGGATGTCCACAGTCAATTTTTGGAAATCTGCTCTTAAGGAGGCCCTCAGTTCATCCACCATCCACTAAATCGTATCTCTGCTGGAGCCTGGGGATATAGCAAAATGGATGTACTTTCGCTATGGTCTGTGGTGGAAGCAGGAGCTGGAGCCTTGCTGCAGCCATCTTGTACAATCCCACACAGAGGTGAAAGGACTGCCACATCTAGTGTTGGTGTTTCCTGCCATGCTGTTTTAAAGGTCTCACTGCTCTTTGTGGTTGAGACAGTGGTGTATCCTGGTTTTGTGCTGCCCTAGGCAGGACAAAACTCAGGCACCCCCCTCCCCCCGCGCCACCCCCACCCAACCCTTCCCCCCGCCCCACCTTCTAAATACACACACACACACACACAGTCAGACACATACACACACACACACACTCACACAGTCAGACACAAACACACAGTCAGACACAAACACACACAGTCATACACACACACAGTCAGACACAAACACACACACACAGACACAGTCAGGCACAAACACACACAGTCAGGCACAAACACACACACACAGTCAGACACATACATACACACACACATACACAGTCAGACACACACACAGACACAAACACACACACAGTCAGACACACACACAGATTAACTTTTTTTTTAAATTTAAATCCCCCCCCCCAACCTCCTTACCTTTGGGAGTGCTGGGGGGGAGGTCTCTCTCTCCCTGGTGGTCCAGTGGCTGCCGGGCGGGCGGCTGGTGAGGGAGCACTTCCTATGAGCTGTCTGCTCAGCTCCCTCGCGCGCCGGCTGCAGAGTGAGACTGGGAGCCGGAAGATGACGTCATCTTCCGGCTCCCAGCCTCACTGTGCGGCGCGCGAGGGAGCTGAGCAGACAGCTCATAGGAAGTGCTCCCTCGCCGGCCGCCCGACCGCCTGAGATGTCAGTTAGCCACGAGGCTAACTAGGCATTTGCCCTGGGCATTTGGGGGGGCGGCGTTTTTTGCCGCCCCCTGAAAAATGCCGCCCAAGGCAAATGCCTTGTTTGCCTCGCGGCTAATACGTCCCTGGGTTGAGAGGTAAGTATTTTCTTGTTTGTCTTTCTCTGGCATAAAGTTAGTGAGTCCTGGAAATACTGTTGACCAACCATTTAGACTCTACAGTGCACATCCATCTCCATCAATTTCTTAGCCACGCCCCTGGGTCTCCTTATTTTTGGAGTGTCTATGTTCAAAGCAGAGCTTCCCACAAATAACACTCACAGTAATGCATCGTTAAACTACAATATACCGGTGGTTCTAGCTGGTTCTTGATGTCCATTAACCTTTGCAGATTATTAATTATTATGCTGTAGCCTTTAAAGAGTATCAGTGAAGAAAGAGAGAGGAACATCAGATCTTCCCAGGTTTCTAAGTAGTTTGGGGATCAATTGCTTTTTAAGAGATGGCCAAATGCATGAGCCCTATGTTAAAAAGAGAGTCGAGAATGTTCATTGTGATGATCAAAACCCGACAAATGTTTTGTTGAATCAGCAGCACAATTTTAATATATACAATATTTTTGCAAATGATGAACTAGATATAAGTACATTTTGTAAATGTGCATATCTTTGTATTCTGCATTGCTGTTTTGCCCTACTTTTATCTGTCAGTTGTGAATCTAAAAATTATTTTATGTGTTATGGTTTTTTTTTTTTTCTTCAAACATTATTTTAAAATGAAGGAGTTAAATGGTAGCAGCATTTGTGGGTATAAACAGGGTGTTACAAACAAGAGACTAGTCATGTTAGAAAGAAAATAGATCAATTGCCTTATTTTGACCTCAATGTGCTTCTTCACGCACAAAAAAACATAATTTGATTTGCAGAAGGAATTCTACTAGGATAAAAAAAAGTGACTAAACAGACAAAAATTAATGGGATTTTACTTAACGATTGCAAATAGCAGCTGGAAACCTTTTATACAGCTCATTGATATTCATGTATGTACTGATCCAGCTGTAACTTCAATCCAAACAATCACAAAGCAAATACAAAAGATATTTTTTTCCACGGATACCAAAGGAATAGGTATTGCGTTGGCAGTCATTAAAATGGAAGACACACTGCACAAAGCCTGTCTGGAAAAGAAATTGGATTCCTGGCTATTCCCTCTCTTTCACAACAATGAAAACTTATTAATAAGTTTTGAATTCCCTCCCCCCCCCACCCCCCCCCAAAAAAAGTGAAGTATTATATAAATGAATTGTATTAAAACATTTTTATTATATTTTTACTTTTTACAAATGATTATCATTTGAAATATTAGTAAGTGATTTGTTCTTTTGTATTATCCAAGTTATATATTATATTAAAGGGACACTACAGGCACTAAAACAACTTTAGCTTAAGGAATTAGTTTTAGTGTATAGATCATTCCTCTGCAGTCTCGCTGCTAAATTCTCTGTCATTTAGGAGTTAAATCGCTTTTTTTTTTATATAGCATTAGTAGCCTTCTACACCTTGCAGTAGCCTCCTGTGTGTGATTAAGGACACATGGCATGTGTGACATGTCATGATTCCCTTTTATTCCAGAGTTTGGTCCTTAAGGGGTTAAAGTTTAACTTACAGAGAAAGAGATCACAATTTCTAAAGCAAGTTAACATGTGATTGAACATGGATTCATGTTTTTCATACTGGCTGTGTGAGTCACAGTCAGGGAAGGTGTGACGAGGACATCATAGAGAGTAGCAAAAGTGATTTAACTCGATAATGACAGAGAATTGAGCAGTTTGATCAATACACTAAAACTACTTCATTAAGCTAAAGTTGTTTTGATGTCTATTAATTTATATATATACTATGACATTTTATACTGTATAATCCTCACTTATGCTTCACGTTTGAACATAGCCAAAGAAATATGAAACCTAAATCCATTCCTTCTACTTTACCATATATCTATTTTCCATTTTCTTTTTAAAGGGAACCGACAGTTCCAAAAATATATATATATATATATATATATGTATATATATATATAATTTTATTTTTTTATTTTTTTCATCTTGACAAAAGTAGCATGAACAACATAAGCGATTCGGTTTGTGCAGAAGCCCGTTGATCCACATTATAATTGTACATATTTATACAGTTGTCACTACGGAGCAAGTCCAACAATCTTCATAGCGATAGGCTCGTTTGGCTACTTGTCAAGGGATTTTTCTATATTTTTTACACAGAAAAGTAACATAACATCAAAAAACAAAACCAAAAAAACCTTAATATACTCCTTAAATAAGTATCCCGCCCTATTTATTTAGCACACATTCATTAATGCAATATGGGTGTCTTTTGAAGTGGGATTCCGTTAACCCTATGCTTTCCTTATATTTTGCCTCCCCGTGTACGAGGACAGTGTCTGACATTGGTGTACACTGTAAATAGCCTGATCCGTCATGTGTTGTTGTAGAAAAAGAGAAAGAGAGAGAGAGGAGAGAAAATATATATATATATATTTTTTTTAATTATACAATCTCCTCTATCCATCCCCCTTTGTCCACCCCTTTTGCTATGAAGAAAGTTAAGTAACATTTATTTACCAAGTTTCCAGTGCTGGGACTCTTTCACTGCAGCCTCCCTCAGTGCTGCATAGCTGCTAATGTCATCTGTGATCTTCTCCATTCCAATACTTCTCACAGAGAAGCTATGGAATGAATATACGCATGTGCAGCAAAACTCAGTGCTCCTCCAATAAAATCCAGCGATCAGCAGCATTTCATACCAGGACCAAGTTTCACTCCGTTCTGGAGGAGGAAGTGCCTCCAGTGGCTTTCAGGAATACAGCCACTAGAGGTGTATTTAACCCTGCAAAGGTAACATTTCTACAAAACTGCAATGTTTTACAATGCAAGATAAAATGACAGGACCATTGCAACCAGACTGCTTCATTGACGTGACCTTAATGGTCCTTTAAGTGGCTCTGTCTGCAGTTTTTTCTTTTCTTTTATTTTGTCCAACCTTGATGTTTCAAATGAGATTCCAGATTCGTCATCGATGGGATGCACCTGGCAGACCCACCCAACCATCAGTCAAAAGATATTAAATTGCAGGCAAAGACCATTTGATGTATACGATGGTGGAGCCCTTGGGATACACAGAGTTATACTAGCTCATGACATCACAGCAGTGGATCAGCTCTGCACAAAGTGTATAAATAGGATTTATTTTCCAAAAGTTGTTCCTGCTCAGAAGGAAGCTATCTTGTTACCAAATGACCATTGCATTTATATCTGTGCCAACATTCACAGTCTGCAACTTAAAAATATGTTAAACTGGTCTGCTTCCTGGTGTACAATACATATAGTGCATCACGCTGGCACCTGAACATACCCCTGTGCTTGTGGTTGAATTGTAATCAACATATCACACATACTACAAGTTATAAGTCAAAACAAACCATCTACACCAGCGTTTCTTAAACCAGTCCTCAAGACCCACCAACAGTCCAGGTTTTGTTAGGATCTCCATTGGAATAAAACAGGGAAATACATAAATCCTGGACTGTTGGTGGGCCATGAGGACTGTTTTGGGAACCACTGATCTAGACAATACCTTGTTTGAAAAACTACTCAATTTTGACTTTCTGTTTACCTAAATTGTACAGTTCCTTCTCTGTAGTTGAGAAAATTGGCACTTTATCTACAACTAAGCTAGCATTTGATTTTATTATAAAGCATTAAAATATTATAACATTAAAATATTCACACAAATGTATTTACTGGATTGTTTTTCTTGTAATTTAAATTGCTTATGTATGTTCAGTGTGACTTTAAAATGTAGGAGATATATGATGAAATGTCTCTTTCTGAGATATAATATAAAGATGAGAGAAATGAAAGAGAAATGTTATCTTTGCTCAATGTTACTCATATACAGTAGCTGCTTCAACTCGTATAGTTTCTTAATACTGAACTAAACTAATGAATTAACAAATGGACTCAAAACACTGACAAAACAGGTTTAACTGAAAATAGTAGTGTATTCCTGGAATATATTCCCAGTAGAGTCAGTGGAATATAATACAGGAAATGAATAAAAATTGTATGAGATAATTGTTAAAATGTTTTAAATATTGAAGGAAGCCAGAACCCATGTTGTTTTTGATGTATTAAAGGGAAATAGCCGAGAAGATATTTAATGCCCTTGGGGGGTGCATTATATTTTATGTAAAATATTGCTGACGCACTATATCTATGGAGTTACAGCTAAGTTTTTAATTCATTAAACTTAGAATTGCAGAGGAATGACACAAGGGGTGGAAAATTTAAGCCAAAATTGCCATGTTGGCTGAAAAAAATGTTTTTCTCCAGATTTAATATATTGGATTGAAATGGGAAATTCCTTTAGGTTATACATAACATCTATAAAATATATGCATTAGGCTGGCCAGATCTGGGCTTAAGGCAGCAGCTTATCAGTCAATTGATTCTTATTGTGTATATCTTGGGTCCAATTGCAATGGGAACCCCTTGAAGCACATTCATATATTTATTTAGGAATTTGTTAATTTATGGGACAGGAGCTTGCACAGAGTATGTGCTGCTCAGCAAAACCGAAGGTCTGGAACAACAGCTCCTAGGGAGCACTGTTTTAATTTGAAAAGGGACCATAATTATATTCTGAGAGAGAGATAAAATGATCACAAACAAAATCAGTTCAGGGAAAAGCATTGCTCCCCATTGTAACATGATAGTCAGGGCTGCCTTTAATGTAAGGCAAACAGGGCAGCTGCCCTGGGCCCAGTTACTCCTGGGGGACCCAAAGCAGCTGCCCCATGGGCTTGCTGGCCTCAACTATTTTGTTTTTTTCCCCTATGGGCCCCCAGTGCAGCTGGCGGCCCGCATACTAAGGAGGCCCACCGGGTGGCCCATGCAGTAAGGTGGGCATTTGTGTGGGCCCAGTCATGCATTGTGGTGCTTTAACAGCGCAACTTGGCCCCTTGCTTTTTGGCAACCAGCTGAGATGAAGTGACTGCCATGAGTCACTACTTCCCAGAGAAAACAGAGCCTCGGGGGAAAGACCAGGGTGGCAATAAGGGGGTGGTGGGGGCTGGGCCAGGAGAGCCAGGCTGTAATGGCACCCCGGGTATAGAAGGGGTTAATGCCGCTAAGCTGTTCCCTTTCCCGAATACAAAGTCAGCTACCGAACATTACTAAGTGCCGAACGGGAAACACGCGAATAATCCCCTCAAGTACGAGATGAGGCACTATATTCAGGGTCAAGCAGGATCTGTTTAATGTGGGCTACATGCAAGCCTTTTATGCAGGTTTTCCAGCAAGGGACACTCCCATAGGGACCTTGTGGAAGACTGAGACAGTTTTGTACAGCAACCAATCACATACATTTACAGTAATAAACACTCCCACATGAACATTACAACTCCTCCTCTCTATCCTGGAGATAATTAGGTTAAGTGCTAGAAGTAACTCAATTATCTCCAGGTATAGAGAATATACTCCATTTTATATGAACAGTAAAAACACATAAAAATATATATTTCTAAATATACCAAACAAAATCCCCATATTCAACATATCCCCAGATAGCTTAGATCTGAGCGCTCAATATAACCGAACAGTGCTCAGATCCCATACATGTAGTTCAATCGCCATGGAGCTAAAGTCTTGTATAGGGTGCATTTGACTAAACAAATGAGCTACATGGGATGGCTTTGTGGGTAGTTCGGCAGTGTCAATTTACAGAATGGCACGGCGTTCGTATAAACCTTGAACAGAACGATGAAGGGTCAATGATTTCAGCGGTGTTCGTGGGAAAAAGTATCCGAAATTAGTTCCACGAGTTTGACGAACACCGCTGGGCGTTCGACTGTCCAAAATGGCCACCGCCACGTGTTCGTTCATACAAACGACGACTACCCTGCCGACCGTTCGGGAGTTGGAAGTGTCTGCGGTTAACCACAATGTTAATGAGGGCAGTAAGGTTAATGAGCAGCACACTTCCCTGCTGGGTGGCCTGCCGTTCGGTAGTTAATTCGTTTTTAGGTGAATGAAAGTAGAACCATACGAACAACCGGCAAATACCGAACAAACAGACGAAACAGTAATAATCCAAAGGCATTATTACTGGTCTGCCACACAGGCGCTAACCCCCAACAGTCTCAGCCACCACTCTGGACACAAGGGAAGTGACCCTCCAAGGTTGGAAATGGGAGGTGGTTTTAAAAGTGTACATTTTGCGTGTCTGTGTGTGTGCGTACATGTCTGTGTGTGTCAGTTTTTCTGTCTTTGCGTGTCAGTTTTTCTGTCAGTGTATGTCTGTGTGTCAGTATTTATGTCAGTGTATATGTCAGTGTGTGTCAGTATGTCTGTCAACATATGTGTCTGTATGTGTCAGTACGTCTGTCACAGTATGTGTATGTATGTGTCAGTATGTCTGTCAGTGTATGTGTCTGTGTGTCAGCATGTCTGTCAGTATATGTGTGTCAGTATGTCTGTCAGTTTGTCTGTGTGACAGAAACAGTATACCCTGCATCTCCAGATGTTGGAATAATATGATGTCTTTATCCATTAAGATTCCCTTTCATTATAGATTATTTGAAGAGGAATCTATTTCCCTATATTTCCATTATATTTTTTCATAAATATTGTACTTTCAAATTAATTATTGAAAGTTTGCCTGCTTCATGGATTAATATATGCTAGTTAAACTTGCTGTATTAGATAGGACATCTGATTTTCTTATTTTATGGAACATTAAATTATAGCTGGTTATATTACTATACAATTGGTTACTGGACCTTTAAGATCCTGATACTATATTCAAGTAGACTCCATGTCTTGTTTTTATATGTTACTTATACATGTTTTAACATGTGATGACAATTTTCAATAAACCTAATTGGGCTTGGGGTTATTTAAACACTGCTGTTGTGTTGTATCCCTTATGCATGATTAAGGCTCTGCTGGTGGTGAACCCACGAATAAACTTACCTTCATTATCCTGGTGTGCTGCCTGTGTTCCTCTTCTAGTGTATGTCAGCATGTCTGTTAGTGTGTGTGTGTATGTGTGTTTTAGTATGTCTTTGTATGTGTCAGTTCGTCTGTATGTGTGTGTCAGTATATCTGTCAGTGTGTGTATCTGTCAGTGTGTGTATCTGTCAGTATGTCTGTGTGTGAGTATGTATCTGTGAATGATGTGTCAGTATGTCTGTCAGTGAATACATGTGTGTTAGTATGTCTGTCTGTGTGTATGTATCAGTATGTCTGTCAGTGTATATGTCCAAGTAAGTATGTCATGAATCTCTCTACTTCAGTTCCTCCACGGCATTGGGTTGAAAGGCTGAAAGGTTGAAAGGTGGTTTGGGCGGGGGAGGGGGCAGGGTTCAGGGGGCCCAAGAAAATGCTTTGCCCAGGGTCCTATTAATATTACATACCTTGATTATAGTTGTGATGATTGTGCAAGTAACTACAATTATATTGAGTCAAATAAAGGGATACAGGAACAAGGAACATCATCGGATCATAACCTATTCAAGGAATATAAGTAGAGTGAGCCTCTTCAAGCATTTAAATATACTACAAGTAAAACTGCTGAGTAAATATCAATTTTTGCCTTGGTTACCTGCTAGAAGCCTTGAGGTTCTGGAATTTTCCATGGAATGTCAGAAAGAGTAAGTGCATCATCATTTGCTTATATTTCTACATTTCTACTTTCAGTAAATCTACATACTACATTCCTCACTAAACAATTTCTGGTGCCCTACAATTCTTCTGTGCTACAAACATAGATCAACATGTCTGCTTATTGTCTGAGAAATCAATTTTACAAAATTTTACAAAACAAATCTTCAATAGAGTTCCTCATTGTCAAGATGAAACAGAGAGAGTTCAATGACCAGACGATAGGCTAGTATATACCTAAAAGATCAAGCAGATAGAGAACACCTGGAGATTGGAAGAGGGTGATTTAATACTTAAAGGGACCCTTAAAGCACTTTAGCGTATAGAGAGCGTTCTCTTTTTTTTTTTTTTTTTTACAAAATGAGCAAATTTCAATAGAAATTGTAGAAATTGATTTATTTTTTTTTTATTTTTTTTTACAAATTAGCCTTGTTACACTCCTCTGGCTGTCAATTAGAAAATATGTCCAGTTAATTCCTGGTTGCTTTTCAGTGGAGCTAAACTCAAGAAGCAGATACTTGCTCATAGCACCTGTTTCATTGAGCTACGTTGAGAAGTCTGAAATGGGACATCTATAGAAAGTCTGGGCTGGCTTATAACAGGAGGCTTGCTTCAGACAAGAGTTCTGCAGCTTTTGCAAGATGTTTTTAAATATATTCCTAATGGGACAAAAAATGCATTATTATATTTTTTCTTTTTAATTTGGCCAGTGGAGTGTCCATTTAAGCACTTAACTTAAGCACTTAAAGGGACACTATTGACACCCAGACCACTTCAGATCAAAAAGACAGCCACTAGAGGTACTTCCTGGTAGCTAACTTACTTTTTCACCTGACTTGAACATCCTCAATGCTTTCCTATGCAGAGGGTCTAATGAATGACGTCAGAGGAGGCAGAGCGCCGATCCAGCACCGATGGACATCAGCAATGGAATTGGGTGAGTACACAAAGTGTTTTTAAGCATTTTCATGTTGTAGGGGGCCACAAACAAGGTGGGACCAAAGGGAACTATAGTGTAAGGAATACAAATTTGGATTCCTTATACTATGGGATCCATTTAACTAAACTTTACCTTAACTAAAATTAGAAACAATTCACATGAGAAATAGCTGAAAAAATGTAAGAACTGAAGTGTAAGAACTGAAGTATGCTATGCACTTATGCTGTGCACTTAAAAGTGACACTGTAGGCACTGTAACTACTTCATCACACTGAAGCTTTTATAGTGCCTGGAGTCCAGTGTTAAACTGTTTTTAATGTTTCAATGCTAAGTGAGAGTCCCCAGCAACTCTTTCCCTCTCTGCTGTTGTTGTTGCAATGGTCAGCTTTGCTTGGCTGAGAGTGTCAGTTAACTGCTTTCAGCCTATCACATGTCCCATTGCTAATCAAAGTTAGCATGGCTAGAAATAATTGTGTAATCTCCTCCTTTGCTCTACCTCCAGCAAGGGCCAGATTTATAAAAGTATTTGATACTGAGTGGAGGGACTGCATCAGAGAACGTTGGGTACTACAACAAACTCAATGAGATGGAATATTTATAGTACATACAGTGTGATAAGGTCAATCTCTATGAATTTCACAACTTAGAGCAACACAGCAAAGTCTCAGAAATATAAGTTGCTGCCAGAAATGTTCATAAAATACCAGGATAATTGGAATCACCATTGGAACTTACAGCCTCTATTATACTTAAATTATTACAACTTTTGCTGAATTTAATCCAGCTGTAACCATAATATTAGATCCAACGAAAGTAAAGTTCTGCCACTGAGTCTGATGATATATGAAGGGATAATGGAAAGAGGAAAAAAAGACCATTGGTGTTGTATTTCTTTAAAAAAACCACAATAATTTTAATCTGATTTACACATAAAGTAAATGACCTTGCACATTAAAATGTTGAGAGACACCCAAAGAACTCTACAATCAACTGAGTTCCAGTTAGAAATCTTCAGTCCTAATTTCAAGCAATCACTCCCGATCTTTGGCGCTCTTCCCTAAATATCCTCTGATATCACTTTGCAGATTAAGCTTTTCTAAACTTATTTATAGAAGACACTTTCCTTCTCCTCCTACAAGTATATGTTCTTTCTCTTAATGTCTAGCACAGAATTACATTTTTCAAACAAACTTATTGTGGTGCATGGACTCCTCCTCGCATTCATGCATATTAATAGTGATTTTCAGAAAGTATTTAATCAGTTGCTGAGGATTCATCAAAATACACAATGTCCTCAACTTAATACAGGTCTCCTACTTTTTGACGTGTCAATCTTATGTAAACTTTAACCAACGTATTTAGACTTATACAGGTTTTAAACTTTATCTATCATATTTAGATTAATGAAGTACAAGACACATCTGTGCTAATTGACATAACAACTGAGTATTCCATAATTCGTGACAAAATATTGATTTTAATATAAACACATGTTCCTTAGGTTTTTCAATATGACTCAAATGAAGGGAATTCTACTGAGCTTCGTGCATACTTTTACATAATAACAAATAATATAGGTTTGAAAAACTTAAGTCCATTAAGTTCAGATTTTCACACATCCCTATATCTGCCATTGATAGAAGTTGAAAATAAAAACACATTTTCAAGAAATTTCAGTTGTTCTGCATCATTTATAACTTTGATGTAGCATTTAGCTTACTTCTTGGATCAACAAGCTGTTAAAAGTGTTTATATCAGCATTAGCCCTCCATTGAGAAAGGCTTACAGCCAAAATATTGGTGGGTTTTTACTTTTTTTATATTTTTTGGTGTCCAACCTCTCTTCTCCTATATTTTTTTTTTTCAGTTTATTTTTTGGTATGTAACGGAAGAAAGGGATCAGCGCTCTCTATCTACACAAATAAATAACAGAAAAGATAAATTGTGGCAGCACACCTCAGAACAGGGCTCCCTCACAGGCCCTACAGCAGAAATGATACAAAGAAAAAAGGAAAGGTAGCGCCACTAAAAACCAAAAAAGTTAAATAAAAGCATAAAACAGGCAAAATAAAAATACCTTTTTTAAAACTATATTGTCATGTTAAATAATAAAGTAATATCCTCTGATCTCCACTTGATAAAGCCTAAAGGCGAAACGTGTTGTGGTTTTTAACATTACAATATTGTTTTAATAAAGGTATTTTGGCCACTTGCTTACTGTGAGTTAGCCATTTTACTTTTTTATCCTTTTACCATTTTACTACTACCAACCTTTTTATCCGGTACCAGAAGTGTTTTTACTTTCCAGTGAGGATATTACTCCAAAAAATCCTAGGTGAGGATTATACCACTCAAGCTGTATTCATTGAACAGTTAGTCTGTTCAATCAAATGTGAGTAACCACTTGGTATTTTATCTTTTCACCTCTGGCATTTTATACTTTGAGCACTATTGCTGTCCCCGTTTTTATTTTCACATATGGTTCCCTAATCAAGCAAAAATACAGAGCCTCACTTATCCCATAAGTGGGGATTATACCACTGTACGTTATCAACACTAGAGCTAAGTTCATAGCTCTAAGAAATGTGAGTAGGACCATTTATTCTTTTATTGTTTCTACCCCTTTTGGGACATACTACACCATCAGTTGTTATCTTTTCTAATTCATATGATGTACAAAGATGCATCTATACCACTCTGAAGAATCCCTCTTTACTAAAGACTGTATCCCCTTCCACAAAGGAATACCTAGGTGTCGGATTCATCTACCATTCAGACTATTTACCCTGGACTTTTAAGTTCTTTATTCCCTACTTTATATTTTGTTGTTTATTTTGCCTGTTGTATGCTTTTATTTAACTTATTTGGTTTTTAGTGGTGCTACCTTTCCTTTTTTCTTTGTATTTTTTGGTATGTGTTATGTTCTTTTTTGTTTTTCTTCATATATGTTTTGATAGATCTGACTGTATAGGGTGTTAGACCTCTATGTGGTATGATCTGCTTATATTGTTGTTTTCTAATATATATATCTTATGTGAACTGTGCTTTTACTTTGTATATTTTTGTACTCATCGTGTATGTAATCTTTTTATTTTTATTTTTAGCATGTTTGTAATAAAGATAAAAATTATTGTAGAATGTGCTCCACCCTGTTTCTATATAGACAGATGTATTAACTCCGTGGAGTCTGTTTAGTGATAAAGCTAAACAGTGCGTGCCTCCTGTGCATGCGCTTGGTACACTGCTGTCTCCATGGCCACCACACGATAAACCCCATCAGGTACAGAACAAGCATTGAGGTTTTTGCAAAGGTGCTAAAAAAATGGTTTGTTGTATTCCTGAAATATGTACAAAGTCAGTTCTGAGGACGCTGCCCATATCACATCAAGTAAGATGGAGGAGCAAGATGATAATCCCCAAAACCAGATGCCTCATCTATTAGCTTGAGCTTCCTGGGCCAATCATTCGATTCATAGTGAACAACCAGCCTAGCTGCAATCATTGAGAATAAATAGCATATTGTGAAAGGCATCATAGAAACATAGAATGTGACGGCAGATAAGAACCATTTGGCCCATCTAGTCTGCCCAATTTTCTAAATACTTTCATTAGTTCCTAGCCTTATCTTGTAGTTAGGATAGCCTTATGCCTATCCCACGCATGCTTAAACTCCTTTACAGTGTTAACCTCTACCACTTCAGCTGGAAGGCTATTCCATGCATCCACTACCCTCTCAGTAAAGTAATACTTCCTGATATTATTTTTAAACCTTTGTCCCTCTAATTTAAGACTATGTCCTCTTGTTGTGGTAGTTTTTCTTCTTTTAAATATAGTCTCCTCCTTTACTGTGTTGATTACCTTTATATATTTAAATGTTTCTATCATATCCCCCCTGTCTCGTCTTTCCTCCAAGCTATACATGTTAAGATCCTTTAACCTTTCCTGGTAAGTTTTATCCCGCAATCCATGAACCAGTTTAGTAGCCCTTCTCTGAACCCCTCTCTAAGGTATCAATATCCTTCTGAAGATACGGTCTCCAGTACTGTGTACAATACTCCAAGTGAGGTCTCACCAGTGTTCTGTACAATGGCATGAGCACCTCCCTCTTTCTACTGCTAATACCTCTCCCTATGCAACCAAGCATTCTGCTAGCATTTCCTGCTGCTCTATTACATTGTCTGCCTACCTTTGAGTCATCAGAAATAATCACCCCTAGATCCCTTTCCTCATATGTTGAGGTTAGGACTCTATCAAATATTTTGTACTCTGCCCTTGGGTTTTTACGTCCAAGATGCATTATCTTGCACTTATCCACATTAAATGTCAGTTGCCACAATTCTGACCATTTTTCTAGTTTACCTAAATCATTTGTCATTTGGCTTATCCCTCCTGGAACATCAACCCTGTTACATATCTTAGTATCATCAGCAAAAAGACATACCTTACCATCAAGACCTTCTGCAATATCACTAATAAAAATATTAAAGAGAATGGGTCCAAGTACAGATCCCTGAGGTACCCCACTAGTGACAAGTCCAAGCTTCGAATATATTCCATTAACTACAACCCTCTGTTGCCTGTCACTCAGCCACTGCCTTACCCATTCAACATCAGTCGGTCTTAATTATTAACAGGGAGATATTAGACAATTGCATTGCTATGCTGCAAAGATTTTATGATAGGTCCCTGTAATATCAAGTCCTTGCAGGGGGTCAGGTTAAGATGTACAATATATACAAGTCTTTTTATTACTTTAGTTTATTTATTGGAAGTGTTGACAATTCATGAAACGTGTGCCCTTCACACTAATAATTTCTGTTAATAGCATTCGTATTAACAATTATAGCTCTGAGCATCCTGCTTTTCCAAAAGGAAACATCCAGACATTTTCTACTGTATCTGGTGAAGCAACTTACGTACATAGAAAATGTCTCTTCTACATAATTTTTACAATAACGAACTTTATCCGTTTTGGAGAAATTTATGTAGACCACAAATGTATTGAATATCATTTTAGAATAACATACATGATAATACACACCATAACATGTGTGAGTATTCAAGCCATGGCCAAAATCCATGTGGGTACTTGTTAAAAATTGGCTTTTGCTAAATTCAATGGACAATAAAATGTATGGTATAAAAGAGTAAAAAATGCAATTATGCAGGTATAAAAATTTTACTCATACCAGTAAAGAAATGGAGAGGGAAGAAGGTGGACAGTCGAAGGAAACAATTACAGGATGCGTTCTGCATCAAATAGGCTTTCCCAACAGCTTTTTATAAAATCCATTTAATAGAAATGTCTACATAGATAGAGCCTTTACTATTGTGATAACCAGTTAATAAGATCATTGTGCATTGTACACATTTTTACATAACAAGATCCTACAGAAAAGTATAGATCAGCATCAGAATAAAATGTAGATAAGGACAGTAGCATATTACCAATCCTTAGCAAGGTTAGGTTTAATTCACTGAACCTCCATGGAGGAAAAATAGGAATCATAATCAAAAGGCAAGCCAATGTCAAGAAGAAGTTAGACAGTGGCAAACACTTGAACTGCACAAGCAGATCCTATATTATTCTAACAGATTCAGAAATGTCTGCATTGTTTTGTACTAAATGGTGACACACAGTTTGTGGACATTTCTGTGCATAGTATAAACCTTCTGTAGCATAATTCCTACCTGCCTATGCCCTGTTTCAGTGTCAAGGCTAAAATAATCCTAACTGGTTCTTAGAGTGGCTCGGCTAACAATAAGGATAGACAAACAGAATGTCTGAGAACATACGACGAGAAGCCAAAGGACAAACCAAACTCAGAAGTAAAGTGGAAAAAAGTAGTCAAATAAGCCAGAGTCAGTAACGAAATAATCAGTTAACACAAGGAACATACTCTTTGGTATAGAGGAACCATGACAGGGCACAGGACCTCTTGTGGACTTCGTTTTAAAAGCTCTAGTATCTAACATTACCAATGCGACACCAAAACATCATTGACCTGTGCCGCCAACATGATGACATACTTGTGTGATTATCGATGCAGGACCAACACGTGGTCAAGATTTTGGTCCTTTTGCCTCAAGTCAATACTGACATAGGACCGATGTAAGGTTAGAATTTTTACCAAGTCTTTTTGCCTCATATCTATTTTGACATGAGATCAGAGTACAGTGTTATATTGAGCATTACAATGCTGGTGGGAGTGAGCAGAAGCTGTGACATACAGGCCCAAGTTACTGTTACATGTGGGGAAGTGGCTAATCATCGGTTGGTGACTTGATCATGCTGCTACTCTTTCTACCCACTTACCCCTCTTCTGGACCAGCATGGATTATCCCAGTTCCCAGGACTTTGGAAGACCATCTCCTCCTGCTGGTGTTTGAAATCATTTGTACATGTTTCTGAGCAAGGCTCCAGAGGGGCAAAAGCTTCAGTTTACCAGGTGTGGACCTCCGTGAAAGATAAGGTATCCGGTATGCATTCTCCCCGGTTAGGCGTCCGATTGCCCACTCAGCTCACACAGAGGTTGCCTATGCCCAGGCTTAAGATGGTTGATCGGTTACGGTGCTCCCGTTTCATGTACGGTCTCTATCTGGTACCAATTTGAAGCTTGTGTGATTCTCCATAATGTTATGTAAAGTAATCCGGCTTTGGGGTAGTCTGCATATGCGTTTAATGCCGTTTTCCGGGGCTCAGGCCCGGAGTCATGGCGCTCTGCTTCCATTTAGCTTGGTGGCCCGGACCCGCCCTCCTGCAGAATTTTTGGATGATTCAGAAGTCTTTCAGGGGTGATGCAATGAGTGTAGCGCAAATAAAAGTGTAGCAAATACGTCTCAAAGATGGTTGAAAATCTGTTGAAAGATTTGGTGCCCTGTGACTTCAGGCTTTTCCCAAAACTAAAATCACCTTTTGAAAAGATTTCAGACTGTTGATGAGATTCAGGTAAATTCAGTGAGGCAGCTGATGGCGATTTCAACAAAGGATTTTGCAGAGTGTTTTGAACAGTGGACGAAACGCTGGTAAAACTGTGTGAGGTCCCTAGGTGCCTACTTTGAAGGTAACTGAGGTGTCATTGTCCGATGTACAATGTTTATTGTATATTGTATCTTCTTCAATAAATGTCTCTAATTTTCATATTGCATGGCTGGTCATTTTGTGGACAGACCTCGTATATAAGCCTCACCAGTGGCAGTACTTTGTTATATGTTGAATACATAAGTTTATTTTATTATATATATATATATATATATATATATATAGGTTGCTGTTTTAAAAAAAATTAGCTGGCACTTCGGTTAGTCCCTGCTCAGCTAGAACCCTAAAAAGACAAACCACCTCTGGGGAGGTGGGTAAATATTGAATCTCTCCAGAAGATTTAAATGCAATGTATTGATGCTGATTATACTCATGCATATGTACACTCTTAGCATTATGCAAGAACTAGACTGCAAAGTAGACTTGGAAAGGCAGTGTTCCTCATCAGAATTGATGCAAGTTGGAGTATTGGTCCTGGAGGAGGTACAGGAGTGGTCTGGCAGGTGACAAGAAGAAAAGGTTTCATATATAGATCTCACCCTTCAATTCTTATACCAAGTGTCACACTCCAGTGAGCAAATTACTTGGGTGGATTTTGAAATAAAAGAGACTCCCTCAAGTGTTAGGTGTATTTTAAAGGTCCAGGATTTTAGCATGTAACACACAGACTAGTTAAATTCCTGTTCTGAACACATTTATGTATATAAACTGAAAAAGTAAACTAGGATTTAGACACTTTAGGTGCAAAAATCACTTTATCGTAATGAAATTATTTTGGATACACATGCTGCCACTGCACCTATAAATATAAAAACGTGTTCGAAATAACACTGTTTAAATGTTAAAAATGTTGCACCTGTCAGATGGATAGCCACTTGGACAAAGTCTACTTGACTTCTGACATCAGTATTCAGAGTATGTTGATGCCAGATTATGCATGTGTCCAAAGCTTCAATATGAGATGCAGACTTGAAGGTTTGATTCAATCCAAACTGCAATTCACCTGGCTGATCGAGTGATCGTCAGAATTTTATAACTCCAAATCACCTTACTCGTGCAGTGGACAGGCATGTTTGTTTTCATTCATGATTGAGAACACTGTTCCTGATACCTGAAAAAAAGTAATGAAATCGAGATGAAAATGTTTTTGTTTTTGTTTTTTTGCTTTGTTTTTTGTCTGTTGTTGGCCACTCAGTTTGTCAAGAGGTCTGCCCAATTATGGCCTTGATTTCATTTGTTGGAAAATATATCATATACAAATAATATATAAATATATCATAAAATATAAAAAATATTATACAATTAAAATATTAAATCATTTTAAAAGTTTATCCAAATGGGCATTCCTACTGGCAAAGCCCCTAGACAACTGGCCCCGACTGGAACAACAATTATTTAATAAAATAGCCCTAGCAGCAAGACGGTCCCTGGCCCAAATGTGGTTCCAGACCACCACACCTCCACATGACTCTGATAATCCATAAACTAAAAGAATGCTATATAATGGACAAGCTAACGGCCCAAATAAGAGGCTCCTTAAAATCATTCTACAAGACATGGGAACCATGGGAGAATTACATCAATACATAACGACCGAAACTTACACGTCGACAAAGCTCAAACTGCAGAATTCCAGACCAAGACAATACCTAAAACCCTCACCCGCCACCCCCACCCCGCTCCACTCTACCACACCTTCACAATTCAACCTTTTCTCTATTAGACCAAGTCTTCCGGTAACTCGGTCTACCTCTTGTATTAAAAGGTATTATCACATATAAATACAATGTTATATATGTATGTTTTTGTTTAAAAAAAAGAAAAACCTGACAGATAAAGAACATCTACTCGTGCACATACGGCTTCTGCGCAAGCCACTCACAGAAATGCCACTGTAAAATGGAACACTCGGCTTCTGCGTAAGCCACACACAGAAATGCTATGAAACGTCTCAAGATCTGTCAGTGAACAAATAAAGAATAATAAAAAAAAAAGTTTATCCAAACCTTTAAATAATTTATAAAATCAATATTAATGGAAAAGATAATTTAGACAGCCACTAAATGTTGATTTTATTCATAGCTCAAGTGGCAACTGATCGATAGAGACTTGAAAAAGAGGGTCTATAAACAATCCATCCTTTGAAGGAGGAATACTCCAGACACTTTGACTACAGCTATTGAGAGAAGGAGACCTTCAGTGATTGTGTGTTTTACCATTGTTGTACCTGTGTGGAAGTTAGGAGACAGCCAGTGTCATTGATCCTAGCGTGAGACTAGGCGTAGGTTACTGCTGTATTTAACTAGCGAGCTAATGCCAGTGGCACTTAAAACAAATTTGAGTGGGAGACAGATTGTTTCATCTAGTGTGATGAAAGTAAGACTGGAGTTTACGAAAGTGCTGTACCTACTGCTAGCACCCAATGCCACTTAACATGAACTTTGACTCACTAATTTACAGTTTGACAGTACAATACAGTGTGTGGCTGCAAAAGCAAACCTTGCCTGCACTGTGCTGCAGTTGTAGTATTGCAGGCAGGTTACAGCATCATTGAAGATAAACCTTTTTTTTCTTTAGCTCTTGCTGTGAAAATGTTGAAGCACTGTACAAAGCAGTGCTGTGTTTATTGTAGTCAAACACAATAATCTAACTGTAGTGGTAAATCCACCAAACAGCAACCAATATTTCAACACAAACATAACATAGGTGGAAACCATTACAATGAAAGACATTTTAAAAAAGGAGTAGCAACAACAGTAGCAGCAGTACCTTCTCTACTGTTACTGATGTTGAGGATAGTAAAAGTACTCGGTAGAGGCAGTTTGGACGGAGACATAGAAACATAGAATGTGACGGCAGATAAGAACCATTCGGCCCATCTAGTCTGCCCAATTTTCTAAATACTTTCATTAGTCCCTGGCCTTATCTTATAGTTAGGATAGCCTTATGCCTATCCCACGCATGCTTAAACTCCTTTACAGTGTTAACCTCTACCACTTCAGCTGGAAGGCTATTCCATGCATCCACTACCCTCTCATTAAAGTAATACTTCCTGATATTATTTTTAAACCTTTGTCCCTCTAATTTAAGACTATATCCTCTTGTTGTGGTAGTTTTTCTTCTTTTAAACATAGTCTCCTCCTTTACTGTGCTGATTCCCTTTATGTATTCAAATGTTTCTATCATATCCCCCCTGTCTCGTCTTTCCTTTAAGCTATACATGTTAAGATCCTTTAACCTTTCCTGGTAAGTTTTATCCCGCAATCCATGAACCAGTTTAGTAGCCCTTCTCTGAACTCTCTCTAAGGTATCAATATCCTTCTGAAGATACGGTCTCCAGTACTGTGTACAATACTCCAAGTGAGGTCTCACCAGTGTTCTGTACAATGGCATGAGCACTTCCCTCTTTCTACTGCTAATACCTCTCCCTATACAACCAAGCATTCTGCTAGCATTTCCTGCTGCTCTATTACATTGTCTGCCTACCTTTAAGTCATCAGAAATAATCACCCCTAAATCCCTTTCCAAAGATGTTGAGGTTAGGACTCTATCAAATATTCTGTACTCTGTCCTTGGATTTTTACATCCAAGATGCATTATCTTGCACTTATACACATTAAATGTCAGTTGCCACAACTCTGACCATTTTTCTAGTTTACCTAAATCATTTGCCATTTGGCTTATCCCTCCTGGAACATCAACCCTGTTACATATCTTAGTATCATCAGCAAAAAGACATACCTTACCATCAAGACCTTCTGCAATATCACTAATAAAAATATTAAAGAGAATGGGTCCAAGTACAGATCCCTGAGGTACCCCACTGGTGACAAGTCCAAGCTTCGAATATATTCCATTAACTACAACCCTCTGTTGCCTGTCACTCAGCCACTGCCTTACCCATTCAACAATATTGGAATCCAAACTTAAAGATTGCAGTTTATTGATAAGCCTTCTATATGCAACAGTGTCAAAAGCCTTACTGAAATCTAGGTAAGCAATGTCTACTGCACCACCCTGATCTATAATTTTAGTTACCCAATCAAAAAAATCAATAAGATTAGTTTGGTATGATCTCCCTGAAGTAAACCCATGTTGTCTCTGATCTTGAAATCCATGTGTTTTTAGATGTTCAACAATCCTATCCTTTAACATGGTTTCCATCACTTTCCCTACTACTGAAGTAAGGCTTACTGGCCTATAGTTGCCCGACTCCTCCCTATTACCTTTCTTGTAAATGGGCACAACATTCGCTAACTTCCAATCTTCTGGGACTACTCCTGTTAACAATGATTGGTTAAATAAATCTGTTAATGGTTTTGCTAGTACACCACTAAGCTCTTTTAACAGCTTTGGGTGTATTCCATCAGGTCCCATTGACTTATTTGTCTTTACTTTTGACAGTTGAAATAGAACTTCTTCCTCTGTAAACTCACGTGTAATAAATGACTCATTTATCCTTTTTCTTAACTGAGGTCCCTTTCCTTCATTTTCATCTGTAAATACAGAACAAAAATATTAATTGAGGCAGTCAGCTAGACCTTTATCCTCTTCTACATATCTTCCTTCTTTTGTTTTTAATCTAACTAATCCTTGTTTTACTTTTCTTTTCTCATTTATGTATCTAAAAAATGTTTTGGCCCCCTTTTTTACTGACTGTGCTATTTTCTCTTCTGTGTGTGATTTGGAAGCTCTTATAACTTGCTTAGCCTCTTTCTGCCTAATCTTATAGATTGTTCTGTCTTCCTCACTCTGGGTTTTTTCATAATTACTAAATGCTAACTTTTAGTTTTTTACTATTTTGGCCACATCTGCGGAGTACCACAGTGGTTTCTTTAATTTTTTGCTTTTACTGACAAGCCTAATGCAATTTTCTGTTGCCTTCAGTAGTGCAACTTTTAAATAATCCCATTTCTCTTGGACAGTTGGACTACTCATCATCCCAGTGAAATGTCCACCTATCCACTCCTAAACAGTTTGTTGAATGTCAGGCCATGTCAAAATTACCTGCTTGATTCGCCACAATTATGGAGTGCTCATACAGGCATGCTTTTCTTCCTTGACGGCACACTGGTGAAGCCCACGGTGCCTGTTATGGTGATGGTAATGGAGGTGGTCTAATCTTATAGGCAACCATACTTGATATATGCTGGAGGATTATTAGGAATTGCCACTGCCGTGTAAAAGCTAGCCAGTTTTTGAGGCAGGAGCAAGTGAAAACAGAGCTTCCCACAAGTTGTTACAGCAGAGGACAATCTTCTCACCACTCCACTTGCATTGACAACCCACTGGTGTGTGAGGTTTGGACAGGAATAAGGCAGCTAGTGTCAGGTTTTTGACAGTCACTGTAAAAGTAGTTTGAGAGAAGTCATTCCTTTGTTTTCCCATCTCCTTAAAAACCAATAAAATTAAACTTCTCCTACTACTGCTCCCTCTTTTATTCAACAGTCTTTTCATTGTGATTTTGCCCTATCTGACTTAATTACACAGTGACTGCTACCTTCACAGACACATTTAGTAGAATATGGTAGGGCACTAATTTATTATAACACTGGAGGAAACTGTGATGTACTGATACTACAGACTTAATGGGTGAAAAAGCTTTGTTCTTCTCATGAAGTATAAGTGAATTGGTTTTCAATTGCTAACTCACTTTTTTGATTCTTTTTTTTTTTTCAGCGTACCATAGCATCATTAGCAGTTTAAGCCATGGGTGTTTTTGATGGAGAGTACAACCAGCAGAATCTATCATGATTTAGATTTTTGTAATGAGGTACCATTTGGGGAAGAAAGTTCAAGTAAAATACAACTCAGAAGACAAAATTAGTGATCTGAGCCCAAATAGGTACCCAATATGTTAAGATTGTATTAAAGAAGTGGTACACCATAGTATTACCATTAGTTTCTTCTCTTCTGTAAGAAGCCATCTTATGGGAAGAATTGGCTCTGCTGGACTCCTGCCATCATGTTCCTTTTTTAAGACTGCATGTTTCATTTGTTAAAACACATTTTCTACAGAAATGCTCAGCTAATGCTATGTGTTTAAAGTGTTAAATTGCTAATATTTCCATGTGGTCAACACATTATTAATTATGTTTATAAGATGTTTTGATTTAATGGTTTAATAATAAAATGTACATTTTAATTGTAGTGGTTCCACCCTATCTGGCTCTGTCTTGCAGTGTGAGTATGCCCACAACCTCAGCAGATGAGTTGGTATAAGCTGACAGGGCACTGTTAAAAATAAAACTATAGGTCACCCACACAATTTGCTGGATGTTTGTGGAAGCGTTGTTTTTCTCATGGGGAAAAGATGAGTGGGTTGTCAACTGCCCAGTGCCCACTCATTTCTTCTTTTCAAAAAACCCTCTTTATTCATCATGAAATGACTACTGCCCTAATTTTATCGTTACAAGATTGCACAATGAAAAAATTACAGTCAATCATTATAAAATGAAGTTCTCTCATTTCCTATTTTTTAACACAGATATGAAAAAAAATCTATTTTAGCCAACGCAGCATTGGGATTTCAAAAAATTGAATGTTCCTAAATTTAAGCTGTCTAGAGATTCCATTTTTTTCCTTGACTTTTCTCAGCTCAGTTTAAACAACCTGGTAAACAAATTTAGCTTAATATAAGTGCATTTGTGAGCAGATTTCGTGGTTTTAAACAGTTTCCTCAGCTATTGGTATTGTGTAATTTTTTTAAACTCCTAAATCCAATAACGCTTGTATATGGCTTACATTCCTACTTTATATTAAATCCATTTGCATATTGAAAGACGTCTGTTTTTGTTATGATTCTATGAGTAGCTGATTGAGCAAAACTTTATTCTATTGTTAGTTTATTGCTATATGCCGAAATAATGACAATATTAAGCAAAGTAGTAAAAAAAAAAATTAAGCTATTAACATTAGTGCAACAGCACCATCTAGTGAAGGAATCCCATATTCAATGTACAAAAGTGTAATCTCACAAGTTATTTTTCTCAGTTACCACATTATATAAAAAGTATTACATTGTTGTTCTATTTTACTGTAGCCCTTTAATTTGTACAGCAGAATGTTGTGCTTAGTACAATAATTATAAATTATCTATTAAAAAAAAGTATAATTAAAAAAAAAAATTGTTATGAATATAGTATAGCTTTGTATCAACCCATCTACCCTAAAATATTTAGCGCTCTATAATGATTGTCTTCAAAAAGCCAGTGGGAAATAGTTTAAAAAGTACCTGCAGAAAAGACAGTGCCTCCTGAACCTTGTACTAACCAGAAAAGAATTGGCAAAATTGTCCCTTCTGTTTCTCCACATCATTGGCCATTACTGCCCAGCCATTCCTTCCCCATTCCATGTTTGGTCGCATACACACTTTTCCACTTGTAACATGTCAAGTGGATAAGTGTTTATAATGATATATAGTGATCTAATGGACCCCTTTACATTAGAAAAGGTTCCCACAATCCCTCCTACCACTGATTTACCCTGACATTTAAAATAAACACTAACTTTAATTAAACCTATGCTGTGTAATAGCAGAATGTCATACTTGATATTCAGATTCTGAAATGAATCAGAAGAACAAATAAGGATGCCATAATGGGCCAATGTACTGCAAAACAAAGGCATAATATTATGTATATATATATATTGCAGTGCACTGATAATTTTTTAGGCCATTTGGTTCACAGATTAAGTGAGAAAAAGTAGCCAATAGAGGGAAAAAGTAGCAGAAGCAGTAAAGGAAAAAAAAATCTATATTTATATATTAAAATATATATATTTTACTGCTCATCCTTTTTTCCATTATTGCTTGCTTCTCACTTCTGAAAATAAAACCAACATTGAGTGACTATCTTCCCACCATCAATCATCTTTTTTTCCATCTCTTTTTTGGGGAGGGCAGAACCCCAAATTACATACCTAAACGAACATGCTCAGCCATTGCTAATTTCTGTTGGTTTGTGATTCGGATATATTTCTGCTCATAGTTCGGGGATTCGACCAATCACCTGATCAATCTAAATTCAGATGAATTGCAGTATTAAATGCTAATAGACTAGTGACAACGTATTTTTTAAAACTGGTATGATGGGTATGCTTAGAGACTCGCTTTGGTAAAATGTAATTACAGAGTGGGCCAAAATTCAGAGTAGGGTTTGAGAAGTCAATCATGTTATTATTAATAAGCCAATTTCAATGATATTGTATACAATGAATGCTTACTGTATGGAGATTTGTTTGACTAGATACAGAAGATGACATCTTTTAACTGAGCTTCATTTGCCGCCTCACAAATTCAGACTCTTCCGATTGCATTGTTAGGAATATAATGTTTGAGGCTCTAGTAGTCGAATTTCTGCCTGATATCCTCCTGCATTGTCGCCCAGCACCAGTTAGTGCATTTTCTAAGGGGCATTTGCCACTTATGAGTTATCCGTGCATTTTCTGTACCCCAGAAATTACAGTTTTGCTTAATGACCAAGCCATTTAAATAAAAAATTACTTTGTCAGACATGTTGACTTGATGAATAAATGAATTTATTTCTCTGGCTAATTAATTATTCCTTCATGAAATTACCTATGTTAAATCAAGAATCTCAAGACTCATTTATAATATGTACCAGCAACAAAAAAATTTAACTACGAACAAATAAGTTATTTACCTGTCAAATCCTACTCTGAATTTTGGCCCACCTTGTATATCTGATCAACAAAAGTGAGGGATGGGAATATCAGAGTGCCATCACTAACTAATACATGGAATGAATAATCGAAACAATGGAGACCTATTCATTTTAAGCAGAATAACAACAGTAGAACTGCATCTTTAGCAAAATAAATGTAAAACCAGAAACACTCACGTATTCATTCACTGTACTCCTGTACTGGTCCTTGTCCAAGCTGGATACGTATTTTGCCACAAGGGCTCCGGTCGGTCAGGCTATTAAAGAAGCCTAAGAAGCAATTGGTGGCAGTGATTGGCTGAGAATGTCCACTCAGCATATCACAATCACTCATTGCTGATATTGATTGGAATATGTAGTGTATTTTCTGTCTTAGTCATGACATCATTTGGGTCTCTGTTGTGTATGGCCGGGGACCCTAATTCTGTATGAAACCATTTAAAAAAAGAAATTAATCAAAGTATTGAATGCAGGGATGAAGCCAGGGTACTCCAGGCACTATAACCACTTCAATGAGATTAAATGGTTATAGTGTCTAAAGTCTCCCTGTAACTCAAAAGGAGCTTAATTAGTGGGAGGATCATAAGAACATTTCAGTGACAGTGTCCCTTCCACAGTGAAAATGCCCACTGAGTGTTTTCACTCAGAAAGTGGTAATATCCCCAAATTATTTGTATTTCTCACATATGCTCGGCAAATAACAAGAATCTCACTAGCGCAACCAGTTTGTCACCAGCACCAGTTATATTGCTCCAACATTAGACGGGTTGAATTGAGATTAAAAGTCCCACACCGCACAGTTTTGTCTTGCAATGGATGATGTTACAAACCATTACCATTACTGTAAGACATAATACGTGTACTAGTAGTTACACTGCTTCTCTATAGATTAGACCTTTATCATTCTGTGTTTTAAATGCAATATAAAACAATAAAGCTAATATTGTAATAACCAGTTGAAGAATAAATGTGTGTAATATAATAAGTGACAAAATAAAGATAAACTACAAAATTAAGATCAACTGACTTTAAAGACAAAAAAAAAGAATGAAACAGACAAAATACTTTTTCAAACTTTTATTATTTAGGCATATTATACTGTATATAGCGTAACAATAACTGAAAAATAGGCTCTCTTTGGATAAAAGAGACAGAAAATCATTTGCACATCTAGTTGAAACATATCACTTAGCATTGGGCCTTTAAAGCAGGGTTTATAATATACATATTTACAGTACCAGTCAAGTGTATAAATATACTAATTTTTAAATGATGTAACCACAATAAATATCAATGAAGACCTTTATTACGGACACAACTTAGTAAAATCTGTAAAATGAACAATTTTTAGAGGACCTGATTTCAGACCACGTAATCTTGCAGTAAACAGCACATTCATTACTCAAAATATACAGCTTTATGTCATACATCCAGAAATAGTGGGGCAACACCTTTATACCCCACTGCCTTTATTAAGTGCTATGTCTTTTTTTTTTCTTCTAGCTACTAATTATCTATCCGTTAATACATAAGAAAATATTAAGCACGCCGATTTATTTTACTAAGCTAATAGCTCAAATACTTTTCATCATTATTAAAATAAGTATAACCTTTTAACATTATATGTCGTACAGTACAATCAAGTGTGGGTACACTTTTTCAACTAACCACTTTTGGAAGTTAGTTACATAATACAATTATGGATACATTGAACTCACTGACCAGATATACATTTTATCTGCAAAAAAAAAAAAAAAACATTTGTTTTTATTTCTTTAATTTACATAAGGTAGAGCAATACTTTTAAAGACTGACATTTAGATTAAATTGCAGCAGTGTATTCTCTTTCATACAATACTATGTTTGTATCAGGAGTTGTTACTTTTCATTCATATTGGGGGAGATGCAAGACCAAATTAGGTTAATGTATGTAGAATATATTCCAACAAAAAAACATACATCTGCACCTTAAAAATTAGAAAGATTTTATATGATGTTGCAAAAACTTCATAAAACAGTCTAATGACATATAAGGAAAATAAATATGGTTGAAATTGTAGCACTGATTAGAAATTAGTAAGTAGTTTTGCCTAAAATTGTTAATAACAAAAATTTTGCTTTAAAAAAGTTGGGATCTAATATAACTACAATGTTGGCACATTGCACTCTTGGTCTGAGCCGTGTGCATTGTAAGAGAACTTAACTGCATGCTGTTCCCGTTATGTAACCCAGGAAGCATAATGAAAGTAACTATATCAATTAATACAACCTTTTTTTTTAGACTTTTGCTGCCAAAAAAGGCTATATTTATTGGATGCAGCTCTCCATTACTGTTGAGTTGATAATCGACTAATTATTTCATAATATTAGACCTGGCACAGATTAGGAAGGTAGTGTTTGATGTTGTATAGTGTTTTTGTATAGTGTAAAATGGCACAATTGCACAGATTTTTAAATGATAATTTTTAGGTATCTCCCCCAATGTACCTTTTTGTACTAATATTTTGCATTTTGAAAAAGTTGGAGGTATTTTGTGCATGTTCTCTATTAGAGTTGGACTCTGTTATTTGATACCTTGCATTAATTAAATATACAATCTATACTCACATCCCATCCTAGCTGATTTGGATAAACCTAATGGCACTGTCAAAAATTTACCTTTAGAGCAATGCAATACTTGAGTTGCAAAACAAAAAACAAAAAAAAAGTTCAAAACCAAAATGTGTCATAATTTACTGCACAATTGGCATGCAGAGTGTTAATAGAATGTACCTAGAATGCATTGTTGTATTTATCAAAAATATGAACTAAAAACATACAGAGATTCATTCCACAAACCGTGATTTGTAGTAGATTGTATATGAAATGCAAAATTTAGATAAAAAAATAGCTTGTTTTAAAAAAAAAAAATGTTTTGTGTGTAAAGGGACATCCATTATCTATCTATCTATCTATCTATCTATCTGGCTGTCTGGCTGTCTGTCTGGCTGTCGTTCAGTTGAAATTGATGGATCTATCTATTTATCTTTCTGCGTTTGCATAGTGGTTTTTGTATGTATTTATTTTATATTTATTTTTTTGTTGAGAGTATTGTATATATCTGGAAATTTTATAATTGAAGGGAGCTTTCGTGTGCAGCTTTTACAATGCAGATATACACACAGTCAAATTAAATATCCACCAATTTGCAATTATTAATATCAATTATATTTTTTTACATTCTTTATATTGTGCAGATCTTGTTAACAAGTGCACTTATTTGCAATGGTCTAATCTGCAGAATGAAAAAATATGCATCCAGATATTTGCACTATTATATAGTAAGACATACCTCCTCTAAATCAAGTATTATGAGAAATTAACATAGTACATGACAGTAATTTTTCTCCAACTATTTACATTTTTTAAACTAAATTGGAGTATGCGTAGAAAATAGCACACATTACATATATTGTACGCAACTGTTTATATAAATGAGTGGATTCTGAGCCAGGTGGGGAGAATAGAAATATCTGGATCAGGCTCCAGAAGGGGCCACACAACTTTTATTGACATTAAGTGCAAGGCTGCCATATAACAGATACAGCTCTAATAAATGGTCTGATTTGGAGACAATTGGAGGTATTCTTTCAATCATGAAGGAATTTGCATTGAAACAACAGATATCCTGTCTTGCATCATAATCATACATTTACGACCCTAGCAGAACATTGTCTCATAACACTAAGTGCTTTAGAAATATACAAATAATTCAAAACTGGCCTTCAGCTTAACATTTGCTTCAAGGACATTAGAGACCAGATATCAGAAGAACCAGTTTGGTTTTACATGAAAACAAATTCCAATATAGAACTGCATATAAGTGGCTTTTGGCTTATGACTGCCATTCGGTCATCTTGGAGTAGAAAAGCTTTTAGTGTTTGTGAGTATACTATTAACAGTCAACAGTTTTGCTAATACTGACACACGTTAGAGCTGGTCTGTTTGAAAAAAGAGATAACCATTCAATTGTTAGAAATGCTGTTGAGCTTAGGACGATCAAATCCTGAAAAGCCGAATCTAAAATGTTTACCCTTGAGTACTTCTAAAATATTTAGTTAAATCAAGAAATACTAATAAAATATTTAAAGCAATTACTTAATTAACTAAAATGTACTACATTAAATTGAGCTTTTCTTTAATCATTTGGGTATGTGTTCAAGTGATGAGAAAATAAAGCCCTGAGCTTCAACTGACACAGTAGAAGTACCATAGACGATATTGTCAGGTTAAAACAATATCTGTTTGATATATCTGAAGGCCTTTAGCTCGGAAACCAACTAACAATAGTTCTATGGCTTAAAGATACTTATGGACTCATAATAGCAGTACTTGAGATTTTAACCTTCTTTATCTTTTTCTACATACAAGTATATATATACTGTGTATTCATCCCTATTACATTGCATTCATACAGTGTTCATTTAGTAACAAATATTGTATTTGATGGAATATATTTGTAAAGAGAAATTATATGAGTTTATTTGCCTCTTTATCTTGGGACAAATGTAGGCACAGAGAGGTAAGACACATACAGTATATAAGGTCCTAGAAAGTGCTAGGGGCAAAAGCCACATTCAGAAGACAAACATCTAAGGCCTTCTGGTAACAGACCATGGTATACCTCTCTCTATCAAACAAGTTCTAAGTCTTGAGAACACAGAACAGCTGTCATTGCTTCTCAAGCATTAAAGCCAGCCTCTTCATATAAGAGAGCCAATGTGCAGTGCCAAATAGAAGAAAAATAAGACTGTATTCTTTCTGTTATTTTGTGGTTTGTTTGTGTAGATTCAGCTACAAGTCTGATTCAGGCATGTCTGGCATGTCTGCCATTAAATACCCAATGCCATAACGTCCATTGGGAGCTGTGTCCACTTTTAACGTTGGAGATCCACTTTGCTTTCTGTAAATACTATTCCCGATGTTAGGAGAAGGCATCTCACTCTGGATCTTATCATGGATTAAACTGGCGTCATCTTCTTCTGGATTGGAAATTTCCTTGATGATCCGCCCTCTCTTATAAGACACTGAAGCCAGACTGCCACTGCTCTCATCGATGAGGTTGAAATAACGGACAATAAAAACTAAGGGTACTGGCAATAATGCAAAGATTATAAGTGATATGCAGACGGCAAGACCCCATGGTGGATAACTAAGACGTTCTTCACTGGCCTAAAAAAAAAAAAAGACATAGGACATATAAAATCTCTAAAATAAGTAAATTGTGAAGACTCATGTCTGAATATTGTATTAAGCTCCCTAATATGTTAGATATATTTGTATTCAAACAACTAATAACATTGGCATGGATGTAAAACACTATCTGATCTCCACTGTACCTTTTCAGGTTCTGTGGATGAAATGAGAATAGTCTTTTTTTGAAGATGTTTTCTTTAAATAACTTTGAAAGCAAAACATATACTGTATATTACAATAATGGAAAATAAACTGTTTTACACTATTAAGATGAGGACATTAAGTTTGTATACTCTGGATTAAAATAAGACTCTAATTAAGAAATTAATCAGGAACAATTAAGATCACATATTTTCATCAAAATTGAGAATTCTGCTTACTCGGAAAACCAGCTAATATTTTTCATGCAAGATGTATATTGGAATTGGAGTTCTACATGTTTATTCCAAAATAAGTTAAAATTGTCACCTTTCATCACACAGCTCATACTGCAAAGTGGAGAATAGATTTCCAGCAGAACAAAAAAATAATTCTAACATCAATAACAGTAACTTGGGTGAAAATTTGGTCATAAATAGTTCAGATGTAAAATTGTACGGGCTTAGAGGGTTATGTTTCAAGAAGATACATTTTTTTAATTTCTCTTAGTAAAGCAATAATTATATTCCATGTATTCTGATTCCCAGTTCACCAGTTCTGGAAGCATTAACATTACCTAGTGTCTTCTCCAGAATTCCTGGTCTATTGACAACATTGAGGTAAAAATACATTAGCAAAATACTCACTTTTTCCGCAATCCATGCATAGTAACCTGGCGGAGTGAATCCCATTTGAACCACACTTGCTATAAGCAAAATACTTAACAAAAGTGGAGAGACATATTTCCACATATAGTAATAGTATTTGTAAGGTGTAAATCCAAGCATATCTCTTAAATCATCCATGAACCTAAAATAGAAAACAGAAGTAGTTCTCAATTATAAGCTATTGTTAGTACAGAAAGAATATTTAAAATTTAAATCGGTTGAGCATTGTCAAGGATACCTCCGTTATTAAGCTAGTTCTGATTTGTGTTAATTCAATATCCATTTGGTGTTTACCAGTATCTAATATTATCCAGCATCTAACAATTGTGTGTTGTTTATGCCTCATTTGACATACTACAATGTTGAAATATATCTGTGTCGTTGCTTCTTTTATGCGCATATACCTCTACAAATTAAAGCAAGAAGCTTTGCCGACGTCTCCTGCCAAGAAAGACTTTATACTTGGGACTTGATATTATCATTAGTACATAGTACTGCTCTCAACATTTATCTTTATTACTGTAAGTTATTTATTATTACTATAAATTATTACTACTGTCACATCCTGTTCCTGGCTGCAGATCTTTTCTGGCAATGGCTTCTGGTATCCAGTACTCTTTTTACAATTGTTGTTTAGTTTTTCTTGTTTTTTCTGGTTTTCTATTCTATGTCTGGTTTTCTTTATGCTGTGTTTTCTGGGTTAATTCCTTTATTCCGTTCCTGAAATTCCCAGTCTCTTGGATTCCTTTAAATGTTTGTTTTTTGTTGCCACACCTGTTCCTTTGCCATTAGTCCATTTTGTTTCAGTCTGTTCCTGCAGGCAGTGGTTTCATTTCCTCTGCTCCTTTCCTTGCAGGTAAGTACTGTGTGTGTTTTATTATTGTACTTTTAGTCCTGTATATCTAGGCAGTTAGGACCCACCGTAATTGGAGTACTTTGGTGCAGTAGTGGGCTGCATGCATCTTCGCCATTTATGTATGTCTAAATCTCCAATGTTAAATACATATATAGTACTTGGTTATTTCTCCTCTTGTTTTGCCTTGTATCTCTTGTCTTGTTTTGTTTTGTTTTGTCTTGTATTCCCAGTTCATGTACAGTCCTGTACTGTCCATGTTCTGTTCTTGTTTCCCTCATGTCTTGTGTACATATTCTGGGTTCTGCTTTCTTTCCTGCTCTGGTTCTGGGTTCTTCTAGTCTTGTCTTGTTATCTTGTTTGGTGCCTGTTCTAGTCTTGCCTTGTTTCTAGTACTGGATACATTTATGCTGCAGAGCCTCCCTATCCAGATCCTGGGAGGTCTGCATATTATCATCTAGCATCTGGTTACCCTGCACCAGGCCCTGATAGTTCATTTCCATGCTGTGACTCCTATCTTCATCATCAGGCATACAGGGGCCCCGGTCTCTGGACCTCCCCCCGTGGCAACTACCACTTATTGAATTATTATTTTTCTATTATTATTTTTAGTGCTAGCTGTTTGCTATTTTTGTATATCTGTCAATTAGAGGTTTGAGGGAGCCCCCTACTTTCAGGTGAACTGCTATCCTTTCTCTTTATTCAGTTATCTAGCGCTTATCTACTCCTCTTTGTTTTTTTGTTTACCATGATGAGCTAGCTGTTAAATCCATACTATTTCCTGTATTATATATTTAATACCATAAGACTAAACTTGTTTTCTGCTGTGCTCCTTTTGAGTTCAATATAAGAGAACAAATTATTATATGTCCTATTTATCTGCTAGGTTTTTTTTTTTACATTAAATAGAATGTTGCATATCGTTCACATGCATCTCTGGCTTATGTTTTAAGTTATAAATGTCATTATTTATGCTGAAAAATGTATGTACAAACAATAAAGTGATATAAAAAGTCTTACTTATTTCACACTTTGGAAAATGATTTTTTTACATTTTTTTTTTTACTTACTTGTCTATCCCATATATCCAGGCAATAGTAACGTTTTCTAAAATAACAATGACGAGAAGAGGTAATGTGGCTGAATAATCATCAAACATGGTAACAAAGTAGTTTCCTGAGCGCTGTACAAAGAGTAAGCCAATGCAGAATGCCATAAGACAACATCCAACTTAAAAGGACATGGAAAGAAAAAGAGAGAAAAATAAAATTAGTGACATTATTTTTATTATTGTTACACTGGAATACATAATGCTGAATAACCCATTTCTACTAGTGGCATGACATTTTGAGCAAAATAAACAAATTAATTTTGCAAATTTTGTATTCTGAATAACTAACAGAAGTTTGTTAAGTGCATAAATGTATATAATCTCAAATTGGTTTTGGTGCAAATGTCACCATATTTTAAGCTATCTTGACATAGACATTCCAGATTGCATAAATATATTTTCATCTTTAATTTTCTTCACTCTGACATTACTGTCATTTCGAATCCTTATCTCTAGCAAGACTACAATATGGCCATTACAACACATGTGTGCACCCTTTGTTCCTTTCAGTAGAGAAAGTCATGGGTTTGCTGTGCATACACAGTGTATGTTTCACCCACATAATAAAACTCACTGGAGGTTTTAATTAAAGGGGTTTTTCTTTTTTCATGAGAGGGCACTGTGTTTGCAATTGCATACAGCTAATAAAAAATATACAAGGATTAATTTCCCAAACAGTGAATAGTGGTGGATTAAATATGAAAAGCAAAAATTAGGTTAAAATAGCTTATTTAAAAAAAAATCTATATATATATCTATATACACTGAACATAATTATAAACGCAACACTTTTGGTTTTACCCCCATTTTCCATGAGCTGAACTCAAAGATCTAAGACTTTTTACAAATCTGTCTAAATATGTGTTAGTGAGAACTTCTCTGAGATAATCCATCCACCCCACATGTGTGGGATATCAAGATGCTGATTAGACAGCATGATTATTGCAAAGGTGTGCCTTAGACTGGCCACAATAAAAGGTCACTCTAAAATGTGCAGTTTTACTGTATTGGTGGAGTTCCGGGGGGGTCCGAAAACCAGTCAGTATTTGGTGTGACCACCATTTGCCTCACGCAATACAACACATTTCCTTCGCATAGAGTTAATCAGGTTGTTGATTGTGGCCTTTGGAATGTTGGTCCACTCCTCTTCAATGGCTGTGCGAAGTTGCTGGATATTGGCAGGACCTGGAACACGCTGTTGTATACGCCGATCCAGAGCATCCCAAACATGCTCAATGGGTGACATGTCCAGTGAGTATGCTGGCCATGCAAGAACTGGGATGTTTTCAGCTTTCAGGAATTGTGTACAGATCCTTGCAACAGAGGGTCATGCATTATCATGCTGCAATATGAGGTGATGGTCGTGGATGAATGGCACAACAATGGGCCTCAGAATCTTGTCATGGTATCTCATGCAGATGAGCTTCTCTGAGACGGTTTCTGACAGTTTGTGCAGAAATTCTTTGGTTAAGCAAACCGATTGTTGCAGCAGCTATCCGGGTATCTGGTCTCAGAAGATCTTGGAGGTGAAGATGCTGGATGTGGAGGTCATGGGCTGGTACGGTTACACGTGGTCTGCTGTTGTGAGGCTGGTTGGATGTACTGCCAAATTCTCAGCAACGCCTTTGGAGATGGCTTATGGTAGAGAAATGAACATTCAATTCACGGACAACAGCTCTGGTGGACATTCCTGCAGTCAGCATGCCGAATGCACGCTCCCTCAAAACTTGTGACATCTGTGGCATTGAGCTGTATGATAAAACTGCACATTTTAGAGAAGCCTTTTATTGTGGCCAGGTGGATGGATTATGAGGTGGATGGATTATCTCAGCAAAGGAGAAGTGCTCACTAACACAGATTTAGACAGATTTGTGAACAATATTTGAGAGAAATAGACCTTTCGTGTACATAGAAAAAGTCTTAGATCTTTGAGTTCAGCTCATGAAAAATGGGAGCAAAAACAAAAGTGTTGTGTTTATAATTTTGTTCAGTGTATCTATCTATATATCTATCTATATATCTGTCTATGTATCTATCAGTTGCTGGATCTATATAGTTATCTGTCTATCTGCGTTTGCAAAGTCGTTTATATATTTTTTTTTTTGTAGACAGTATTGTATCTCAGTATATATCTGGCAATTTGAAATTGAAATTAACTTGTAGCAACGGGGATTAAAATAAGATGCCAGTATCATTGCATTTAGCACTGCTACTTCATTTAGTCACGTCAACAGACACGTTTATATGAAATATACTACTTACTGTCAAAGAGAAATTACAGATGTGAGTGTAACTCACAACAAATAACATTCTAATACACTACTTGTGAATTTTACTAACCACTGAATCATATCTAGCTAAGCAGCTGGCTAAGGAAAACAAGAAATTGTGTTTTAAAATACATAAAGTGTTGTCAGTGTGTGTGATAACATCTTGTGGATTATATTTTAGTGAACAAACCTCATAATAAATACTTAGGAATAGATAAAGTAATGGCATACCAGTAAGATATTCTTTCCGCACTTTAAACGTATCAACAATAGGGGTGGTAATTCCTTCGATGGTTCCAAACATACTTCCAAGGCCCAAATTTACCAACATGAGAAAGAACATCACTGACCAAAAAGGTGCAGCAGGGAAATGTGTCATAGCTTCTGTGAAAGCAATGAAAGCCAGACCAGTCCCCTGGACAGACTGTGAAAAAAGTATGGACAAGGGTACAATGCACTTTTAAAACATAGATTAAAAACATAATGTGTCATTAAATTAAAAAAACAACATTTATTTCATATCAAAAGCTTGTATATAGACAACAATGGATATTGAATACAAAATTTTATAATGTGATTATTACTATATTGTGACAAAAGCTCTTTTCATGGCAAACGTCTTTTACAAACGTTTGCCATGAACGCCTGTAGGAGTGTGGAAGCTGGCCTCCTGCTGACCGACTATGGTCCAGGTCTGAGACCCCGCTGAGGAGTTACCCTGCTCAGCTGTCATTAGCAGCTTTCCAGCGGTGCCCTTGGTTTGGCACTTTCCCTTCATTCAAATTAAACCAAATGCTAGCTCCCTGGCAGCCGTTCACATTTACAAATCCACGAACGGTCCTCAGCGGTACTTAGTCGCAACCGATTTGGAACTGTTTTTGGCTAGGTGACCTTGCGGTCCCTGGACAACTTTGTCCAGGGTTTTGAACCACAAGAGAGCAATTTTTAGAGGGAAGGTGTCTGAGACTAAGGGGAACAAATGCTGAAAGCCAGGTGGTGCACCCCGTATTTCAGCCGCAGGAGCTCCCAAAAGTTGCCTGGCAAAGGCACAAAATGCTCTGGAACTATTTTGGGCATAGGACCATGTGTGCGACTGGTCAGAACTTTGCCACAGTGGCGATATCCCTACACTACATGGATCTTAGCACTATTTGGACAACTTGGGCACTCAGATCAGGGCTGTTTAGGGATGTAGGACATGTGGACTTAATATATGTTTTATGATGTTTTGGAGTACTTTTATGTTTTAATGTTTGGCTCTCTGTTCCTGGGAAATAATTAGTTTACCAGTCTTTGACTCAATTATCTCTTATGCCCAGAGATTCCTGGGAGGGTCTTGTATTGTATTGTTTGGAGATCCCCTGAGGTATGTGCATAAAAGGCAATGAGTCTGGCTCATTAAAATCAGTTTTACACCCATAACTATGTGTCGTCTAGTTACTGGGAGGGGAAAGGGCTATTCACTGCTCAGCACTTTGTTCCAGCTTGTGGAGAATTTAGCGGAAAAAGTCCTTGTAAGGACTATAGCTCCCAGGATTGTGTAGTGTCCAGTCCCTGGGAGATAATAGAGCTAGTCCCCTATCCTGCTCCAGCACGAAGAGGCTCCAGACGGACCCCAGTAAAAACAAGGCGACTGGGACAGAAGTGCTGAGGTTTTCCCCGATTCTAGCTAAGAAGAGATCCATGGTGGAGGTATCCAGCCAGGATACATGGAAGTCTACTACATATATAATCAAAATTTCTTTGGGAAACAGTGATGCAAAATGTGCCACTTTCCAACATAAATCAAATGGATTAGACAGCTTTATGAATAACATATAGTTGAAAGGTTGCAATAATTAAAACATTAGGTTTGTGCACAGTGAAATAAAGTGATTTATCTGAAATATAATAATAATAATTTACTTTGGGGGTCTGAAGTTTTGTTACATGGTATGTTGGTATGGACAAATTGAATTTATGCAATCGATTCAGGAAAAAAGATTGGATATTCCAAAAATGGGCAAAAATGGGCTAATAAGTGTACCGCAAAATGTAAGTATTATATAGTATATTATATATTTACGTATTTTGCAGTACACTGATAGGCTCATTTTCACTCCATGTGGTTCACAGATCAAGTGAGAAGAAGTAACTAATAGAGTTAAAAGGAGGAAGAGCAGTGCAAGAAATTCTATATTAATGTATTATATGTTTATTAAATATATAATATATATTAATATAGATTTTTTTTTTACTGCTCCTTCTTATTTCCCTCTCTCTGTTGGTCACTTCTCACTAGACCTATGAATAAAATCAACATTTATTGGCTCTCCTCTAGCTATGAATCATCTTTTTTCCCATTAATCCTCTTTTTTTGGGAGCTCCTTTGGAGGTGACCACAGGAAAGCTTAAATTGAGGAGTCTCTTGAAGCAGTTTATACTGCAAGTAATTATTGCAAGTTAGCATGTAAATCTCCCCTGTTAAAATTAGTGTAGGACCCACCGATATTGGGGTAATGTGACCTAGTGATGGGCTTCACACGATATGGCTACATGGTGGAACTGAATCCCCATATTTAATTGCTAAGATAGGTGATATTAAGTAGCCTTGTTAAATGTTAAGCTGTATTTTTGTTTGTGTGTGCGTTGTTCCTTTAACTGTATTTTGTAAATGTTTTGGTCTTTACGGCAGCACCACTGCTTTAAAAAAAGCATGTTCTCTGTGTGCCTCCAATTCACTTGGAATCCATTCAAATTCACTATAATTCACATTTTACTGAATAACCCTGCCATTTAAAGACTACATCACAGCATGGGCACTACTTTGCATTATGCAACATAGTAACATAATATGAACATTAATAAATATCACAACAAAAGATAAAACTTACTTTGTTAAGTTCATCTTCAATCTGGCAAGCAGAGAGTCCAAGTTGATCAAATTCTTCTTCTTTTACCTTCTTGATGATATCATACACTAGCTGGTAGTCCATTGCTGTGATTCTTGTGAAATTGATATGATGGGGGATTATATCTCTGCTCACATTTCCTAATTCCAAAAGTTTAACAATCTTCCCAGTGTTCCTGTAAAAAAGAACATATATTAACCCATCGTCCCCTTTTAGTGATTAGGAATATCGCAGATAGAAATAAAGGAAGGCTCAATCTTACTGAGTTATGCAGCTCTCATTCATAATATTTGCTTTAAATCCCAATACTGCAAACACTACCAACGTAGCCAAGACAGAGGTGAAAAAGTTGATTAATGACACCAAGACAGCATCAAAATGACAGTTGTTATCTCGTTTGTTGTAGCTTGAAAAAGCGATGACTCCTCCAAATCCCAATCCCAATGCAAAGAACACCTGGGTGGCAGCTTCTCTCCATACCTTGGGCTCCAGCATGATCTCAAGCTGTTTGCAAAGAAACAAAATAGCTATTTTTAATAACAATAAAGTGACAGTGATAATTCAAGCCCTTTAAATGTAATAAATGTATATCTTACATGTAATTGAACATGTACTGTCATGTAAAATACATACATCTCTACGAATTTATATCCTCATTTTTTTAGGGTGAGGGTCTCTGCATCATGATTGGTGACTAGGGAGTTCTGCCACCAATTCAGTTTCTTAAAGACCATTTACAAGTCTGTGGCTCCTGAGGTCCATCCAGAGTCATTTTATCCACTATATATCTATGTGTTTATGTTTCAGCGCATCTAGCACTGACTGATTAATTTAAAAGTTGTGCATGTTTAGGGAGTATTTAGGGCTAAGGAGATAACACAAAAAACACAGAGACTGAAGGAAAGCAGAACAATTTACATAATATTCTATACATGTTTAAGGTTCACTGTGCTTAATGGTTTATTTGTTTGTCCTTTCCAGGTATCTAAAGGTAGAAGCTTTCGCACATAGAATGGGTTGTACCTGTAATTTAGTAGGTAGCAATAAATACCTAAATTCCCCCTAACTTACCTGCCAGCATTTCACATGAATAGACCTAGGGAAACGAAACTAGGAACATTTTCTAATACCCTTTAGAATTTTCGATGAATGCCAAAAATAACATTTCCATTTATAAAATTTTACTTTGAAAACAAAATAACCAGCTACTGATCTAATATTTTGGCACTTATTTATTCGTTGGACAGACAAGTACATTTACACTGAAAAAAATTATACACGCAACCCTATTGTTTTTGCCCCCCATTTTTCATAAGCTTTTTCTATGTACACAAAAGGCCTATTTCTCTCAAATATTGTTCACAAATCTGTCTAAATCTGTGTTAGTGAGCACTTCTCCTTTGCCGAGATAATCCATCAACCTCACAGGTGTGGCATATCAAGATGCTGATTAGACAGCATGATTATTGCACAGGTGTGCCATTATGAGACATTATTATAATTCCATTATGATTATGTTAAATATTAGTATATGATTTAGAAAAATGTGTAATGTCAAGATTATAAAGTAATTACTGATAAAGAGAGTTACCGAATGAACTGTACAGAACATAAAAGTGATATGCAAGCGACAACCTCAATTGGTTGTTCCAATTTGAAAGATTCATAAATGAAGTGTAATGGCTGAATATTCATTAAGGTACAAATTGCGGTAACTTCAAATCCAAATTGCATATTGTAGGCAAAAACAGCTATTCTGGAAACATTTTCAAACTTTGCTATATTTGCAATTGGTTTTTGCTTTTTTTTAGCCTCAATTTTGCCAGTTAGATTTAAATTTGGCTTTATTGACTAAGCACCCATTTGTGAATTTTATTCTAATCGCATCTTTCAATACCGAACACTAGGTGGCACTTGAATCCATAGCTCAGTCACAAAAAAGCAGCAATTTTTTAGCTTAACATTAAATGGATTTTTTTGAGCATATTACCCTCATAAGAACTTTGTAAAATGCCATTTTCCACGAAGATGCTATAAGCCACCTAAGAAATTTGGTGCACAAAACATGCGACTTAATCAGGCTTGTCTGCTATTACATTTTCTTCATATATTCAGTTTAATGGTGCAATAAAGTGGTTTAGCGTGGCAATTTAAAAATAAAGATTATATTTATTATTATTATTGCCATTTATATAGCACCAACAGATTCTGTAGCGCTTTACAATATTATGAGAGGGGGGATGTAACTATAAATAGGACAATTACTAGAAAACTTACAGGAACAATAGGTTGAAGAGGACCCTGCTCAAATGAGTTTACAGACTATAGGAGGTGGGGTATTAGAAACGTTAGGACAGGAAATATCAAATAGGGTGGGAGTGAAGCAGAGCTGGAGGAGAGAGTAAAGCACTGTCCTATAGGAGAGAGCAAGAGACAGGTATGTAAGGTAGAGATTACTCTGGGAGGCCACAAGCTTTCCTAAAGAGATGGGTTTAAGGCCCTTCTTAAATTATTGAAGACTAGGGGAGAGTCTGATGGCAGTAGGCAGGCTATTCCATAGGAAAGGAGCCGTCCGTGAGAGGTCTTGCAAGCGCGAGTTGGCCGTACGGGTGCGAGCAGCGGTCAGGAGGTGGGAACAAGGAGAGGCATACCTATGGATCAGTGAAGAGATATAAGAGGGGCTAGAATTGTTCAGTGCTTTAACCCCTTAAGGACACATGACATGTCTGACATGTCATGATTCCATTTTATTCCAGAAGCTTGGTCCTTAAGGGGTTAAATGTATGGGTTAGCACTTTGAATTGACTCCTATAGGATAATGGGAGCCAATGTAAGGACTGGCAGAGAGGTGAGGTGTGAGAGGACCGACTAGAGAGGAAAATCAGTCTAGCTGCAGCATTCATTACAGACTGTAGTGGGGCAATATGGATTTTGGGGAGACCAATCAGTAGAGGGTTACAGTAATCCATGCAGGAAATTACTAGAGCATGGACAAGCTCCTTGGTAGCATCTTGTGTAAGAAAGGGGTGGATGCGGGCTATGTTTTTAAAAGTGTGAGAATCAAAGATGAGACCAGAGTCAAGTATGACACCAAGTCAGCGCGCTTGCAGGGATGTACTTATGTGGATATCACTGACTTGAAGGGAGAGCGAGAGAGGAGGATCAGTTTTAGGAGGAGGAAAGACAAGGAGTTCAGTTTTAGAGAGATTGAGTTTCAGAAAGCGTGAGGTCATCCACTCAGAGATGGAAGAAAGGCAAGCAGTGACACACCTTGCAGGATGGCAGGGGAGAGGTCTGGGGAGGAGAGGTATATCTGAGAGTCATCAGCATACAGGTGGTAGTCGAATCCAAAAGAGACAATAAGTTTACCAAGAGAGGCAGTATAAAGAGAAAATAGAAGGGGCCCAAGGATAGAGCCTTGGGGAACTCCAACCGAGACAGGATGAGGGGAGGAGGTATCCTTGGAAAAGGAGACACTGAACGAGCGTTGGGAGAGATAGAAGGAAACCAAGAGAGGACAGAGTCACAGAGACCGAGCGATTGAAGAGTTTCTTTTTTTTCATAAAAAAAGAAAATATAATACAGTGTATGGGTTTGATACCAAAATAAGTTAAGCTTGAAATCTCCAATATGGATTCCAATTCACCATAATCGCCTACTTAATGTCAGGCCTGCGAACAATCTGGTACATCATTCTTAGCACATATCGTAGAGATGAATCATTCTTAGCACATATCATAGAGATGAACTGTTAGATTTATCAAGGACCAAAACTGAGATTCCAGTGTATTTCTTTGTAAGAAGATACCTTGGATAGACCCCTGTTAGCATTATTACTATTCCATTAGCTGTAATTAGAGAAGAATTAGGTGCAATATGTAAATAAGGTTACAGTTAGTTATACTGAATAGGTTTATATTATTATATTGGAAGTCCCGGCACATGGGCATTTTTTTGTGCAATGTGGAAGATAGCATACAGCTACTTTTGCTGGTTACGTTTTTCCATATTTTCTTTTTTTTTTTTTTTTTGCCTGGAAAGTGGAGTTAATCAGCTGCTTTTCTACAACTCCCAGACAAGTTTACTATGCATATAAAGCACCTCTTTATTTTGTATTTTTTTTTATTATTAAGTGTTCTTGCATAGCAAGACCACTTAATGTTATCTCACATATATATTATTCTTATTCTTATTTTAGCCAAATTTACCAACCTAACTCCTCCCACAGTTTTTACACTACATAGACCATAATATACCAAAACGTGCGGATTGTTCCCGATTGGTGTGCTATTACTTTGTGGAACGTTTCGCCGAATGGTTCACGGAATATCGTCGTTCTTGTGGCGAAATTGGTCCCATAGGAATGAATGGCAAAATGTTCAAAACTAGAGTGGGAGCTGGCAAAAGCTGAAAAATCAGGACATGATTTCTAAACTGCCACCACTCCCTTATTTTCAGGCCCACCTACACAAATCTTTTATCAAAACGTTCAGCTATCCCTGCTGCCACTAAACATGTCAACGGCTAAGCCATAGTCCTGATAGTTTTCACAATATAATCATTTGTTTGCAACTAACGCCGTCCATTGACATTCATTGAAACTCCACTCTAGCCAGCTCAAACTTGAAGGGCAATTTCTAAACTGCGACTGTGCCTTCAATTTTAATACTTCAGAGACATACTATGCATCAAAATGTAGGTCTGGGTCTTGTGATTCTCACAATATAAAGCTCTTTGCTGTAGGATTTATAGTTTTTAAAATACGACCGTTTGAAGATGGCAACCGCCAAAATACTCTAACCTGTGCCAGGCTGCAGCAGCAAGTGATGTCATAGACAGGGCCTTTTGAACACCTGCTAATGTTTTTATAAATGTATGGTTTAATGTAACTGTGCAACAACGTTGCAATTAAATGTGTTATATAAATGATAACAGTTACTCCATCCACTCCAGTTGTAGACTACTGGTGGAGGCAAGAACACTTCACACAATTTCCCCAGAAATTGTAGCTTTTCTAGTTATTATTATTTTGGGGGGCATATGTATTTCTGTATGTTTAAAAAAAAAAAAAAAAAAGAACATCCCCAGCCTGGAGTGTCCTGTTATTGTTTCCACACAGACGCAAATGTATTAAATACAGTCTGATTAGAATCATTGATATACATCGATGTTGTGTTCCTATTGGCTGCATATACACACAGTGCGCAACTAAAATGACTAAATATAGCAAAAATAGATTGTTAAGCACGTTGTTATTTTTCCCTAGAGGACACAATGTGTTTGAATGAAGGACAATTGACCATTAGTCTGATGTTTACTAACGCCGATTAGTTTTTCCCCGAAGGCATGTTATCATGAACAAAAAAATAGACAGAGTTGAGATTGTACGTCATAAAGTTGAGAAGTTTAATGATAGAATTAAAGGGACACTATAGTCACCAGAACAACTACAGCTTAATTTAGGGGTTCTGGTGTCCCTGTAGGCTTTTTAATGTAAACACTGCCTATTTCAAGAAAATACATTGTTTACATTACTGTCTAGTAACACCTCTAGTAGTACTCATTCGACTGCCACTAGAGGTGCTTTCTGTGTCAATGCATCTCTATTAGGAGTTGCTGATTGGCACAATGAGGCAATTTTTCTGTCTCTGAGCAATATCCTCCCAATGCTTTCCAAGTTTGATGATCTCAGCCATGGAGGTGGAGCAAGGTAAGGCCAACCACAGTTATTCCAGCATAGCATGGGAAAGGTGAGTAAAAAGCAGGGGGTGCCTAGGACCTAAATAGTGGTTTAACACTATAGTGTCAGAAATGTTTGTGTTCCTGACCCTATAGTGTTCCTTTAATCTATATATCTGTCCACTGAATAAGTCATATCAAAGTTTTGCCCAAAACTGCATATCCTATATAAAATGAGGAAATTCTTATTTTTATAAGAAATTATGGGATATAAGTAATTCATATTTAAATATATGTATAAGTAAGCCTTTCTGTAGGCACCACGGCAACAAGAATTTTGGTCCTAAGTTGTTGCAATTGTCATACAGTTATTATATGTTTACCTTTGGTGTGAACATGTGCCGGATCCCATCGACAGAGCCATTTAGTAATAAAGCTCTCACAAGAAAACATGTAAGGACGACATATGGAAATAGAGAACTGAAGTACATCACCTATGGATAAAAGACAATATCATGTAGATACTAACATGGTAATGTGCCTGAACATTCATTTGTTTTCCACAAGCAAATCATTTTGACTTTATTTTCCATTTCTGTCTGTTCACAAAGGTCTCTATAACTTGACATCCAAACCCTGTTCTTTTATTAACTATCTAGAGGTCTGATCCTTCTTCAGCCACCAAAACATTATCTTAATTAAAGGAATTGAATTTCTGTTCTGTATCTTGGTAACAGCTTTCATAAAGTAACCTCACACATCATTAATATTATTAGTAGTATGTTTTTTATGAGTATCATGCAGTGTTTATAGTCATGTTTAACCCCTTAAGGACCAATCTTCTGGAATATAAGGGAATCATGACATGTCACACAGGTCATGTGTCCTTAAGGGGTTAAACAACTAAAAATTAGGATATTAGTGAACAACATGGTTTCAAGCATTTGAAATCAAATGTTTTATTGTTACTGTACAGAGTAGGTCAAATTAAATCATTGATAAAGTATATTGAAGTATTACATTTGTCCTGACAATGACAAGTGACAAAGTAAATAATACAATCATTACACCAGTGTTGATTAACTTCAGCTCTGCAAATATTGATGAACTACATTTCTTTCTGCTTAAAGCGAATCTATAGTGCCAGCAAAACAAAGTTGTTTCCCTGGCACTATAACCTCCTCCTCCCTTGTGCCCTCCCCCTACCAGGATGCAGAAGGGGTTAAAATCCTCTTCTGTTACTTACCTCAGTCCAGCACCAGCCCAGGTCCACATTTGCTCCTCAATAGCCACGCTCACATTATGATTTCCCCATAGGAAAGCATTATACTGTGCTTTCCTCTGTGGTTTTGTGTGACATTCCCATGCCCATCGCAATGCATAGCATTAGGACGTCCAGCATCAGAGGTTGTTACCCCACCAAGCTAATTGCAATTTCTTAAAAGGGACCTGGGACACTGCACCCAGACCACTTCAATGAGCTGAAGTGATCTGGGTGCCTATAGTGTCCCTTTAAAGCAATATCTGCAGTCTCAAAGTAAGCCATCAATGAACTATAATATGAGCCATTACTATCTGTATATTTACTTAACAGCTTACATTTCTAAATAACACAAGCATTTATTTTGGAAATATGATAAGTGAGAATGCACGTTATCTTGCTTACAAGGCCGTTCAACACAGCCATTGATTCATAAAGTGCTATCACATACACAGAGATGTATCATAAAAACAGTGGATCTTTGTTGTTGTTTTATGTTGTACTTTAAAAAAAATTTTTACAATTACATGCGGTCTATTCAATAAGCAGATAATTGTAGTGTATTTCAATTGGAATTGCAAATCTAGTCTAAAAAAAGTCTAATACACCCAAGCTGTGATTATAGTTAAGTTGGAAGATTTTCCCAAATCAGCTATTTTTGTCCAAATGTTTCAATTCAATTTTTAAATTGCTACAATTGCTGTTTGGTGAATAAAACCCCATGTTGGAGACAATATACCATACATGCCACGTTTTTGTTCGTTGTAAACAGGTTTGTCAATCAGAACGATATCAGTGAACTGAAAAACAAACGACAAAACGTAGTCAGTCTATAATAGTTCATCTATGGCTCTAGCCAAGTTGGAGAATTTTTCCAAATCAGCTCTTTTAGCCTAACCTTTGTAAATTGATTTTGAATTTATTACAGTTCAATATTAATTGAAAAAACCTCAGAGTATATACTCACTTTCCCAGAAGACTGGATGCCTTTGATCATAGCAAGACAGACTAAAATCCAGGCAGCAAGTAAACAAAGAGTCATCTTCCAATTAAGTCCTCCACCTTCTGTAATTGAGTTTGAGATATTCAAAGCTTCTCTATACCAGTAATATGTAGTTGCTGAGCTTTTCTCACATTCGGGTTCCACAACTACAATACAGGAATGTCAGAGAATAAATGTTAGAGAATGTTAGAATGAGTGTTAGAGAATGAAATACATTTTCTAGGAGTATTTTCTGTAACTAGTCAATAGATTAGAATTGATACTTGAGGTGTAGACCAAACATTATACAGCTTGACTGCATATCAGTTGTCAGCTTGCCACTTAGTGTAGCGCTTCTCCCCTAGTGTAGAACATTTAGAACAAATGTTTAATATGTGCATTAATAATATGCTGATGTTCAAATAAATGAACTAATAATGATATAATTAGAACTGGCATTATTTGCATAACTGGAGGATTTTTAGCATCACCCCAATGGCCAATAAACTGTAAGCTCATCTGCCACTTCAAGGCGAAATTCTAGCTAACAATTCCACTTTCTGCTTTCAGCTAAAAGGTAAAATCTCTAACGATACAGAATGGGGTAATTTTCTAAACCCACTTATTATCCGTTAATAGGGAACACATTGGGGGGGCAGCAACAGTTACTGAAAAAGGGCAAGATTAAATGAACACAGGTACAGGATAAAGAGGTGTGAATTTCTACATTTCATTTTACTTTTCAAACCTCATAAATACATGTTTGGTAAATATTGGGCATAAGTAAAAATTCTGAGAAATGGCAGTTCCCCTTTAACAAACAGCCAGGTACCTATGCATGTTTTTGTGTGTATGTTTTAGTATTCATATGTGTGTCTGTATTTACACAGACCCTAACCCTAAACCTCTCCTTAAGGGTTACTCCAGTCACCATGACCACTTCACTTCACATTAGATCTCCCATGCCGGCTGACTTCGGTGGGGGAGGAGAGAAGGTGGAACCGAGCCAGCACAGAGGGACATTGACGCTGGACCCAGGTACGTGACAGAAGGGTTTTTAACCTCTTCTGCAGCACAGGGGGGGGCTTGATGGAGGGGGAAGCAATACTGCCAGGAAAACAAGTTTGTTTTCCTGTCACTATAGTTTCCTTTTAAGGGGAAAAGAGCCATGTAAAATGTACTAATCAGACACAGTCAACAGGCTTAGTTGTTGTTTGACCATAAAATACAATGGGGAGGACATGATATCTATGACACTTTGACTGTCCTATAACTGTTGGCACCAAACCTTGTGGTTCCAGCATCTCTAAAATTGTTAAAGTCCTGATTTATAACAGTCTTTAAAGTTTCCAGTGAATAGTCACTGAGTATATATATACACATTATAGAAATATAGATTCCACCACAACACCTACTTCATTACATATTCCCATTTAGCAGGTAATGCCTGCTTTAAAGGGATACTACTGGTTAGAACGGATCCTTTGGAATATGTAACAAACTATTGATAGCAGGGTCACTGTCCGTAATTGGTCAAATTCTTGTTTCCTGGATAATCCATCACCTATTGGTTAAGCTCCCTCTTAGCTGATAGGACAAGAATATTAAAATTAAGGATATTGTAAAAAGGAGTCTCCTCCCCCTAAAGAGCAGTATTTTGTTCATGTCCTTCAGCTGATAGGCAGCATACCAATTTTAATCTATAGTTCACCTGCCATTAGCTTTCCACTATGGCTTCCCTACAGAGTTCAACCTCTCTCCCTAGAGAAGATCCCACATACAGTCGAAGGTTACTGTAGTGGAGCTCCCTGTACCCCGGCTGTGTACTTCCACCCAGGATCCCTTCCCAGGTGGAACCGGGGAAAACTGAAGCTCTCCTGCCTCAGTCGCCGCAGCTTGACAGGGGTCCTTCTGAAGCTTTTACGCCCAACCAGGCTGCAGCTCACCATCCAGGTCCCCTCTGCCTTTTCCACTGCAGCCTTTCTTCCAGGCAGGTATTGTCCCCTATGCCTATTCCACTACAGTCCTTCCTCAAGGCAGGTATACACCTCTGTCTGCAATGTGATTTTTATTGCCTTTACAAAGGCACTTGCAGCTCTCAGACCTGGGTCTCTTGATTTATCCAAGGGCACGAGAGATCATGCAGCCAGCCAACAGGTACGACAACTCTGTGGGTGGGATCCCTAAAAATTCACACAGGACACCGTTCCAAATGGAACTAACATATAGTACTTTATTTTTCTTGGGACTAGCCCATAAGTTCATTACATACATTGCAGTGACAAACATAATAAAATTCAAATATCCAAAACATGTCACAAAATATACAGAGAATTATAATAGCATAATGACATATTTATAAAGGTATGGGGAAGACAATAATGAACAGAAAATAGCTCTCCTGCCTGAAGAATTAGCAATGTGCAAATCCACAAGAATATGCAAATTAACTAGACTTGCTATTCAGGTAGTGAATATTGCTGTTGCTACCAACAGAGGGTGCTTTACAGGTTCCATAGCCAAATCCACTAGTTGGTAACAAGTATCAGTAGTACAGGAGAGCACACGAAACAATTAACAATATACAAACACAATATAAACACCCTGAACCTATAATGGGTACAGGGTGACTTAGACATAGGAACAATTTAGGAACCTTTGTAAAGTGTCCTTTTGCTCCCAGTAGTCACAGTTAGTATAGTAGTCTATGGTAACTGAAGAGATAGTTAATGAAGATATGGTAAATTTTCTGCATTGCATACATGAGGTTTATCAGCCATTCTTTTCTTATGTTACTTATGTAATTTGTTAACATAGATTATTGTTGCTTCCCATTGCTCCCTTAGTCTTTTGCTCCTGTCCCCCCAACTTGGGTGTCCTAAGATGGCTGTTGGCATTCAGTAGAGTGCTCCTCCCATGTACGAGTTCTCATTTCCTTTCTAAATCCTGTTGCAGTAATTGGTTCTCCTTTGGAGCTCCTGTTCCCTTAGGGATATCAGGCACTCAGTGCTACTTCCTACTTCCATGATCATCATTTCCAATATGGCTGACCTCTGTCTTTTGGAGTGTACCACATATGCAAGACTGAAAGGAGGGTGTGGAAAGAATTGTCATCCTCCATACTGGCCCAGGAGTTCTTGGTTCCGTTTCTTCTTTGATTATCCCAGGAAGATCTTTGGGAGATTCCTGTCAAGAAGACACTTTTGTCCAGTCTTTCATGAAAACCCATCTTAATTCAACTGAGGACCTGGAGATCGAAAAAATAATCCCTAAAGCTAGAGGTCTCTCAGATATAGTGGTGTATACCATACCCAAATTCAGGAAGCCATCTATCTCCGATGTCTATTACAAGATATGGAAAGCTTATTGTGATTGAACTACTTCTTTGGATAAGGAAATATAATATGTAGATATTTCAGACTTATAGGAATTTTTCCGAAATGGCCTAGAAAAATGATTGAGTCTCTCTCAAGGTGCAATGTGAGCCTTTGTGACTATCACTAATTAAATGTGTCTTTCTTATTGCCATTAAACCTGCTCGCAGTGCTTCTGAAATTCAGGTTCTGTCCTTGGATGCTCCATTTACACAATTTGTGGGAGACACTGTAGTCCTTCATCCAGTTCCAGAATTCCTTCCTAAAGTCACCTCCAAGTTCCATATTAATCAGAATTTTTTTTGCTTTCCTTTTTTCATCTGATGAAGATGCTTTGTGGCATACCCTAGATGTGGTGAGAACTATTTGTATTTATCTGTTTAGAACTAAAGAGATTAGGAAACCAGCATACTGTTCATCATTCCTTTTGGACATCACAAGTGTGAAGTGGCCTCATTCTCCACTATCTGTAGGTGGCTTATGTCTGCTATTCAGAAGGCTTACAAGGTAGCTTGAAAGCCTATTACAGAAGGTATTATTATTATTGCCATTTACATATCACCAACAGATTCCGTAGCACTTTTCAATAGTATGAGAGGGGGGATTTAACAATAAATAGGACAATTACAAGAAAACCTACAGGAACGATAGCTTACAGTCTGTAGGAGGTGGGGTATAAAACAAATTAGGACAGAAAATAGCAATCAAATAAGGTAAGAGGGAAGCAGAGCTGAGGAGAGAGTAGAGTGCTGCCATTTAGGAGAGAGCAAGAGACAGGTATGTGAGATAGAGGTTACTCTAGGAGGCCATAAACTTTCCTAAAGAGATGAGTTTTAAGTCTTTAAATGATTAAAGACTAAGGTAGAGTCTGATGGTGGTACTCAGGCTATTCCATAGGAAGGAAGCCGCCCGTGAGAAGTCCTGCAAGTGTGAGTTGGCCATACAGGAGAAGGTCACGGGCAGAGCGGAGAGACAGAGAAGGGGCATACCTATGCATCTGTGAAGAGATATAAGAGGGGCTAGAATTGTTCAGTGCTTCATAGGTATGGGTTAGCACTTTGAATGGACTCCTATAGTATACAGGAAGCCAATGTAAGGACTGACAGAAGGGTGAGATGTGAGAGGACCGACTAGAGAGGAAAATCAGTCTGGCGGCAGCATTCATTACAGACTGTAGGGAGGCAATACGGCTTTTGAGAAGACCAATTAGGAGAGGATTACAATAATCCATGCAGGAAATTACTATAGCATGGACAAGCTCCTTGGTAGCATCTTGCGTAAGAAAGGGGCAGATGCGGGCTATGTTTTTAAGATGGAATCTACAGGATTTGGCAACATACTGGATGTGAGGCTCAAAGGTGAGACCAGAATCAAGTATGACGCCAAAACAGCGCGCTTGCAAGGATGAAGGGAGAATGAAAGAGTAGGATCAGTATTAGGAGGAGGGAAGACAATGAGCTCAGTTTTAGAGATATTGAGTTTCAGAAAACAGGAGGTTATCCAGTCAGAGATGGAAGAAAGGCAAACAGTAACACTTTGCAGGATGGCAGGGGAGAGGTCCAGCGAGGAGAGATATACCTGGGTGTCAATAGCGTACAGGTGGTAGTGGAATCCAAATATAGTTATAAGTTTGCCAAGAGAGGCAGTATAAAGAGAAAATAGAAGCGGACCAAAGAGAGAGCCTTGGGGACTCCAACCGAGACAGGACGAGGCGAGGAGGTATCATTAGAAAAGGAGACACTGAATGAGCGTTGGGAGAGATAAGAGGAAAACCATAAGAGGACAAAGTCACAGAGACAGAGTGATTGAAGAGTTTGAAGAAGGAGAGCATGATCAACAGTGTCAAAGGCATCAGAGAGGTCAAGAATAATTAGTATGGAGTAGTGGCCTTTGCATTTAGCTGTGATTAGGTCGTTAGTGACTTTGATAAAAGCAGTCTCAGTAGAGTAGAGAGGGTAGAAGCCAGATTGAAGAGGGTCAAGGAGAGAGTTGGAATTGAGGAAGTGAGACATACGGGTAAAGACAAGTCTATCCAGGAGCTTTGAGGAAAAAGGAAATAGGGATATGGGACGATAGTTCGAGGGGGAGGACGGGTCAAGAGATGTTTTTTTCAGGATAGGTACTACAGTGGCATGTTTAAGGTCAGCAGGGATAATGTCAGAAGAGAGAGAGCAGTTGAAGATGTGTGTTAAGGAAGGCACAAGACAAGGGGCGTGAAATCTGATAAGGTGAGATGGGACAGGATCGAGCGGGCAAGTGGTGGGGCGAGAGGAAAGGAGAAGCGCAGCCACCTCTTGTTTAGTAGCCAGCAAGAAAGTCTGAAAAAGTAGGAAAGGAAAGGTATCAAGGCTCACTATACGAGGACTATATCTGCATTTTGGGCATCATTGGCGCATACCTATACTGAGGAGATTTGTAAGGCAGCAGAATGGTCATCATCTAACACTTTTGTTATGCACAACCATCTGAATGTGGCCCCCTCTCCTGCCTCCTCCTTCAGAAGAAGTGTTTTACATTCAACAGTTCCTCATAAATACATTTTCATAATTTGTGACAGTTCCTGTGTATTTTCTTTCATTTCCCATCCATGTAAACTGTGGAAATCCCATAGGTGATGCTGACATGGATTAGTCAGGAAAACAGAAGATGTTTTCAATTCTTACCATAATTTTCTTTTTTAGGGGGAGGAGATAATGTTGTTAATTTAATTTTGAATTTTCCTTTCCTATCAGCTATGAGGGAGGAGCTTAACCCATAAGTCATGCTGACATGGATATTAGCCAGGAAAAGGAAATTATGGTAAGTATTGAAATAAATTTCTGATTTATTTTCTTTTGGTCACTTCAATATCTTATATTAAAATTGATATTGACATTATTTAGATTTAGATAATGCTCAGAGTAGTGGCAGCCTATGCTGTTCTTAAAATCTGGTCTTAAAGCAAAACTATACCTCCACTAATGGCACTGAGAGGCATCATCAAAGTCTTTGAGGGATTACAACCCTAATCATCCTCAGCCAAAATCAAAAGTATCACGTTCTTATTATAATCTTAAAAGTGTCTGGGGCTTTTGAAAGATTCAACCAGAGTCCAAATGTTGCCTGGCAGCCCCTTGATGGTTGATGTAAAGGCACATTTGAAACTGTAAAAAGATTTTGATAGCAAAATTGTCAGATGAGATTTTTGGGTAAACTCATAAAAATTAGCATTGGAATGTGTAATTTATTTTTTACGTTCTGTGCCAATTATATTTTGTTAATTTGCGTTGTATGTCTGGTTGACCTGGCACAGCCAAAACATAAGATGCAGATTAATTTAATCTATATAGTCGTATTTTTCTGCACAATAAAAGTGTATGTAAATGCACCCAGAGCATCACGAGATGATAACATTTCCCTAGACATATAAGTGCTGTGGTAGTAAGTGTTTTTTTTACTTACCTCCCTGCATTACTTACCCCAGTGAAAACTTCAATAATGTTTTTTTGGGATGAGGAAATGAGCAACTATCACTTTCACAGAAGTGACAGTTCACCTTTAAAGTGTCTTTGTCACCCTCTGGGGTCTGTGCATATTTTGCCAAGACCCTCGATAGTGACTTTGCCACTTGCTGAGTGGTGGCCACAAGATGCAGGGAAAGCAGAGTTTTATTTACTTGAACCTGTCCTTTTTGGCTGCCACCCTCTTTTTCTGCAGGATCCTCTTCAGTTCCAGAGCTTCATCTGCCAGAAAAAAAAGTCAATGCTGTACTCTGCAAGAGTAGAGCACTGATGTGTATGGAGACCACAGGAGTGACCATCACTAGTGTTCACTGGAGCTTAACAGAAGTTGCTTTATTTCAAGCTTTGTCAAACTTAGGAAATACCAAGTCTCTTTTGACTGAGTTGGAATGTCACTGAAATTCCAAAACAGTCAATGTGAGTATTTTATAAAGATTTCTCTTTATGAAATACTATTTTTCTTTGGAGGGAGGTGGAGGGGTTGAGGACTGACAGAGCTTTAAGGATTATTTTCAATTAAGAATAAACCACTCAATGAATGACAGCAGGGCTCTCTAGGGCTGCTCATAATAACCAGGACATTCCATGCTGACACAGGGACAAGGAGCAGAATGTAGTAATAATAATGTTTAATATAAAAAAGGTTTGTGGTCATGTCTCACAAGTATTAGTAGCATTTTTCGCCAAAGGGCACTGATCCCACGGCAATGGATGCTGAAACGACTGAGAGAAGTAAAATAAACTCCATCCAATAATGACATTGTAGTAAAGTGCCACAAACAAACATACCTGCAATACAAAAAGAAACTATGTTGTAATTTTACTTCTATTACTCCATCAGTTCACCACGATTCGAAACATCAACAAAACAGACCTCACGATTGCCGTATTAAAAAGTAGAGACTAATGTAAGAAAATGTAAATGACAAATGTTTTGCTTTTTCTAATTCTAAGAACATAAACATACTAAAAATAGGTAAAACACAAATATAAACAGATCCATACAGCTCTTCAAGTATTATATTTAAGGCAAAATTAGCATATAAGAACACTGAAAATTAATAATCAAGGATTTACGGTCTCTAAGTCCTCAATAGTGCATCAGAAATTATGTCAACACAATACTTCTGGGAATTAATTTTATCTCAACATCAAACAAAATGGAACTTGAAGAAGCATAAAAGGACGGTATAGGCACCCAGACCACTTCATCTCATTGAAGTGGTCTGGGTGCACTTTCCCTGTCCCCTGTATCCAGTAGATGAAACTATTGCAGTTTTAGAGAAACTGCAATATTTTCAATTTAGGGTTAAGGCTGACTCTAGAAGCTCTCTATCAGATTGCCACTAGAGCCGCTTCCTGCTGTTTCACATTGTTTAACTCCATAAAGCGACCCTGTTCGCCCTAAAGCTATGCATGAGGACATCCAGCGTCTCGCAAAATCCCACAGTAAATCCCATACCTTGTACTGCATTTAAAAATCGCAAAACAAATAGTAATTACAAAAAAATATATATTTTTTTAATGGTTTATCGCTAAATGAAAGGACAGTGCTGGGACTTCAGACACTAAAACTACATCAATGAGATTAAACAACTACAGTGGCTCAACTTTAGTCTTGTTAATGCTGAACAGTGACCAATCAAATGTGGACACGGAGAGAAGAATATAACATATTAAGAACACTTCATCAAATCACAGTCAGTGAATATATACAAACACATTTAGAATCTGAGAAAAATATAAAAATTACTTACAATACAACTTGCAAATCCAATTCCTCCCATTTTGGGGCTAATGTAATTCCAGACTCCAATGCTACCTCTCCGTATTCTCTGTCCAACAGAAAGTTCCAGAAAGAAGAGTGGAATCCCAATCACCAGGAGTAGTATTAGATATGGCACTAAATAGGCACCTAGAAAAGAAAATTACTGGAGACTGAAGATGTGTTCAGAACCTTTTCAGAAAAAGTGTTTAAAAAATATACAATTCTTTATTCAATAATTACATTTTGAATTGTTATATTGTAATTGGTTATTGCATACACTATCATTGTTCCTGCCTGTGCTCTATTGTATGTTAAGTTGAAGAAATACTGTCAAGACCTGCAATAGAAAACTATCAGATAAAGATAGGGAAAGGGTATAAACTCCTTGGTGAAAAAAACACTGAGGATAAATGGAAACTATTCAAACAAATATTAGAAAGGTACATTTCTTAGAATGTACCATTGGATAATAAATATAAAAGAAACAAATTGAAACCAATGAGGCTTAGTAGAGAAGTAAAACAAGAGATTAAAAATAAGAAAAGGGCATTTAAAGCATTTAAATCAGACAAATCAGAGGCATCCTATATAAGATATAAGGAAGCCAATAATGCTTGCAAAAAGGCAATTAAAGTGGCTAAACTAGAAAATGAGAAATTGATAGCCAAAGAATGCAAAACCAACCCCAAAAATGTTTTTCAAGTACATCAATTCTAAAAAAAAAATAAAAAAAATGAAAGTGTAGGGACACTGGAAACAGAGATGGGTCTGTTAGCTAATGAAAACCAGGAAAAGACAGAAATTGTAAATAACTATTTTTCTTCAGTATATATTAATGAGGATCCTATGGCAAGAGATATGCAAATGTTTGCTGCAAAAAACTTGCAGATAACTTGTGATTGGATGACTCGAGACAAGGTGCTACAGCTGTTAAAGAAAATTAATGTAAATAAAGCTCCGGGGCCTGACAGTATTCACCCACGAGTACTTAAGGAGCTAAGTGGGGAAATAAGTGAACCTCTGTATTTACATTTTCAAGACTCTTTTGTTTCAGGTATTGTACCGGAGAATTGGAGGAAGGCAGATGTCGTTCCTATATTTAAAAAGGGTTCAAAATCCTTGCCCGGAAATTAAAGAGCTGTGAGCTTAACTTCTGTGACTGGGAAAATATTTGATGGGCTATTAAGGGATATTAACCCCTTAAGGACACAACTTCTGGAATAAAAGGGAATCATGACGGAATATTTCCGTCATGTGTCATTAAGGGGTTAAGAGATAATATTCAGGAATTCATTGGGAAGAACTTTGTTATTAGCAATAAACAGCATGATTTTATGAAACATGTCAAACTAACCTAATTGAATTCTACGAAGAAGTATAGATCAGAGTGTTGCAGTGGATGTGATCTACTTGGATTTTGCCAAGGCATTTGATATGGTTCCTCACAATAGGTTAGTCTTCAAACTAAAATAAATAGGTCTAGATGATTATTTGTGTTCTTGGGTAGAACATTAGCTTAAGGATAGAGTACAACGAGTTGTCATTAATGGTACATTTTCAGACTGGACAAAAGTGGTAAGTGGTGTTCCTCAGGGTTCTGTTTTGGGACCACTTCTATTTAACATATTTATAAATGATCTTGAAATAGGCATTGAAAGCCATGTTTCAGTTTTTGCAGATGACACAAAACTTTGTAAAGTAATAAAATGTGAGCAGGATATTGCTCTGCTGCAGAGGGATTTGGATAGATTGGGGGGACTGGGCACTAAAATGGCAGATGAACTTTAACGTAGAGAAATGCAAAGTTATGCACTTCAGGGTTAAGAATGCACAAGCAATTTACACCCTAAATAGTAGTGAACTAGGGATAACCACACACGAGAAGGATTTGGGAATTGTTATAGACAACAAATTAGGCAACAATATGTCAATCTGCAGTTGCTAAGGCCAGTAAGGTTTTGTCATGTATAAATAGGGGCATAAATTATCGGGATGAAAATATAATTTTGCCTCTTTATAAATCGCTGGTAAAATCACACCTTGAATATGCTGTGCAATTTTGGGCACCTGTTCTAAAGAAGGATATCATGGCACTAGAAAAAGTACAGAGACGAGCTAGAAAATTGATAAAAGGAATGGAGCATTTTAGTTACGAAGAAAGGTTAAAAATATTTACATTTCTTTAGTTTGGAAAATGGCGCCTCAGAGGGGATATGATAACAATATACAAATATATTCGGGGCCAGTACAAACCATTATCTGAAAATCTATTCATAAACAGGGCTATTCACAGGACACGAGGTCACGCATTTAGGCTGGAAGAAAGGAGATTTCATCTAAGGCAAAGAAAAGGTTGTTTTTTTTTTTACAGTAAGAGCAATAAGGATATGGAATTCTCTGCCTGAAGAGGTGGTTTTATCAGAGTCCATACAAATGTTTAAACTGCAATTGGATAAATACTTACAAAAATATAACATACAGGGATATAATTTCTAATTAGTGGGGGAATAGCTGCTTGATCTAAGGAGACATCTGACTGCTATTTTGGGGTCAAGAAGGAATTTTTTTCATAGTTTGTTGCAAAATTGGAAGCGCTTTAGACTAGGTTTTTTGCCTTCTTTTGGATCAACAGCAAAAACATATGTGAGGAAGGCTGAACTTGATGGTCGCAAGTCTCTTTTCAGCAATGTAACTATGTAACTGATAAATCACAGTGAAATCAGTCATGTTTAAATTCCCTTTGCTGTTTGTGGCCCTTCTTGGAAACTATCCGAAAACAGGTCTACGTTGCTGTGTGTTTATATTGATTCCTACAGAAGCACTTCCCCCAGTATGACTAATAGTAGTTCTCCTTCTCTATGATGCTATCTTGAAAAATGCAACTGTATGTGTCACTGGTTGCTAATTCTTTGTTTGAACGTTTACTTGGAATATACCATGCAGTCAATCCAGTTCACCAATAACTATATCTTGAAAGTTACTTAGCCTAAGTATAATGTTTACATCGAAAATAAGTCATAAAGTTATATCATGCTTTGTGGCATGTGCACTTTCTCCATCCTAATTAATAATAGTTATTTTATGTCAGAAGTATACATAGGTCACAAAATAATTTTCACTTAAAAGTAGCCAATAAATATTTGTTCACTGATTTTTTTTATTTTTTTTAACTTGGCAGTATTAGATTGTAGCGTTAAATCCAACACGCAGAATGTAAATCCTCCAGAGAAATAGAGACAGAGAAAGGTCCCCAGGCTGGTCCTTATAGTGGCCGGATTGAAAAAAATAAATAAAAGGAAAACAAGAATGTCAGAGCAAGCCAAGGTGAAGGGGAGTCAGAAATCACAAGAACAAGAGCCAGAGCAATGTCAAGGGAACCAGAAAAGCAGAGTATTTAGAACAAAGCCGGGTCAATACCAAAATTCCACAAACAACGGTACGTACTTGTGAGACACTAGAAACCTAGGAACCACAACAGGGCACTGTGCCTTGGGCTGAGTCAGTTTTTATACATTTGGAGGTGTGTTTAGTGTAACCACGCCCCCAAAATGTGAGTGTGCTTTGGACTCCAGTGTATAGAGCGCCACTAACGTCATGACGCCGGCTCGCGTGCACACAGCAGCCACGTGCCAAGAGACACTGAAGCGGAGGTGCGCCGGATTGCCACCAAAGTAAGTATAGGAGACCACGGATAGATCATAGCACAGTGTGTATGCAGGTTAATATAACCAAACCATATGTATGTGCCACAATCTGACAAATCAAAGTATATTTTCTGTCAATGCCCAGGCATCTGTTGATCAAAGGTTAGCAGATTCTAACCCTAATAATCTTGAAATATAGTTATTCTAGCACTGCTGGCAAGTAAAGTAAAACCAAGGTTTTATATCATTCGACAGGGCAAGTGCCTCTGTTGACATGAATCCACTCCTCTGGAGGCCCCATAAGTACCAAGATGGTGGTTGTCTGCAGAAAGTGCTGGGCACACAAAGCAATTTCCATTTGTCTTGATATCAGACAAGGGGCTACTGTAGATTAGGTTACCTGCTGCAGCCCAATACTGAGAGCAATCAGTTTGCATTAAGAAGCACAACATATCCATATCCAATCAAGAGTCCACACAAAGATAAACAAGTGGACACAGTACAATGGATAATGATAGAGGGGACTCACAAAGCTGGGTTCCTGCTCAGGGTTAAGTTGAGTTAAACCTAGATTGAAAGTGGACCCACAATAGCGCAAATTTATTGACTTTTCCTTTCTCAGTATTCTTCTGCTCTTTGTTGTGAAATACTCGGACTATTTGAATCTTACAACTAAGTTAAAAATTGTAATATATTAATGGTTCGTTATTTTACGGGAACAAATATATTTTATTGTTCACTTCAATTAGTGACTTTCCCTTAGCCATCAATCATCTTTTTTTCACATCAATGATTTTTAATTTTTTTTGCCATCACCTACAGAATTCAGAGCCACAAATAAAAATGAACACATCTGACATTGCATGACTATTTTAATCTGTGACCAGGTACATTTCATCTCGGAGTTCAGGAATCGACCGATCACCCAACCCAATCGGCCCAAATTCGGACAAATTGCATTTCAGACCAAAATGAATCTCCAACTCTGGTGTTTTTTTTTAATTATATTCTACTTACTTTTAGACTATGTTTATTAAAGTGATCATTTGCTACTTGCCACAAAATTCATGTCTGTTGCGGCGTCGTTGCCAACATGCAAAGCTACAGAAAACAGTCCGAGATGAATCGCAGTTCTAAAAGCTAAATATATTAAGATCTATTTGTTGCCTCGTGACTAATGCAAATGACTGTATAGATAATTAATAATGCTGTAATTTCTCATCTGGCTAGTCATCTCATAGACAGCAGTGCATACCAACTAGAGAACAAACTGAACTGCTCAATAAGCCTCTGGCACAATTTAATTTCTCAGTCAAAATAAAAAATGTTGGTCTGTATCTTTTTTTTTTTTATTTTACTTTTTTTTTAATTGTATATACTTATTTCTGCCTGACTTACAGCATAGTAATTGCTTAGGAGAAGTAATCACAAATCTTTTCTTTTATCATAAGAGTCCCTGCAGCATCAGGATGCACTAAACTATTGGGCACCAGAGATTTTCATATCTCCAGATTTGGAATGCAATTATTTTGCATCTTGTAATAAAGTAGATGTACAGTTAGAATATATCAATCTGTTTAAATGCCCCATTAATCGATAATTAAAGGAACACTATAGTGTTAGGAATACAAAACTATATTTATAAGCTATAGTGTTTCTGTGTTCCCTTCCCTACCCCCCAACCCCCTGGCAAATAAAGGGTTAAAAGCTATTTTTCTCTTAAGTGAGAGATTGCGACCTCTTCCGACATTATGGCAATGGGAGTATCGCATGCACATTAGTTCTTCCCCATGCTTTCCTATGGAGATTTCCAAAATGCTGGGTGTCCTCATGCAAAGCATCATTTCACTGAGTTAAAGTGCATGTGAATGAAGGAGACAGCCACTAGAGGCAGTCTTAACCTTGATATGTAAGCATTGCCGTTTCTTTGAACATTGCAGTTTTAACATTGCATGGTTAAGGGGACAGGGACACTGCACCCACACCACTTCAATAACATGAAGTTGTCTGGGTTCCTATAGTATCACTTTAACTTAAGGGGTTAAATGTCTCGCCCATTTAAAGGGACGCTATGGGAACCCAGACAACTTCATTTTTAATAAAAACTTATTTTTAAGTGAAACATGCTATCCATCCAAAAAAATACAGAACTTGAAGGGCATCATTGGTGTGCTGAGATACATTTAATTGTTTTGTTTGAATGAATATTTTTAAGAACCAGAAACAGTAAAAGCTTAATGTAGTGATTCCAGGGCAAAGAGACTATCCCTGCAGTCTTAGCAATAAAAAAAAAAAAACTTTTTCTAAAAAAGGCAGTGTGTATGTTGCATTTTAAGGTCACATCTAGTAGCTGTCACTCAGATAGGACTGATTATCAGTGTCTTCACACACTGCATGAAGATACGGAACACTCCCCATAGAGGTGCATTGAGCTAATGCATATCAATGAAGAGATTCTGATTGGTGCAAAACTGTTAATGCTGTGCATTCTCATGGGGAAATATTGGATTGGTTAAAATCATCAGTGATGATGATCACAGCCAGGGATGGAGTTGTGCCACATTAAGACCAGTGTGGCATAAGATGTGGCATAGGTGAGTAAAAATATTGTACTTTATTTGACATTGTTTGTATGAGGGGTACCTAAATAAGTAGGGTGAGAGTGTTTCTTTAAATAATTGTTGGTGGTTGTGCTTGCCAATAAGTTTCATTCATTGGTCCATAAGAACATCTTACATTTCTAAAATGTAAAAACAAATCCAGTTTTATTATCTTATTCTTATTCTCCATTCTTCACAATGGTTTCTTTACAGCAATTCTTGCATTTCTTCAAAAACACCCACTTCTACAGTTGTGGTAGCGAAACATTTGTGCTACATTTGTAAACAGACGTGTTTATTCGCGTAACTCCAAATCCAAATGGTAAAACTAATGCTAAAATAGCCAAAATGTGACTATAGCTAAATTGAAGAAAAATTCTTAATCATCTATTTTATCTTATTCTTAAACTGATTTGCTACTGTTCTGAGTTTAGTGAATAGTCTAGATAGACATTACAAAACCATCCAATATAAACCTGATTGGGAATGCATATCATTGGAAAAATGAAGCCTTCTATTGCCGCAGCAAATTAGCTGCTCTCCTGCGGAGGTAAAATCGAAAATAACACAAGCAAAAAGAAAAAAAAAAATTAATGTGAGACTCCAAAGCATGTGGAAAGAGAGAGACAATGAGACACACACATTATGCTCATTTCCAGGCGAACAATGTGAAAGTAAGACTTGTAAGTAGGATATGTTTGGTTTGAAAACCAACCAATTATACTGCACTGAAAGGGTTTCACGCTGGCAATATATATTTTCATTCATTATTGAGTTCTTCAGCCAACAGTCTGAAGAGTCTAGATTATTTTCGCAGTGCATTTCTCTCATGGGTTTATCTCAAATATTAGTTTTTATTTTGAATGGTCTTGAGTAGGCTATAACGTATTATTAATAGTCTTGAGAAGGGTATAACGTTTTTTTTACTGTTGTTTTTTTGAGGGTATTAGCTGAATAAAAAAATAAATTAAACAGAATATGTTCAAGTAAGATGTTAGCAGATACATATGAAATATCATTTTTTACAGTTTGCTTTTTATATTGTTATACCACCTTCCCTTCTTAGGTAGGTAGCTGGCTGAAGTCTTTGGTACCTGTAGCCACCACAGGTGTTTGGGTTGAAACACATGCTTGAGGATAGACTTGTGCATTCATCAAATTGATATTCATTTAAATTGGGTGGTCAGTGATTTGTCGGAATTACGTGACTTCAAATCTTCATGGGACTGAACCACAAAACTAACTAAAGAGGAATAAACAAACTGTTTATTTGTTTTCTGATTCGGAGTTCCATTCGTGGTTCCAAACAAAAGTGATTGATGGAAAAAGAATAGTGGTTAGGGATAGCCGCTAAATGTTAATTTTATACACAGATCAAGTGAGAAGTGACCAATACAGAAACAAACAGGAGATTTATTTATTTTTTTACTTTCCTCCTTTTTTCCATCTGTTGATTATTTCTTTTCACTTGATCTGTGAACCAGATGGAATGAAAATACACCACAACATCAGTGAAGTGCAATACATATAGATAATATTTACACTGATCATCAACAACATTAAAACCACTGACAGGTGAAGTGAATAAAATTGATCATATTGTTATAATGGCACCTGTGAAGGGGTGGGATATATTAGGCAGCAAGTGAACAGCCAGGTCTTGATTTTTATATGTTACCAGGAAAAATGGGGAAGTGAAAAGATCTGAGTGACTTTGACAAGGGCCAAATAGTGATGGCTAGATAACCGGTTCGGAAAATCAACAAAATTGCAAGTCTTGTGGGGTGTTCCCAGTATGCAGTGGTTAATATCTACCAAAGGTGGTTCAAGGAAGCACAACCAGTGAACCAGCATCGGGGTCATGGGAACCCAAGGCTCATTGATGCATGTGGAAATCGATGGCTAGTCCATCTGGTCTGTTCACACAGAAGAGCTAATGTAGCTCAAATTGCTAAAAACTTAATGCTATCCATGATAAAAAGATGTCAGAACACACAGTGTTCATCACAGGATGATTCCTGTCCACCGCCAAATGTGCCTCCAATGTGGATGTGAGCATCAGAACAAGACCATAGATCAATGGAAGAAGGTTGCCTGGTCTAATGAATCATATTTTCTTTTAGTTCAGGTGGATGGCCAGGTGTGTTTTGTTTACCTGGGATAGAGACTGCAGCAGGATGCACTATTGGAAGAAGGCAGGCCGGCAGAGGCAGTCTTGTGCTCTGAGCAATGTTCTGCTGGGAAAGATTTGGTTCTGGCATTCATGTGGATGTTAGGTTGACATGTTCCACCTACTTAGAGATTTTTGTGGACTATGTACACCCCTTCATGGCAATGGTATTTCCTGATGGCAATGCCCTCTTTCAGCAGGATAATGTACCCTGCCACACTGCAAAAATTGTTCAGGAATGGTTTAAGGAACCAAGTTGTTGCCTTGTTCTGCAAATTTCCAAAATCTCAATCCAATCTGTGGGATGTGCATGATAAACAAATCCGATCAATGAAGGCCCCTCCTTGCAACTTATAGGACTTACAGTATCTGCTGCCAATGTCTTGGGGCCAGATACCACAGGACACGTTCAGGTCTTGTGGAGTCCATGCATCAAACTGTGGGCAGCACAAAAAAGACCTACATGATATTAGGCAAATGGTTTTAATGTTGTGGCTGCTCGGTGTTATGTATATATTTTGCAATACACTAATAGGAATGTTTCTGCACCCTTTTGATTTCTCTGAAACAATCTGAAACAATCACATAGACTAAGTTTGTTTAAACCAAAATGCCACATAGATGAAACCCGATTCGCCTGAAACAAATTATTTTTTCCTGGACGAATCGATTCAGACAAACCAAACTGTTTACATACACAAGTCTAGTGGAAGAGTCTAGTGGACCATTTTCTTACTTTGGGCCCTGATTTTTTTATATATCCTCCCTGCAGCATTGGGAGGATATATAAAAGAACTCTCAAGTCTTGTTTTTTTCTCGTATGATTAATTGAAATGGCCTCACTTGAAAAACAGATGCTGAAATAGCATATCACGTGCTAAAGTCAAACCACAAGCTAGTTTTCTTTTGCCTTCCAAGTTTTATTCATTTTAAAGGATATGCTACTCTAAGTGATGAACTCACACTATGTAAATTTTTGAGCTAGCCATTTTAAAACAAGTGTCTGAATATTTACACTTGAGAATCTGTCATCTATAGTTTGATTACTTTGAATTTGTGATATTTATATTTAAATTACACAACTTGAGAATTGTAACAATAATAATTTATTAATACAATCATATTTCTTACCTCCACCATTTTTCTGGCATAAGTATGGGAATCTCCATACATTTCCCAAACCAACAGAAAATCCAACTTGGGCAAGAATATACTGAAGTTTGCTGTTCCAAGCAGGTCTTTCATCCTCAATGTCAGATCCATCTTCAAGATCTCTATCCTTATCTATGTCATCGTTGACCATCAACTCACTCTTTTTGAAGCTGTCATCACAGGAATCCTCATTGGAAAGGAGGTCCTTAACAGATTCCACAACATCATCATCCAGCTCTCTCTTAACTACCTTGCTATTTTTAGGCATCTGAAGCAATGAGACAGTTTTAACAAAGGTTTGAATATGGGTATACAGTCTTCTGTATTGGTTTCGAGAGCCACTGTCACTTTCGTTGCAGAACAATCAAGGTGAGTAAGGATTAAATGTTATGTTTTGTTTAGAGGACACAATTTGCTGCAGGTTCTAAAGGTCCATGGTGCTTGTATATCTATAAAAATAAACAGAATAATGCATTAACTTCAAATAAAACAATCACAAAAGATGCCAAATTTTTATTTTGTTTATCCAAAATGTATTCCATATTGTTAGAGAGACATAACAAAGCTGCTTATACAGTGTCAACACCTTGGAAACCTGCCCATTTGCGAGGTCATATTGCTGTCCTGCATGGTGACTACCCACTGGATATCTCAAATTCCCATAACTTGGTGTGAATTATTTTACCAACAACTGCTTTTGTTGGGGAAATAGAATAGGGGGGGAGGAAGGGAGTCAGGTTGTTGGTCACACCAGTGTGATATAGATCCCATTGCCTGTGTGGAATAATGCTCTTGAGTACATTGTTTTATAATGCAGTACAAAGCACGCTCATAAAGGGAATATAGAGGATAATTTATAGGAAAGGGGCATAGAGGAAGAGAATGGCAAGGAGACTGATATAAAGGGCATCTAAGCACTGAAACCACCCATCTATAGACTGCAGTAATAAGACTGATAAATGACAGTATTCAAATAGATGAACCAAAATGTTTCATGTCATATAATTTTGCTCATCTCATATGCAGATTAAACTTAAAGTAGCACTGTCACTCCCCTGAAAAATGAGTATTTTATAAAGATAGAATCTCTACGAAATACTCAACTCCCAACTAAATCAAGGGACATAACGAGACAAAGAAGGGACTAGTTCGTCTCTGTTTTGCACCGCTGCCTAACTCACAATGGAGTCTAAGTTTTGATCCTCACAGATTGGATTTGTCTATGGAGGATGTCACGATCTTGTGAGATCTTCCATAGACCTTCCCGGCCACCGGACCCGCAGCGGCGATGTCACTATCGGGGGTCTTTGCAAATCCCCAGGCGGTGATAGTGCTGCTTTAAGATCAAAGCAGCCGAACTGAACTGGAAGCATAGCTGAATTAGAAAATTTTTCCAGGTCAGCTATTTAAATTTGAAATTAATTTTGAATTCTCACTTTAGTGAATAACCCTATAAGGATCCTGCAATTTAGAAATCTATAATATATTTGTAATATTTATTTAAAACTTGTCAGAATAGAAAAAGGTTTGCCAGGATGATCTGAAGCAAGGACATGAACATGAATTAGCCCCAAATGTCATATTAAGCATGATATGGACTATCCACAAATTGCAGTTGTGAATGGCTGCTACATTTCTCATGAACTTGCATGACATTCATCCTACAGAAATAAAGAAATACTCTACATATAAAACAAGTGATTCTTTTATTAACAAATTTCACATTTAATTGCCCAAGCAATTAATCTGGTTTCCACAAGACTCCATGATAATCAAAGTCATGAAAAAAATTTGCCATGGCTAACCAATTAAATACTAATATCGTCATCATCAAGTTACTTTGTAATTTTTACATTATCAAATAAACAGTGACATTTCTTGCGTGAGAAAAAGGAGATGTTATTGGTATTATTTTATATAGCTTAACAATATTTTAGAGTATGGGTCCTCAAACTCTGGCCCCCCAGATGTTGCTGAACTACAACTCCCATGATTCTCTGGCTATATATGTAATTCAAAGAATCACTGGAGTTGTAGTTCAGCAACATCTGGGGGGCCGGAGTTTGAGAACTCATGTTTTAGAGAACACAAGAAAAGACACCTAAAATACAGAGTACAGTTGTATGATTACATATTCTCAAGCTGTGAAAGGCCACTGCAGAGTGTTACTGCCCAAGCTACAGTGTTTCAGCACTAATTTTCACAGGAGTAGCACTGGATGGCTGTCTTGCAGGGCTGCCTGTCAATCCAGTATGAATAAAATTCTCCCTTTCTGGTTGATCAGTGATGTGCATAGTGTTGCTACGAAAGAATGAAGGACAACACTCAGTTTCAAATAGCCACAGGGTGCTTAGCTGAAGCAGGACCAGAAATTCCTTTATATCAGATATTTCCAAAAAGAAGCTTCAGTCACTTACTGGGTTCACAGGAAAAGCAGTCTTATGGGATCATAATGCAATGAGCAACGTTTTGACCTTGGCAAAGGTCTTTGTCAAGCTATCACCACATGAAGCTATATATATATATATATATATTGCATCTAAAAGAAATTATTGATAATGGTTATTAATACCATTATTCCAATTAGGGCAAAGAATTGGAGGACGGCAATAAGGTGATGGAACCAAAAAAGACAGAGAAAACAGATGGAACAAGCACGTCATCCAAAAGTGGAACGCAAAAAGTGAGCCACTTCCATTTAACCCCTTAAGGACACACATGACATGTGTGACATGTCATGATTCCCTTTTATTCCAGAAGTTTGGTCCTTAAGGGGTTAAATGTGCATGCAAGTAACAACTTGGTAAGGAGCGAAACACCCAAAGACAAAAAGGAGTTGGATCAAGGCTCCCAGACAAAGCAGAGACCTCACAATCTGAAGGTGCGCACTAGCATAGAGAGGATCCAGGTGCAAGAATTGTTTTAGGTCCCCCTATCGCAAGGATGGCCCAAAGTGAGATTCCCATCTGTCATACAACTCCCACAATACTTTTACAGCTGGGGTTCTACCATTTCCCATGCTTGCAGGGTTGTATTTAGGGTTGTATTGTACCGAGCAGTGTTTGTGTGTAATCATCTTTTTCATGGAGTATGTTTGTGTAAATGTAGTGTATGAATGCAGCAATGTGTTTATATATAATTTTGGTCTTTAATACGTGTGTTTGTATGTAGTGCTGATGATTGAATGCAGGGATGTGTTTGTGTGTAGTGTTGGCATTTAAAAGCTGAAATGTATGCACATATACATATATACTGCCACACACACAGATGCACAGACACACACACACATTAAAACACATGCAAATACACAGACACACACTGACAGACATTCAGATACACAGACACACACTGACGACATATATATATACACACACACACACACACATATACACAAACAGTCACATGCTGATCCAAATTTACACTTTCATATCCACCCTCCAGTTTCCTACCTTTTACAGGAGGATGGGTTCCCTGGGGTCCAGTAGCAGGCTGAGGTTGTTGCTAGTTTGGGGTTGGCTTTCCAGTCCAGCTCCCCTCCTCTTTCCCTTCTCCTCCACCCTCCAGCGCGGTTTCTGTGTCTTTGGGAGGAAGTAATAGGCTGACATATGTGCATCAGGTGGCCCTTAGAGCAAGGGCCACCCAACGGGCCCCCTTATCTTGCTAGATATTCCACTGTCAACTGTAAGTGGTATTATTGGAAAGTGAAAACATTTAGGAACAACAGCAACTCAGCCACAAAGTGGAAGACCACGTAAAGTTACAGAGTGGGGTCACTGAGTGCCGAGGCGCATGGTGTGTCAAAGTTGTCAACACTCTACTGATTCCATAGCTGAAGAGTTCCAAACTTTCACTGGCATTTATATCTGCACAAAAACTCTGTTTCAGGAACTTTGTGGAATTGGTTTCCATGGCCATGTAGCTGCATTTAAACCGGGCAGGCCTTCTTGTCCAAAATCATTGCCTGATCTTACAAATGCTCTAGTGGATGAATGGGTCAAAATTTCTAAAGAAACACTCCAAAATCTTGAGGAAAGCCTTGTCAGAAGAGTGGAAGCTGTTAGAGCTTTCCCTCTTCAACTATATTTTAATGTCTATGTTTTTAGAATGCGCTGTCATAAAAGTCCCTGTTGGTGTAATGGTCAGTCCCTTTGGTGTACAATTGTACAACATTTGATGATTGATCTTTTAAGATCTGTATTTTTCTAAATCAGGTCCTTGTTTTATCTTATTGTTGTAATGGTTGGTTTCCCCAATACTTTTGTCCATATAGTGTATATACAAATATAAACTTGTCTAGAGCTCCTGTTGATGGTTGGCAGATCAAAAATCCTCAGATCATATTGGCTGCTAAATAGCTGCACATCCATTGCTGGCTGTAGCTGTTGGGCAGGAAGTGTTACATACTAATGAGTGTCAGTATAACTTTCAGAAAAGGCTTAGAAGATTTCTCTAATCTGTAGTGGACACAACGTATCACCTGACAGTTGGCCACCCAGAAAAAGATACAAATGCTTGAAAAGAAGCCAACTGGAACACCCACAATGTTAAGGTAAGCATGGGCACATATAGTTGGAGGGTGATATAAGGTTCTACTACAAATCCTTTCACTTGGCACATTTTAGCTTTTTAGGAAAAAATCTTCTTTTTAAATGACATAAAATTGTTCTGATCACATGACTTCCCCCTTCACTATTTAGAAACTAAGTTTTTTTTTTTTAATTGCCTATCTCGATAATAATTTTCTAACACGTTTAATGTAATCTTTCTGCTGACGTAAAACCAAATCTCATATCTTCTGCTTCAGAAATGATTTAAAAGAAGATGTAATTTGGGAAGACATAGTATTCTGCATAATTATAAATATCTTATTCACATGATAGACCCAAAAGTAAGTTCAAAGTATTCGATACAAATGTCTGAGAAGTCTGCCAAAAGGCCAAATAACCCTGGCATTTCCACCATGTGACCACAATCCATGGCGGATTAGGACGGAAAGTTTAAAAAAAAAAATCTTAATTGTTTTACATGACTTCTACAGTAGCCATAGCAATAGAGTGTAACTATTACCAAAGCTTCAATGCCATTCATTTATGAAAATGTTTTAAGGTTTAACTCTCTTGAAAACCTTTTTTTTGCTGAGATAATTAAAGTATAATACACTCTGGTTCTTATAGAGGATTATTTTAAACTTGAAATGCACACAGCTTAACAAAAAAAAGAAATCTAAAATATATTTAATGTTATGTTTAACCCCTTCACTGCCATGCTCTTTCCCCTTATATTTAAGGATAACGTTTATTTGGAAATGAAATGCCTTGTTAGCACATAAATATGGGGCACAGCACTAATTGTATACAGATTGTGTTACTTTCATTAAAACTAATTTTTAAAAAATATTTCTTCAGCCTTCACAGTAATAGAGCGGAGATAAAATGTTTTACAGATTATATGGTTTAATTTATGTTATAATGGCCCAGATGTTGCTGAACTACAACTCCCCTGATTCTTTTAATTACATAGATAGCCAGAGAATCATGGGAGGTGTAGTTCAGCAACATCTGGGGGCCGGAGTTTGAGGACCCCTGCCTACACCATCCCAAGGCTCCCTCATTCTTAGAGAATATACAAACCCTATCCCATAGCATAAAAAGATATATTTCAGATGCTTTATCTGTTAATCAGCCTCACAATGCAAGTTGTCAGAAGTCAAACGTCATAAGAATACATCCATCTGATGGTGCCATAATTTAAATAATCTGCACATAGATTCTCCAGAACTAAAACTATAATTCAAAAAGACTCTACCTATTTAAGATTTCTGGATAAGCTTTTCAAATTATTTAATATATTTGGATAAACATTTAAAATGGATTAATATATTGGAAATGTTTGAATATTTTGATACCAAACATAATAAATAATTAGCAAATCTTATCTAAAAGTATAAAATAAGGACAATATTTCACACAGCATAAAAATCGGTGTGTCAGATAAGATGTTATCAAAACCTAACATGCCAAGATTTTAACATTGAGCCTGTTCCATTGTGTAAAGAAAACACACATCTGTACAATGCAGTAATGCAATATCACAAAAGACAACAAAGTATGGCATTTTATTTTGTATTAAATGGCATATGACGTGCAAGAACCAAGATTGTATGATAGACTTTGCCGAACCCCTATCTTGAAAGGTTTCATATAAATTGTAATGTTATGCAATATACGAAAGACGTATAGAAATAGTTTTATAGTTCCCATATGATGATAAGTTGGAATCCTTAACAGAATATCCTAGAATTAAATGTTTATCCACTTTTTATGTTTTTTTTTTTTTTTTTAATACATTAAAAAACATGTTCAGAAATGGTTGCGGACAGGTGATGACAAGGTCCATGACATTTATTATGCATGTGTGAATGAGTATAAGTTTCCGAGTCAGGTAATTGTGGTATCCTATCTAACTGGTATGACTAACCAAGGAAAAAATAATTGACTGCAAATATTGAGTCAGATACAAAGTGAAATAGGTAGAGTCTTTTTGAATTATAGTTTTAGTTCTGGAGAATCTATGTGCAGATTATTTAAATTATGGCACCATCAGATGGATGTATTCTTATGACGTTTGACTTCTGACAACTTGCATTGTGAGGCTGATTAACAGATAAAGCATCTGAAATATATATTTTTATGCTATGGGATAGGGTTTGTATATTCTCTAAGAATGAGGGAGCCTTGGGATGGTGTAGGGCAGGGGTCCTCTAACTCCGGCCCCCAGATGTTGCTGAACTACACCTCCCATGATTCTCTGGCTATCTATGTAATTCAAAGAATCAGGGGAGTTCTAGTTCAGCAACATCTGGGGGGCCGGAGTTTGAGGACCCCTGGTGTAGGGGTTCATGTTAACCTTAAAAAGCTATTTGCACTTTTTTTGCCTTCAATCAGATAGTTAATGAAATCGTAATATTTAATAAGCAGGGGGTTATACTAGTTAACCACCAGGATTTCTGTTTCAGCAGGATTTTTAATTCCTTGGAAAAAAGAGTTGGTCTTCGTCTTACAGGAGGATTGGAGACCCTAATTAATACTGGAATACTTTTTATGTTTTACAGGTCTTTGTAGAGCCCCCCCATTACAAATAATATTCAGAGATGGGGGTTGGGGTGAGAAAGGGTGAAGAGTGACGTTTAATGTCTTAACAATGTGTTTTCTCGCCCATTATGAAGTTTAGCTGTGTTGAGTTGATTATTTTTGCTTTTATTTATTAACCTGTTGGACAAATTCTCAGTATCAAAGCCTGGTGCTAGAATCTGCCCCATCATTGTGAAATTCCTAACTATGACAATATATAGGTGTGGATATTAAATATACGTTTAGTATGCACCACAATTCTATTTTTTTTTCTCTTTACAGATACTTTTATTCACTAAAAGGTGCTGATTCACTTCTACACCTGGATTTGCGTGCATTAGTATTTTTCTTTATTTTACGATATTGTATAAGTTTTACTACAGGCTACTTAAGCATGAGTTTTTGGACAATAAATAGATTTTAACAAGAAAATTTTTAGCCTGTTAAAGAGACTTTGTATTGGGATAAAATCATGTTATAACCGATTGTACATTTTGTCAGAATATGTGATGATCTGTATTGCATGCTTAGATATACCCTTACTGGGTCCTTCCCTTTAATTAGTGTACATATTATGAAAAGGTGAAAATATCAAGGATGGAATGAACTCAGTTTATTTGCTTATTGATTTTTAAACATTCATTTGGTTTTTTTTATGCTATTTTGCTCTAATGCTGTTTCTATTTGATCAGCCAAGGTTCCAGAGTTAAAGGTGATACATGAGTTTCACGTTTCATACGTGGCTTGATAAAACCCTTCTTTTTTTACAGAGCTTATTCACGCCATATGGCACAAAGAAATGTCTTGCGTTATTACATTTTATGGAGCCTGAGCAGTTGTTTTTTGTGCGGTTGATGTCATTGTTCCTACGTACATCTGACATCATTGGGCTTTGGAGCACGTTCTGGCTCTTGGTGCTTCAAATGCCATGGCTGACCATTTGTAAATTAAGAAGATTAAGTAAGTTTGTGTTCTAATTGTTCTAATTAATTAAAGTTAATGGTGTTGCCTATAAACACTGTATAAACATACATCGTGCCAAACTAATTTAATTGCATTCTACGAAGAAGTAAGTGTAAGTATAATCAGGGCGTTGCAGTGGATGTGATCTACTTGGATTTTGCCAAGGTGTTTGACATGGTTCCTCACAACAGATTAGTGTTTTAACCCCTTAAGGACTGGACTGTTTTTGCGATGTTGTACATTTGCGACCAGGCATATTTTTACACTTTTGTGGTGTTTGTGTTTGGCTGGAATTTTCCGCTCTCTCATTTACTGTTTCCATACAAATTATATATTGTTTTTTTCAGGACAAAAGGGGCTTTCTTTACATACCATTATTTATATAATCTCATGTATTTTAATTTAAAAAAAATAAAAAAATATGATGAAAAATTGAAAAAAAAACATGTTTTTTGACTTTTACTTGAAAAATCTTTTACTCATCTACAAAAGCGAATGAAAAAAACTGCTAAATAGATTCAAAATTTTGTCCTGAGTTTAAAAATACCCTGTGTTTAGGTGCTTTTTTGCTTTTTTTGCATGTTATAGGGCTATAGGTACAAGTAGGATATTGCGGTTTCAAAACATACATTTTTAAAATTTATCAATAGTGACATTGTAACACTATTATCTGTCATAAATCTCTGAATAACACCCCACATGTACATATTTTTTTTAAAGTAGACAACCCAGGGTATTCAATATGGGGTATGTCCAGTCTTTTTTAGATATATCAAAAACTGGAAAACTTATCACAACAATTATATCATCAGTAAAAGTGCTGTTTGTGTGTAAAAAATGCAAAAAAAGTCACTTTCACTGACAATATCATCGCTGTGATATGTTTTACTGTTTTGAATCACTAATATTTGTGTTCAGCGAAGTCTCCCGAGTAAAACAGTACCCCCCATGTACAGGTTTTAGGGTGTCGTAGAACGTTACAGGGTAAAATACAGTGCTAGCAAATTAAATTCTCTGGAATTTCGGCCTGGGTTGGCAGGCAGGTCCCTCAAATTACAATCAATAAAATTACTGAATTATGTAAAAATATTACATAAATACGCACGTAGAATTTAAATATATATGCATATTTATATATTTGAAGTCTACGTGTATATTTATATAATTATTTATGTAATTTTGTATATGGACATATGTATATTTCTTATTATTTTTATTTATTTTTATATACATAGATATATATACAAATTCATTCTAAGTGTATTTTGATATAAATATATATATATTAATTTTAAAATACAGTTAGAATAAAATTTCATATAGATATATAATTTTTGTTTTAAATTTTTATTATTATTTAAAAAAAATTATTTAATTTAAATTACTTATTATTTATATTTTATAATATATATATACACAATATATATAGTTATTATATATATTATATATATACGTGTGTAATTTAATTATAAGTGTATTTTTATATTAATATAAGTACATATTAATATAAAAATACACTTAGTATGGCATTATATATATATGATATATAGACATATATTATATTGATATAATATATGTCTATATATCATATATGTATACACATATATAATTATTTTTTTTTATTAACATTAACTTTATTTTTTTTTTACTGATTTTACACTAGCAGGGAGACTGCCTGTCAGCACAGGCAGCCCCCCTGCAGGCAGACACTAGGATACCTATTGTGACCATGTGATCGCTGTGTGTCCCAGGGGTCCTAATTCAGTGTGGGGAGACTGTCTGGGCTGCAGGCAGTCTCCCCACAACCGGAGCAACGCTGATCGCCGCCGGGGGAACGACGGCGATCAGGTAAGTAACGGAGACCGTTAGGACGGTTCAGGACCGTCATCGGTCTGCAAGGCAAAAATGCCAATGACGGTCCTGAACCGTCCTCGGTCGTGAAGGGGTTAAACTAAAATAAATTGGTCTAGATGAAAATTCTTGTTCATGGGCTTAAAGATAGAGTAGAGAGTTGTCATGAATTATCTTGAAATAGTAAATGAAAGTCATGTTTCAGTCTTTGCAGATGACACAAATCTCTGTAAAGTGAGCAGGATATTTTGCTGCAGAGTGCTTTAGATAGATTGGGGAACTGGTCACTCAAATGGCAGATTAAATTTATTCAACAAAAATGCAAACTTAAACACTTTGGGGCAAAGAATGCACAAGCAACTTTCACTCTAAATGATAGTGAATTAGGGATCACAACACACATGAAAGATTTGGATATTGTTATAGACAACAAACTAGGCAACAACGTGAAATTTCAATCAGCAGTTGCTTATTAATTAAAATATATTAATTCTGGGGATTGAAATATAATGTTGCCTCTTTATAATTCACTGTTAATAGCATACTTGAGTATGCTGTGAAATTTTGGGCACTTGTTCTAAAGATGGATATTATAGCACTAGAAAAGTGCAGAGTTGGGTTAAAGAATTAATAAAAGGAAGAACATTTTAGTTATGAAGAAAAGTTAATAAATGTACATCTCATTAGTTTAGAAAAATGCACCTCAGAATAGATATAATAGAATTATAGAAAAATATTTGTGGTCAATACAAACCATTGTCTGGACATCTATTCATATTCAGGACTATACATAGAACACATTTAGACTGGAAGAAAATAGATTTAGTCTAAGGCAAAATAAAGGGTGTTTTTACAGTAAGAACACTAAAGATGTGTAATTCTCTGCCTGGAGATTTGATTTTATCAGAGTTTGTACATTTAGATTGGAAGAAAAGAGATTTAGTCTAAGGCAAAGGAAAGGGTTTTTACTGTAAGAACATGAAAGATGTGTAATTCTCTGCATGAAGTTGTGGTTTTATCCGAGTCTGTACAGATGTAGAAACAGGCACAAGATTATTACTTTCAAAAACATAATATTTAGGGATATACTTTTTATTTTGTGAGGTAATAGCTTCTTGATCCAAAGAAAGATCTGATTGTGCCATTCTGGGATCAAGAAGGATTTTGTTTTCCTAGTTTAGTTTCAAGGGACACTATAGTCACCTGAGCAACTTCAGCTTAATGAAGTTGTTCAGGTGAGAACTATAGCTCCCTGCAGCCTTTCTCATGTAAACACTGTATTTTCTGAGAAAATACAGTGTTTACATTGAAAGCTAGGAACACCTCCAGTTGCAGTCACTCAGAGTGAACCAGAGGGATTTTGGAGTTGATGGAGGCATAATATGCCTCCATCCACTCAGATCTGCTGTCAGCAGAGCACAGGGCAGCACTGTGCACAGCATCCTGTGATTCAGTATCTCCTCCCTCTGCACGCAGACACTGAACTTTCCTCATAGAGATTCATTGATTCAATTCAGCTCTATGAGGAGATGCTGATTGGCCAGGGCTGTGTTTGAATCATGCTGGCTCTGCCCCTGATGGGGAAGCACTGTGATTGGATCAGGCTACCACATGTCAGCAGACTGCTTGTTTTTCTGAGTCTAACAGCATGCAGATTTACTGCTTTAGGCTTGAATACAGTAAGATTTTTACTATATTTATGGAGGCATGAGGGGCCCAGGGGGGCTAGATGGTGGGCTTAACACTATAGGGTCAGGAATACATGTTTGTGTTCCTGACCCTATTGTGATCCTTTAAATTTACCAGTTATTCAACCTTGAGTTTGTGGGTCATCTTTATTGCTTTACTTGTATGTTTAGATTTTACCAGTCTCAGGTCTGGCTTGAACACCCTGGGTTGTGATTTGTGGGGAGTGTTTTTTTTTTCCTTCTATTTTTTCAACTTGTATATAGGTGTGGACATTAAATATACTTTTAATAAAACTACAGTTTTGACAAGAGTCTTTGACAACACCTTTGAGGGAAGTTTGAGCAGAGCATAAGTCAGTAAGTTGAGCATGTGACTGATATACTTTTTATGAAAGGGCCATGCAAAGACGGCACACAAAGGTGTAATGTATAGCCAAGCATGAGCGTGTTCTATTATTTTCTATGGACACAGAAGTCATTGATGGATTAACTGGTAGTGCAGATGATGTAGTCTCATCTCCATTCACAGGGAAGAAGGGGGCTCAACGACTTGGGTGGAATTTGAAGGACCATCTGTTCTCAACATGCAAAGCCATGAGGAAGCCCTCAGATGTAGGCACCAAGACTAATCTTCTTAAAGGACCACTATAGGCACCCAGACCACTTCAGCTCAATGAAGTGGTCTGGGTGCCAGGCCACCCTAGTTTTAACCCTGCAGCTGAAAACATAGCAGTGTCATAGAAACTGCTATGTTTACACTTCAGGTTTAATCCAGCCTCTAGTGGCTGTCTTCCTGACAGCCACTAGAGGCCGCTTGCGCAATTTACACGGAGTAAATTGCACGTATTTGACGCTGGACTTCCTCATGGAGTCCAGTGTCAAAAAAGGTCCCCATAGTGAAGCATTGAGTAATGCTTTCCTATGGGCGGGTTTGAATGAGCATATGCCTCTAGCCTCGAATGCGCATTCGGCTCCACGTCGATGGAGGAGAAGGAGGAGGAGAGGTCACCAGTGCTGAGGGAGCCTGGCGCTGGATTAAGGTAAGCAAAGAAATGGTTAAATACCATTCTGGGAGGGAGGGTCTGCTTCTGATTGGCTGGAATGTGTCTGCTGACTGTGAGGTACAGGGTCAAAATTTACTCAATGGTGACATAGGGGGCGGACCGAACAGCGCATATGTTCGCCATCCGCGGTGAACCGTTCGGCGAACCGTTCGGGACATCACTACTGGCATACTATAATGGGCTCCTGTCAATTGAATTTTAATTACATGTCAATAAAAGCTAAGTGTGTACTGGATTCTATGTTACAATAAATAATGCATTTAATTAAACAAGTTATTATTTTATTTTAAGCTGTAGTGGCGACTTGTCATGTACACTTTAGAGTTTCTTTATTTTGGTTGAATTTTATTGTATTTATTATTATACATAAAGCGCCAACATATTCCGTAGCACCGTCTTTGGGTACAATTAATACATTCGAGAGACAATTCAAAATTTGAGGAAGATATACAGGACAAGTTGAGGGCTCTATTGCCATGGGAACTTACATTCTAAAAAGTTGTACAGGTTTTGCTTTTAAAAACAAAATACATTTTTGACAGACAATCTGTTCCAATAATCTTATTAAACTCCTTTATTTAGTTAGCTATATTTAGTTAATAGTTATTAAAAGAAGATATAAATGGTAGATATATGCATTTGTTTTCCGGCCGAAATTTAGCTCGTCTGAATTTATACCGAATACAGGCCTTACTAAACGACTCACGCCATAGACAAATCATTTGATTTGTGATTTGGAGTTCCATCCATGGTACCAAAAAATTTAAATGATTAATTGGAATAAAGATCATTGATTGTTACAAGACAGTCACTAAATGCTGATTTTGTTCACAGATCAAGTGAGAAGTGATTAGAGGGAAAAAAAGGAGGCGTTGTAAAAAAAGTAGCTGTTGATACTAGATCATATTTCTTATACCCCAAGAATACATGCAAAATAAATCACATGCATACTTCTTTTGGGGTTATATTGGTGGTTGGGGTTATATCTATTAAATTGTTATTTATTTATTTTAAATTCAGTGTCCCTTTAAGGATTGCATGATATTCCAATATGTCACCCAGTTCAAGGCTTCAACAGCCAAGGACAGCATGGAATGCCATGATTTCAAAGTACCAACATGATCCCTTCTGGTATCGAGACATTCCAAGTTACATTCAACAACTGGAACTCCCCTCTTTCAACTGTGGCCATACCGACTGATTATTATTATTATTATTATTGCCATTTGTACAGCGCCAACAGATTCCGTAGCGCTTTACAATATTATGAGAGGGGGATTTAACTATAAATAGGACAATTACAAGCAAACTTACAAGGAACAATAGGTTGAAGGGGACCCTGCTTAAACAAGCTTAGAGTCTATAGGAGGTGGGGTGTAAAACACATTAGGACAGGAAATAGCAATCAAATAAGGTGGGAGTGAAGCAGATATAAGAGGGGCTAAAATAGTTCAGTGCTTTATAGGCAGGAGTTAGCACTTTGAATTGACTCCTATAAGATGTGACGTGTGAGAGGAAAATCAGTCTGGCGGCAGCATTCATGTCAGGATCTGCTCTGCTCTGTTCTGATGTCTGACTTGGCTTCTGGTATCCAGCACTCTTTTTACAATTCTTGTTTAGTTTTTATTGGTTTTCTATTAAATGTCTGGTTTTCTTTATCCTGGGTTCATTCTTATATTCCGTCCCTGGATTTCCCAGTCTCTTGGATTCATTTAAATGTTTGTTTTATTTGCCACACCCGTTTGTTTTCCAACATTCCTTTTTGTTTCAGTGTCCCTGCAGGCAGCTGCTCAAGGCTTCTGCCCTTTCTTGCAGGTAAGTGCTATTGTGGTTTAGTATGGTTCTTTTAGTGAACATTAGGCAGAGTAGGACGAATATGGCGTACATTGATGTTGTGTCAGGCTTATGCAATGTATGATCATATAATGTAACTAAATCCCCATACTTTTCATATATAGTGCTTAGTTATGTCTCCTCTTGTTTTACCTATTATATCTTGTCTTGTTTCATTTTGTAATCCCAGTCCATGTACAGTCCTGTCCTGCCCCTGTTTAGTTAATGTTCCCTTATGTATTGTGTACATGTTCTCGGTTTAGCTTCCTATCCTTCTCTGGTTCTGGGTTCTCCTAGTTCTGTCTTGTTTTCGTGTTTGGTGATTAACCTAGCCTTGTCTTGTTTCTGTACTGGATACATTCTTGCTGCAGAGCCTCCCTATTCGGCTCCTGGGAGGTCTGCTTAATTCCTGTTCCTAGCTTTTGGGATCCACAGCAGCTGCATCAGGGTTCTGGTATGTGGCCACTCAAACGCTGGTGCTTAACACCAGGGGGCGGGTGGTTACCCTGCACCAGGCCGGGATAATCCTCTTCCATGCTGAAGACTCCCACTTATCATCAGGCACTCAGGGGTCCCGGTTTCCGTACCGCCACCTGTGACAATTCATTACAGACTGTAGCAGGGCAATACGGCTTTTGGGAAGACCAATAAGGAGAGGGTTACAATAATCCATGCAGGAAATTACTAGAGCATGGACAAGCTCCTTGGTATCATCTTGCATAAGAAAGGGGTGGATGCGAGCTATGTTTTTAAGATTGAATCTACAGGATTTGGCAACATACTGGATGTGAGGTTCAAAGGTGAGGCCAGAATCAAGTATGACACCAAGACAGCACACTTGCAAGGATGGACTGATGAGCTATGATCAGCACACAAAGTGAGCGCTGCACAGAGGCATTCAAATCACCATGGCTGAACAACTGTGTTTCCCATGTTCTGAAATATCCATCAAATAGAGGGAGATCAATGTGATCGAAAAAAGTATGCCATGCCTCCCACATAATCACCCAATTACTCCATGGTTGTCAAGGACAACATGAAGTTCACCCTCTCATGCTGCAATCACCCTCTCATGCTGCAATCACTGAGTACATAGAAAGAACACTGTGTACTGAGTAAGCAGGGGAAATCCCTCTGCTAATGTAATCAATGACATCAGGTGACAGACCTCTGTATTATGGTGAGTGTTGGTGTAAGATTAGTGTTGGTGTTAGTGTTAGTGTAGGGTTGAGGTTTGGGTTAGTATAAGCTAGTAGACTTGTGCATGGCAAAAAATAAAATTTCGGCCAAACCATTTCACCCCAAAACTAAAACCAAATTTGGTGGCAGCTGAATTTTGGTAACAGAAAAAAAAGGCTTAGTAAAATAATTGGAAAAAAACAAAAACAAAAAGGCACCAAAATAAGCCATTCTACTGTAAAATATATTAACTGTATAAATGGTATGTGTTTTTTTTTTTTCCTTTACATTGATAGAAACGTTTTTCCACAATTTGGTTCACAGATCAAGTGAGAAAAATTAACCCATATAGAGGAAATAGGAGGAACAGTAAATCTAAATACATTTACATATTGTCTATTTATTAAATATATAATATATAACTATATTAATATAAAAAATGTTATTACTCCTCCTTTTTTCCTATTGCTCACTTTCCACTTGATCTGTGAATAAAATAAACAGTTATTGACTGTCCTCTAGTCATCAATCATCTTTCTTTCGTATCAGTCATCTCTTTTATTGGCTCCAAGGGCATAATTCAGAATTACAAATCAAAGCAAACATGCTTGGCTATCACACATTTTGTTTGGTTTGTGATTCGGTTATAATTCAGCTTACAGTTTGAGAATTTGACTGATTATCTCATCAGCCCAAATTCAGAATAATTACAGTTTGGGATGAAACGAAATGTATTAATAAGAATTAGCAGTTATCTGTGGCTGCAAATGGTGTCCTCACAGTGGAGGTGTATAGGATGACTGAGGAATTAACCATTTGACATCTAAAAACTACACAGTTTGGTGCTATTAACCCATCCAAAACTAGAACCCAGGATATCTGGTGCCAGGGAAAATTGTCCATATTTTAAACTTTGCTGAATACAATAGAGTTTTGCTATATATACTTTTTTATTATTGCAGTTCATACAGATTGGAATTATGTGTCAGACATTTGTATGCATATTCTAGAACAGGGGTAGGCAACCTATGGCACTAGTGCCATGCACGGCACTCGAGGTGCCTTTGCATGGCACTCAAGGCTGCTAGAGCCAAACAGGCTCTGGCCTATCAGGAGTCCCAGTAAAACTTCAGATATCTGCTAATACAAAGAGGTGGTGAAGGACAATCCTCAATTTATGCATTGCAGCATGTAGAGGAAGTGATCTCAGAGCACTTCATTCCAGCACTTGTGAATGGGAATCCACACAGTAGTAGAGCAGCTCGCAGTTGTTGTTGCAGCTCTGGTCCTTGATCTGTACCTGGCCAACATGGTCCCCACTGGAACCCAGGGAAGCCACCCACACTGCTAGATATACACAGAAATGCAGAAAGACCCTCCCCTCATACAAATAATACGGACAGCCCACACACAAAGATACACACAATCCGCACAAACATACACACAATCCGCACAAATGCAACACCACTAACAATCCACATATATACACACAACCCCACATACAGCCTCTCACATGCAATACCCCAAACAACCCCCACACATACACACACTACTAAACACACAATGTGACATATCCATCCACACACACAATTCCACAAGCTGCCCCCATACACAGCCAACATTTAAATGTATCATACACGATACCACAATCTACTCATGAACATATAATAGCTCATGTACGCACAAATACTACGATACAAAGCAATTACAGTATAAATAACACAAGCAGAATACGGCAGCATACACACTTCAATTAAAAAAAAAAAATAGGACCAGCACGCTACGGGACATCACAATATCGGCACAGTGCTGCTAAAAGGTTGCCTACCCCTGTTCTAGAATATAGATTTCCAAACTACCAGCATACCATGACAGATTTAGTCTGAATGTAAATATACCTGCTTACCTGTCTTTCATGGTAGATGTTAACAAACTACATCTAAATGATCTCAACGCTTAAAACCAATTATTTTATAGCTATTTTGTTTTTAAAAGGAACCTGGCCTCGCCCACTTTTGTGGGAGAGGCAGCATTTAGAAGCTACAATAAAAAAGCAATATACCAGGTTTCTCTCAGATTAAGTCTGTTTTCCCATGGTTCAACAGCCAATAACAAGCTAACGCCACTGGTTACATTAAAACTGAAGAGATACTAAGGGCTTGTTTATTAAACTTTGAATTGCAGTGAACTCAAAGCCGAATTCCTAAATTTTGGCTAAAATACCCAAGTTATAGCCAACTACAGTGTAACTGGAAATTCCTTAATTGTGCTATTCAAATTTCCCTTCACAATTCATTTCATTTTCGAATTATGTAAAAAAGGCCCCAAGTTCCAAAAATTAGAACTTTGGATACCTCATATTATGCTTGTGATAACAGTGTGGTAACAAGGCTAGATGGATCATTCCTTTAATTTAATGTAATTGTTGCATTCCCTACTCATTCCTTAGGAGCTTCTCCTTTTTATAAGTTTTGGATTGTTGAGGAGGCAAAGATAGGTCCAGTTCCTGGTGGTCTAGCGGGAAAAGCAGAGAATCTTTTACACTGATACATAATCTCTTTTACCTGCTCTCATGTATGTTTTTCTCAAATACAGATGCAAGTAAGGAAAAAGTATCCAACCAGGTACTAGAGTGCAGAACACTAGTATTTTGATGCACCGGAGCTCTGTGGGGGAGGTCCGCTAGTCCCCAATATTTATTTATTATTGCTATTTATAAAGCGCACACAGATTCCGCAGCGCTGTTAAATCCAGAGGTATAGAGCCACTAGCTACACAGTGCAGGGTGAAGAGTAAGATATTTTAATTATGGTCCAAGAGACAAAACAATGATACAACGTTTAAGCCGCGAGGCTCTATACTTCTGCAAGTTAGGAAAAGAGATCTGTGAGCAGCTGGGAATAGATTTCTCAAGCAAAGAGAGGTACAATTCTGAAGCAAAATACTAAATAAAGTATAATTCATTAGGCAAACTATACATCACCACTCAACATTTAGCACTTTGCATCCATAATAGCACCTGATCTGTCTTGATAAATCTCTACAATTATCTCCTACTACTTCTCCAACTACTCTGCATCCCATTTAAAGCAGTAATATTCTGTTTAAAAAATATATGTGGGGGGTGGGGCCTGTCAGTCAAGCTGGACGCATGCATCTTGTATGAGCTCCAGAGTATACTCTCATAAACACAGCTTTTTTACCCCCCTCAGTGACCCTTATTAAATTTGGGGTGCTTCTGAACCCATCTGGATGACATTGAAGCGTGTCTGATGCCCACGGAGACCCATGTTTTCGACGCACTGAGAGCAGGCTTGGTGGCCTAGTGAGTCTGGGGGAATGGAGAAGCGGCCGATCTCCATTCCTGACCTGTGCTGCCGATTGGTGCCCCCCCCCCCCCTTCGGACCAGTGGGGATGACCCTGTCTACCCTCTTGAGGCTTCCCCACACTGCCGAGTGCACACGGTGTACCTGCTGAACACACAACTGGTATTTAAGCATGTACAAAATGGCGGACAACGCATGCCACTCTGACTCCTTCGGAGACACCACTGAAGTCCTGTAACATTTGGGCGAACTGATTGAGTTATGTACCGGGAGATCCGACCAGTGCTGCAGTCCTTACTGGAAGATCCAACCCAGTACTCAATCCATCTAATAGCCAGCAGTGAGACTGAGTTGATCATCAAGCTGGGACCCCTTGATACCTACACAGGTCTCACCCGATTAATTGCTGTGGCTGTGCAACTCTACCCAGGAGAGTCTCTGGGACTTCCATGGGGAGACTGCTCTGGGCCCCAGCGGGGCATAGGCTGACCTTAAAGCTGTGCCGCTGTCTACCTGCCGATCTCACTTCTACAGCAGTTCACCTATTGCTACCATCTATATCTTTGCAGGACTTCGATCTTTAGCTGTTCTGGGGGGGATTTTGGGGGGTTCTTACTCGCAGATAAGTTACCTGTTACCCTTTACAGCTATTTACTTTCCATTTACTTCAATCTGCTCACCTTCTACTTCAATCATCACCTTAATCTGCACTATGCTTCTCTTGTCTTTCATCTTTTTTATAAAAAGTGCTGAATATGTACATTTACCATCTTTGATAAGCGAATCCATTACTATCCAGTGTATATTATGCAATTTTTGCTGTTACCATGCACAACAAAAATAAAGAATTAAAAAAAAGTATATGTGAAATGCTTATTGTGTGTTATATGTTCAATATTTCAATGATGTAATAAAGAATTTAATTGAAGTATATTTCAGAAAAAATAATAACCAAACACACTCAGCAATTAGATAGTGAGCAACTGATACCTACAGTAAATAAGTAGAAGTTTTACTTGTTCCTCACCAACCCGGTGTATACAAGATTCTGGTTGCATGAAAGCAATACACTTAGCATCCCCGGAAACAAAAACAAAAACATTCCATGTGGGTGCTGTTTTCAGAGAGGCAGAGAGACTCTTGTATAATGTATATACTATTATACTATAATAGATAAACAAGGATATGTGAGCGCTCCAAAAAACAACTATCACCACTTAAGACTGTACTCCAGAATGGCAACTACTTGACAAAACTGATATGAATCAGATAAATCATCCAGGGATCGTTAAGACTGATATAAAACAACAATGGAATCAATCAGATATGAAATGCATAATACAAAATTTATTTACACATAGAATAATAAAATAACTGATAATGATACAGTTAAGATTAAATGTATCACACAAACAGCAATAATGTTATCCAGTACCAAGTCACAAAACAACAGTGTGGGGCCCCCTACACCAATGAAAAAATAGGTAGCAGCTGGAACTGAAAGTGTGCACACAAAGATAAAAATAAAATAAAATAAAGTAGACCACATCCAAACACATCCACTGATCCTGGGGGAGGAAGCTCTTAAACCCGCCAAACGACCAGGTAAAGGCTAAGGGTGTTGCTATGAAAAATATATCCCCGAGCTAAACCACTCTAGGGGTATGTCAAAGTAACTTACCCTGGCCGTCCAACCTTGGTGTGAGGTTGGAGGAGCACGCCAACTCCTACCACGGGATAGGGAGTGTGGGTCGTTCCAATCACAGCAGTCACCGCAGCAGTTGCCGAAAACCACTCCCGGACAATAACCGTAAACCGAGCTGGAGATGCAGACAAGACGGGAGGCAGAATGTCTACGCATTTCATCCTCTTTGAAGGACTTTGTCAAGACTTGACAAATTGTGAGTGTGTCACTATCAGTATGTATGTGTTTGTCAGTGAGTGTGTATGTAAATGTGTCTTAGTGTGTGTGTGTGTGTTTCAGTAAGAGTGTATGTATGTGTCTGTCACTAAGTGTGTGTTTGGCAGTGAGAGTGTATGTGTGTGTCTGTCACTGAGTGAGTGGGTGTGTGTCAGTGAGAGTGTATGTGTCTGTCACTAAATGTGTGTGTGTTTGTCAGTGACAGTGAATGCATGTGTCACTATCAGTATGTATGTGTTTGTCAGTGAGTGTGTATGTATATGTGTCTTAGTGTGTGTGTTTTTGCCAGTGAGAGTGTATGTGTGCGTCTGTCACTGAGTGTGTGTGTGTATGTGTGTGTGTGTGTCAGTAAGAGTGTATACAGTGTGTCACTATCAGTATGAATGTGTTTGTCAGTGAGTGTGTATGTATAGGTGTCTTAGTGTGTGTGTGTGTGTGTGTGTTTGCCTGTGAGAGTGTATGTGTGTGTCTGTCACTGAGCGTGTGTATGTGTGTGTGTGTCAGTAAGAGTGTATGTGTCTGTCACCAAGTGTGTGTGTGTGTGTCAGTGAGTGTGTATGTATATGTGTCTTAGTGTGTGTGTTTGTGTTTGCCTGTGAGAGTGTATGTGTGTGTCTGTCACTGAGCGTGTGTATGTGTGTGTGTGTCAGTAAGAGTGTATGTGTCTGTCACCAAGTGTGTGTGTGTGTGTGTGTCAGTGAGAGTGTATGTGTCTATCACTAAATGTGTGTGTGTTTGTCAGTGACAGTGTATGCATGTGTCTGTCACTGAGTGTGTGTGTGTGTGTGTGTGTGTTTGTCAGTGAGAGTGTATGTGTGTTTGTCAGTGAATGTGTATGTCTGTCATTGAATGTGTATGTCTGTCACTGAGTGTGTGTGTCCTTCTGTGAATGTGTATGTGTCTGTCTGTCAGTTAGTGTGTCTGTTAGTGAATGTGTATCTGTGTCTCTCAGTGTGTGTGTCTGTCGATGAATGTGTGTCTGTCAGTGAGTGTGTATGTGTGTCTGTCAGTGAGTGTATGTGTGTCTCTCAGTGTGTGTTTCTGACTCTGATTGAGTGTGTGTCTAACACTGACTCAGTGTGTGTCCATCAGTGAGTGTGTATGCATTTCTGTCAGTGTGTGTCGGGTGTGACTGAGTTTCATCATGACTAGGGCAGCACAAAACCAAAATACACCACTGGGGCAGAAACTAAATAATTGGGGGTCACTGTCCACTCCCTGCCTCCAACTATGGTCACAGGGTGGAACTCTATTAAAAATATTGATGTGGCTTTGTTTAGACTCACTCAGCCAATGGGGCAGTGGGTGTGAGCTAATAAAAGAGCAAGGAGGACATCCCATTGTACACCCCATCCCCCAGACATGAGAAACAGTTATTACAGAGATGGGGAGACCATCCCATTGTCACACCCAGGCCCTACACAATGTCAGTGGATGGTGGCTATTTAAAAATATAAAGTAGTGGGTTGCACAGCCCATGGGTGGGATATTAATAGCAGATGGGTGTGGATATGCCATTGTCCACCCCAAACAAACTTTAAACCCCATTCCTAAATTGGCTATGGGTCCAAGAGCCTCTAGACACCCCACCTAAATAAAAAAAAAAGCCTCATATCTCCCTCTCCGTAATAATAGTGAAAGGGATGGTAATTATGACTCCTGTAAAACAAAATCATACTTGCCTTCAAAACTCTCCTTTTCATCAGCAAAAAAAGAAATTAAAAACCATAATAACCTGATGTTACTATAGAAACAAAAAAAAACCTGTATAACAAGAAAATGCACCAAAAAAGAAAAAATGTTCCATGAAAAAAAGTCCAGGGGGTGGGCAGAAACGTTTTCCATCACATTATTTAGTTTATGCTCCACCCAATGTCCACGGACAGCAACATGACCCCACATCCTCCAGTAGTTTGCTATACCATGACATGTGGGTGGGGACATAATGAAGGTGTAAAAACCTTCTTTATACAAATTTTTTGACAAATCTCTGAATCACAAAACAATCGAAATTACTCACCCATTGCTTATTTTATTTGTTTTGTGAAATATACATTTGGTGTTTCAAAGTTCAAAGATTAATTTTGATAAAGATTACTTTTGAAACCCAAAGTATTAGCCTCTATGTATGGGAGTGTATTGAGAGCATGATGCAACACCAGCTTATTGTTGCCTTTATATTAAAATAGCATATACCGTATACTATAAAATTGATATATTTGCCTTTTATGGGCTAATTGTTTTCTGAACATATAGATTTGTTCATGATACTGAACATAGTCTCTTATACACCACCCCCTACAATATTTTTGTGAAAGATAGAAAAAAAACAAAAAAAATTTATCAGAAATATCTGCAAATGTATTCTAAATCTATATGTTTTAAATATTCTAAAATTGAAATATTGGAAGAATTCTGTAGAGAATGGGTTAAAAGATGTAAAGAATATATGGAATACATTTAGCCAACTGAAAAGAGTACTGAAAAGAATTAAAAGTTTCTGCGAGGTAAGACACTAAAGTTTGGTAAGTAGAAATGATAAATAAATAAGGTTGCAATTTTAAAGATTTAACAAAATACAACAGGCAAGTAAAGGATTATAATGTGACGGTATAAAAAATGGTTGCAGAACAACCTACAGTAACATCTTCATATTTTAGCCAATAGTTACTTTGCAAAAAGACTATAAAATCAATAAAGTTAAGAAAAAAGAATGTGTAAGCAGAGGAAAAGATGTGAAATATTGCAAAATGGGCAAATTAAAATTGTAATATAATTACTGTATAGGTGAATTTAATAAGGGATATTGATTTATAATGTAAGGAAAATCATTGTCACTGAAACGATGGATATCTTATTAACAATGTAAGAAATTATATATAAACAACATCTGATGTATTGTTTCTCAGAAAACCGATCACCTGCGGTCATTAGAAAGTAAATCGTTTAACTATGTGAGCAATTATTAGATGTATAGGTTTCCTTGTCAAAGGCTGTTACATTGTAGACAAGCTGGATATGGGAAGGTGGGGAGGAGGGAGGGAGGCATTTCAGCTGATGACAATGCAAAGAACACAAACACGCCTTGGCTTCCTTGCTTCAGCAGCAGCAGCAGTCTGGCTGGGTTTACTCTACCGTAGTTTACATGGAGGAAGGGGGGGCGAGGAAGGCTGCCCTTGAAAAGCCATCCTAAGGGCTATCAGCGGGGACCTTATAATCTCCTCAGGGAAAGGCATGGGTATCGAGAAACTCTGCAACATTTTAAAGAATGCTGGAATGAATATCAATATTCTGAGACACCCCTCCCCCTCCAACACTTCATATTGGCAAATCATGTTAGAGGTTGCAGACAGTGCAACCTGAAGATGAAGCTGCAGCAGCTCCCTTTATCCCCTCATCCGCCCTGTCAGCTTAAATGATTAGCCCCTGCTACATTCCTAATGAGATTTACCGGGGAAAGAATTACTAGAGACACAGAGATTTACCCACATTTCTGCATTTTGACCTTCACACGTTTGTCCCTTCAGCATCACCACCACCACCACACACAACATATTCAGCAATCAGCTAATTAACCCCTTAATGAGTCATGACGAAAATGTTCCTTTATGCTGGCCTTTTACTTCTGAAGCTGTTTCCCTAAGGGGTTAATATCTCACCACACTATGTAAGAATAAAAGAAAAATCGGTGACAGTCCACGTTCTCAGAATTAGAATGATAGGAAATTCCGAGTGTTGTGTTACATTATAAGCAGAGGCAGACGGCATCACAGATGGTCCATGATGTCTCTTTTCAGTGATTAAAGGATGCTACAATGTATACGTTTCACCCAAAGGATGGCAGACAGGATGACAGTGACTGCACGGTACAAGGACAGCAGGCTGACATGTAAATTATAGGGGATGTAGGTGGACATCCTCTGTTATAAGCCACATGTACAGGCTGTGAGAAATAAAATCCCATCAGCATCAGAAAGGGCCTGCAGTACTGAGCAACGCATCATCGCACACCAGCCTTGCCTTCTGCTCTCAATATGCTTTGTTCTATAGCCAGCGGACGAGAGCATGCATGTCATTAATCTTACCTCATTGGGGACAGCAGGTGATGATGATGGGGAGTCCTGGTGTGTACAAGCTGGTGGTTGCTTCTATCAAAGAGCACGCCTGTTGTGTGTACCGTGTGTGATGACGACTGTGCACATGTTGTAGGAGTGCAGGGTTAAGAAGAAGAATGGGTGGGTGGAGACTCTGTGTCTAGGAGGGGACCCACCTCCACTACAAGCCTTGGCAAGCTTAGATTTATCATCCTGGATCCCACATGAGTCAAAGCATCAGACAGATTTTGAAATGCTAAAAAGCTAGTGGAGTTATCAGACAGTATAAAATGGCTGGTAAAGATAGAGACAAAAACATAATCTAAACAGAAAACTAATTGTGATTTAATAGTATTATACAGTTTACACCCAGCTGGCAGTCGCTTGGTGGCTGGGTGCGATATGAGTTGTCACACCCAGCACTCTCTGGTGATGGAAATTAGGGGAATTAGCCTAGTGCATAGGGCCAGCGGATGGCTGAGTGTGATAGAAGTTTTTTAAGTCAAGTTAGCAGGTATATTCTAAATGCTGGTCAAACTATAACACACTGACAGGGTTATTCACAAAACAGAGAATTCAACCTGAATTTCACAAAGGCTAGAGTCGCTGAGTGGAAAGTAAAACTGACTTGAAGGGGATTATTTACTAAAAAGTGAGAATTCAAGGTAAAATTGTGTAAATTTTAAATTTAAGGTCAAAATAACCGAATTTGAAAAAGTTCAGTTCAGCTACTCTGGCCTTAAATTCGAAATTCACTTTGGATAGTTTCCTTACTGATGGCTGAGAATGATGGGATTTGGCCCATGCAAAATGCCATCAATGGTGAATGGAAGAGTTACCATGCAGTTAATAAGCCTTGAGACAGTTGGGGGCTACTCCTGTAGATGGTCGCTTAATTGATGGCTGTAAATAATAGGAGTTAACAGAGTCTTGGTGGGGGTATTGGGGGTGGTGACAGGGGCTGGACCCCCTGTGGGGCCTTCAAAATGTTGGCACCATTTTATTGTTAGCCCAGAGTCCCTGTAATACTGAGAAAGAAATGACACCTCCAGTTATATAACAGAGTGACAGTGACACTTTAGTGTATCATATTTGGAGGTAATTATAAAGTATGGTGTTGGGATATTGCTGTGGGTGTAGTATGCTGTGGGTTGAAGGATTAATAGCATGACTTGGGGAATACAGGGCGACCAGATTTTGGAAATAAAAAACCGGGACACCCAAGGAGGCGAAGCAGGGTGAGTCGTAGCGAGATCGGTGCGGCGCTGAAAAGAAGGTGAGAAAGAACACCTTTTATAACGGGGGGGCAGGAGACCTAAACAGCATGTTTGTATTCCAGGCACTAGAATGTCCCTTTAAGCAAATTAAAGGAATATTTTGGTCACCATAACAACTTCAACGTAATTATTATTATTATTAGTATGTTATTTATATAGCACCATCAAATTCCGCAGCGCTTTACAATGGGTGGACAAACAGACATGTAGAAGTAAACCAGACAAGTTGGACACTCAGGAACAGAGGGTTGAGGGCCCTGCTCAATGAGCTTACATGCTAGAGGGAGTGGGGTAAAATTACACAAAAGGTTAGGATAGTATTAGACTAGGGACAGTTGCAGAGGAATCAGTCAGGAGCTATTAACAGTTTTAGTGATACGCTTTTATGAAGAAGTGGGTTTTTAATGATTTTCTGAAGGAGTGGAGACTGGGTGAGCATCTAACAGAGGAGGGAAGCGAGTTCCACAGGAACGGTGCAGCCCTTGAGAAATCTTGAAGGCGAGCATCAGAAGTGGGAATATGGACAGAAGATAGATGTAAGTCTTCAGCAGATCGTAAGGGCCTAGACGGGACATACTTGTGTATAAGGGAGGATATATAGGTGGGAGCAGCATTATGTAGAGATTTGAAAGCAAGAATCAGAATTTTAAATTGAGCTCTATATCTTATAGGAAGCCAATGTAGGGACTGACAGAAGGGTGAGGCGATGAGCCTCGCCCCTGCATTCATTATGGACTGTAACGGCGCAAGTTGGGAGCACGTAAGACCATTAATGAAGATGTAATCATGCCAGGAGGTCCCTGGGATGCTCTCTTTCCTTTAATAGGTTAAACTGCTCTCAGATGGTTTAACCCCAATGTCTGCCTCCTATCTGGGTTGCCCAGAAGTACATTTGTGTTTCCCAAAAAACTTTCTTGGGATGCTGGGACATATGAATGAAAATTTGGAACTATACCAGTAAAACCAGGACATCTGGTCAGCCTGGGTTAACATATCATTTGTGGAGTTTAACAAGCTCATATAAAATTCTGAATTTTGTTACAATATGATTTATAAAACACTTTAAAGTCTTGTGTTAGACTTACGAATGGTAAAGAGTGACATTTTATGAGGAAGAACCATAAATTGTAACCTTGGACTGAAGCCTTTTTTTACCAATTAGGAACACATCTGGGAATTACTCTTGAGAATGAATGTTAACTGTGTGGACAGGGCTGCCATCAGAAGGGTGCAGCCAATACCAGTGACTGAACTACCACCAGTGCAGCCGATGCGGCCACATCAGGGCCCACACCCTCAGGGGGGCCCATCGGGTGGCCTGTGCTGTTAGGGTAACCCTATGGGTATTTCTGAAAAGGGGCCCTTCAAGAGCCTGACCAGGCCCCTTTCACATCAGCATGTGGGAGGAAGTGAGATCACATCTCTTCCTCGCAGCTACAGGAAGAGCTGCGCAGAAGGGAGAGGAGCCACAGCAGGAGTGGGAGGAGGCAGCACAAGACGAGGGGGAGATGCCAAGCTCCAAACCCACACTCCCATCAGACTGAGTCAGCAGCAGGACTCCAGGTAACTATGCTGCGTTTGTTGAAGCATTCAGGCTTATGTTTGACCCACCCAGTAAGAAGGCCAATGTGGCCAGGTCTCTTCTTAGGTTTAAAGGGACACTCCAGGCACCCAGACCACTTCTACCCATCGGGTGCCAAATCCCACTACTCTTAACCCTGCAACTGTAATTATTGCAGTTTTTTATAAACTACAATAATTACCTTGCAGGGTTGACTCTACCTCTAGTGGCTGTCTACTAGTGGGTCCACTCGAGGACACTTCCTTGATCATAGCACAGGAAACCTGTGCTAGAGCGTCGCTGGACGTCCTCACGCTGTGTGAGGACCTCCAGCGTCGCTCATTTCCCCATTGGAAAGCATTGAAATGCATTTTCAATGCTTTCCTATGGGGAGCGTTAATAAGCATGCGCAGCATTGCCACGCATGCGCATAAGGTCTCCCCGGCCAGTGGCCGGGATCAGTCTCACCCACCGGTCGATGCAATCACTAAGAGGAGCGGTGCGGAGAAAGAAGCAGCAACGAGGGACATCGCCGCTGCCTCTGGTAAGTCACTGAAGGGGTTTTCACCCCTTCAGCAACCGGGGATTGGGGGGAGGGAGGGAGAGGGTACCTGCAGTACCAGGAAAACAGATTGTTTTCCTGGCACTGGAGTTTCCCTTTAAGCAAAGAACCAGAACCAGAACTGATGGAATATGCCCTTGAGTTTAGATCTCTAGCTTCTGAAGTTGCTTGGAACAATCAAGCTTTCTTTGATGTGTTCCTTAACAGTCTATCAGATGCTATTTTAAATTAAATAGTCACTAGAGATCATCCAGAAAACTTATAAGAAATTATAACATTTATTTCTCACATTGATGAGAGAATGAGATACATGCAAAACACTTGAGATCCTTTTCGTATGGTTCCTGTATTTAGTAATATTAATCCTGACTCCATGGCACCTACTTTACCTGAACCTATACAAGTAGGTGTGACTAGTTTAAGTGAGGCTGAACGACAATACAGATGAAGGGAGGGACTGTGTCTGTATTGCATACAAGGGGGACATCTCCGCCTAAATTTCCCTAACAGGCCGGAAAACTCCCGCACCTAAGTCCTTCTGGGGGACAGGCCTTGGGTGTTTCTTCTTTGTCCTCCAGAATGAAACATAAAGATCAAAGGCTTCTAATTAACATCACCCTAACCTGGGATAACAATAAAGTCAATACCATGGCTTTGATAGATGGTAGACCACTCCAGGTACACATAATTACACATGAGTCCATACCATTTCTGCTAATGGTGGGTGTGTTACATAAAAAACATTTCAACACATTACTTCCCCTACTTTCCCAGTGGTGTTGGGGTTCCTTTGGTTAAGGAAACACAATCCTTCTGTTGACCGGGAAGTTGACAATATAGTTTCTTGAAGCAACAATTCACCTTATTAATGTTCCTACTATGTCTCCCTTGTCTACAGAGATACCGGAACAGTATATAATGGTGAAAGAAGTTTTTGATAAAGGTAAACCTGAATTGTTGCCACCTCATAGGACATATGATTGTGTCATTGACCTACTTCCTGGAACCATGCCTCCTAGAAGCACAGTATACCCTCTCTCTGCTAAAGACAATATGGTTCGAAGAGTATATCATGGAAAACCTGGAAAAGGGTTTTATTAGAAGATCTTTTTCTCCAGCAGGGGCAGGGTTTTTCTTTGTGTCTAAAAAGGAGGGTGATCTCAGGCCTTGCCTATCAAATACCTCTTATTACTAAATTGTTTGATAGGTTGAAGGGAGACAAAATCTTTACTAAACTTGACTTAAGAGGAGCTTATAATCTTGTAAGGATTCATAAAGATGATGAGTGGAAGACAGCTTTTAACACCAGATATGGGCATTACGAGTACACTGTCATGCCTTTCAGTTTGTGTAATGCCCTGGCTGTCTTCCGGGGTCTTATAAATGATGTGTTGAGAGAGGAAATGATTGTGTATCTTTACGATATTTTTCAATACTCTAAGGATAAAGAAACACATCACAAACAAGTTAGAAAGGTATTGGCTCGACTGCTACAACATGGTTTATATCGTAAATTGGAGAAATGTCTTTTTGACCAGTCTGAAATTGGTTTCCTGGATTATGTAATCTCCGGTAAAGGATTCGCTATGGACCCCAAAAAATTGGATTCCATTCTCCATTGGCCACTACCTATTGGGCTAAAAGCCATTCAAACATTCATTGGTTTTTCTAATTACTAAAGACCAGGCTTCCCCAAACTCCGGCCTTCCAGATGTTGCTGAACTACAATTCCCATGATTCTATAAATGAAATAGATAGGCTGAGCATCATGGGAGTTGTAGTTCAGCAACATCTGGAGGGCCGGAGTTTGGGGAAGCCTGCAATAGACGATTCATCAAAGGTTTTTCATCTATTGTCGCTCCCATAACAAATCTGACGAAAAAAGGTATAAATCCCCAATAATGGTCTCTCTAAGCTATTGAAGCTTTTGAACCACTTAAAAACACTTTCTCTTCTGCTTCTATACTTGTACACCCTGACCTTAACCTTCCTTTTCTTTTGGAAGTCAATGTATCTGAAACTGGTTTAGGAGCTGTATTGTCACAGCGAAAAGACCATAATTAACCTCTTCATCCTTGTGGGTTTTATGCTAAAAAACTATCAGACACAGAAAGGAGATATGATATAGGTGATAGGGAACTCCTTGCTATTATTTGGGCCTTGAAAGAATGGCGTCATCTCTTAGAAGGTACCTTACATCCCATAACCATACTAACCGGCCATAAGAATCTCTCTTATATTGGAGAAGCCAAACATTTGTCAGCTAGACAAGCTCGTCGGTCCCTTTTCTTGGATAGGTTTAACTATGTTTTGATCTATAGACTGGGGTCAAAAAGCTCTACAGCAGACACTTTATCTAGGCAGGTCAAATCTTTAGCGCGTCTTGAAACCAACAAAATGTCTGTAGTACCCTTGCAACGTATCATTGCTCATACCCGTATTTGTATACGGTCTCCTCTGATATCTAGTATCATTGCTAAGCAAAACTTAGCTTCTGTAAATATTCCTGAAGGTAGATTATATGTTCCACCAGAACACCAGAGAGAGATACTCCTTTGCCTCCATGATAGTAAAATTGCTGGCCACCCATGTATACGTAAAACATATGATCTAATTTCTAAAGAATATTGGAGGCTGTCCTTGTGTAAAGATATCAACATTTTATAGCTTGGAGGAAAGACGAGACAGGGGGGATATGATAGAAACATTTAAATGCATAAAGGGAATCAACACAGTAAAGGAGGAGACTATATTTAAAAGAAGAAAAACTACCACAACAAGAGGACATAGTCTTAAATTAGAGGGACAAAGATTTTAAAATAATATCAGGAAGTATTACTTTACTGAGAGGGTAGTGGATGCATGGAATAGCCTTCCAGCTGAAGTGGTAGAGGTTAACACAGTAAAGAAGTTTAAGCATGCATGGGATAGGCATAAGGCAATCCTAACTATAAGATAAGGCCAGGGACTAATGAAAGTATTTAGAAAATTGGGCAGACTAGATGGGCAGAATGGTTCTTATCTGCCGTCACATTATATGTTTCTATGTTTCTATGACTATGTCTTGGCATGCTGTGTCTGTAGTAGGACAAAATTGTCCCATACTCTCCCTTGTGGTTTGCTTCAGCCTCTCAATATAATAAACCTTGGATACGGACAAAAATATGGTAATCTTGACTGTGGTTGATAGATTCACCAAAATGGCGCACTTCATTTCTTTACCCAAGTTGTCCTCTTCTCCTGAGTTGGCTGCTGCCTTTGCCAAGGAAGTATTTCGTATTTAGAAGATCTTTTTCTCCAGCAGGGGCAGGGTTTTTCTTTGTGTCTAAAAAGGAGGGTGATCTCAGGCCTTGCCTATCAAATACCTCTTATTACTAAATTGTTTGATAGGTTGAAGGGAGACAAAATCTTTACTAAACTTGACTTAAGAGGAGCTTATAATCTTGTAAGGATTCATAAAGATGATGAGTGGAAGACAGCTTTTAACACCAGATATGGGCATTACGAGTACACTGTCATGCCTTTCAGTTTGTGTAATGCCCTGGCTGTCTTCCGGGGTCTTATAAATGATGTGTTGAGAGAGGAAATGATTGTGTATCTTTACGATATTTTTCAATACTCTAAGGATAAAGAAAGACATCACAAACAAGTTAGAAAGGTATTGGCTCGACTGCTACAACATGGTTTATATCGTAAATTGGAGAAATGTCTTTTTGACCAGTCTGAAATTGGTTTCCTGGATTATGTAATCTCCGGTAAAGGATTCACTATGGACCCCAAAAAATTGGATTCCATTCTCCATTGGCCACTACCTATTGGGCTAAAAGCCATTCAAACATTCATTGGTTTTTCTAATTACTAAAGACCAGGCTTCCCCAAACTCCGGCCTTCCAGATGTTGCTGAACTACAATTCCCATGATTCTATAAATGAAATAGATAGGCTGAGCATCATGGGAGTTGTAGTTCAGCAACATCTGGAGGGCCGGAGTTTGGGGAAGCCTGCAATAGACGATTCATCAAAGGTTTTTCATCTATTGTCGCTCCCATAACAAATCTGACGAAAAAAGGTATAAATCCCCAATAATGGTCTCTCTAAAAAACAAGAAATAATCTCTGACAGGGGTTCTCAATTTGTGTCCCGATCCTAGAGAGCCTTTTGTTCTCAAATGGGGATTACACTCAGAATCTCAGGCTGTCCCAAAAGCTGGCATCTTCAGGCAAGGGATTGGGGACATGCCAAAAGAGTCTCTTCTTGGCCACGGTAGCTCCGCCCCTTTTATGATGTGGCGCATGCACGCCGACGTCATGACGCTAATGACATCATGGCACACCAAAACGTTTGAATTCAAATGTTTTGGACGCATGACTCCAGATCAAGTAACATAGTACTTAAGGGAGGCTCAGGGAAAGACTTATTGCCCTGTTGTGCTTCTTCTTAGTCCCAATAGTGCATTTCTTTGTATTGTTATCTCGGATTTTGACTTTTGGCTGTGTTTGACAATTTTACCTTCTGTATTCCTTTGACCTTGGCTCTTGTACTCTGGCTGATTTCTGGCATCCCTCACCTTGGGTCGTGTATCATTACTCTCTGTTCTTGTGATGTTAGTCCGGCCATTCTAAGGTCCAGTATACGTTACTTTTCTGTTACATTCTGCGTGTAGGATCTCTTGTTATTCCTGACAAGATGGAGCTCGGTTGAGAAACAGATGGAGCAGGAGAAGGAGGATGGGGTTGAAATAGAGATGGAGCTGGAGAGAAGGATCTGGGCATGAAAGGGAGATGGAAAGGAGAGAGGGAGCAAGAGAGGAGAAATGGAGCTGGAGGTGAAAAAGAGATGGAGATATGCTGAGAGGGAGATTAAGCGATGGGTGAGAGGGAGATGGAGATGGTGCTAGAGAAGGAAAATGGGTGGGAGTGAGAGGAAGATGGTGCTGGAGAGAAGAGCTGGAAAGAAGAGATGAGGTGGAGCTGGGGAGAGATGGCTGTGGAACTGGGGGTTACGAGGTGGAGCTGGGAATGAGCAAGAGGTGGAGCTATACTCTCGCTACATCCCCTATACCCATACTCAATAGATCCTGGCAGGCGGGACAGGGATGGCACTGACTGTACTACTAAGTTAATGCAAGATGGTGGAATGGGATCTCAGGTCCTTGAGCTGTGTAAGGGACCCCAAAATTTCTGAGGGCAGCCCTGTGGGTGGATAATCCAGTGATCACTAAGAATTCTCAGTTTAGAGCACCATTAAAATGTACTAATTTCTCTAATGTTACATTTCCTTTGTCTGACCACCATCTGCTGACCTTTGACATCTGCATACCTTGTACCCAAATTACACCAATTACACCATACCAAATTACACCACCCTCAGCTCAGTCTTGCAGAAACGTCCACGGTCCTGACCTTCAGCAATTCTCCACCAAACTACAAACTTTCCTTTTACCCATCTAGCTTCCTAGTTTTCTACCCTTACTGTAACAGATCGCCTGGCACCCCGACTGGGTACCTCCGTTGAAGGATGCTCCTAGCGCTTCCTGAGGACTCCAAGCACTGCAGCAGACACCACAATCACCGAACCAGAGAAGCGTATACCTTCTCTCAAGCATATGAATGCTGTAGACAGTTGAATAGGAACCATACGAATAGGTTTACTCTCCTAGCAGTCAAACTGGAACAGCATACAATAAATCCTTCCCCAATAATGAGACGACACTTCACTTTGAGGGTTAAAACAGGAACTCCCTGTACTGTCACATACAGTCTCTTTTATTCCCAATCCACAAACATATACAGCCCACAGGGCGTTACAAAACAGCCAATCAATCCATACAATACACCCAGACACTCCCACACAAAATCCTCCCCTCTGGCTGTGATATGATTACTGAACACAATGGGTAATCTAATTATCACAGCCAGAGAAATACAGTTTCATAAAACACATCACAGGGACCCCAAAACATGCAATAACCCCATAAAAAGTATATCCTTGGAACTGGGGGATCTGGGTGAACCACATATCCAAAATTCACCCAGATCCGTTCAGTACTTTGGAAAATGCAGTTTAATGCAGATTCTGCAGAACATACACAGGCTAAATAAAAAACAATCACTGTATAATGTGTCCCCTGCTGTATAGTCCAAAACCACCGCACGATGTCTCTGTGCAACAAATACTGGCGAGATGGCACCGTGTTGAAAAGTCCACACAGTGTCTGTGAGTTAAAATGGCCGCCATCCATTGTTCTCACCATGTGCTTCTGATACAGGAAATGGTGGCCACCCAGTAACTCCACAGTATGTCCCCAGATGGTTCTTAAAAGGGCTAGCAGCAGCACAACACAAATCCATTATGCCCAAATCATGTCTTTAAAGGGCAATACATCCCAGGGGCCATAGTCACATGGCAGGAGGCTGGCAACCAGGCTTCTCCAGTGCATAGTGGCGAGGTTGGTTCCGCCACACTTCTCCCCTTTACCAATCAGACTAACAGGGTATCTGACCTCCTGCCGGTCAGTGCCCTTGTTAGTCCAGCAGCCCACCCACAAAACACAATCAGAAATACAGCCCACCCACAATAACTGGCTACTACACCTGGGTAGAGGAGAACTTTGTCCGTGTCCAGGTGCCTCACCATGGCTGTGTGGGTGACTGGTAAGCGTACTGGGTGGGTTGCTGAGTGGGCAGAGACCAGCGGTACTCTGTCCTGGTGCCAGCACTACCACGGGAGTAGTCTGGTTGGAGCCTGGTTGCTGGAGGGGGAGACAGACTGTCTCCCCTTTGCCTAAACAGTCCTGCTGCTGGGGGACAGGACCGACTGTCCCTACCCCCGGTGGTGCATGTGCAGAGACCACTGTCCCATCTGCACTGTTGTGGAGATTACTGTCTCCCCTTGGTGGGCTAAGCTGCCGCTGGGGAGAGGGGGTAACAAGCTCCTCTCCCATACATCCTTTCAGCCGCTGGGGAGAGGCGATAACAAGCTCCTCTCCCTGACACTCTCTCTGCTGTTGAAGGGGGAGACCGACTGTCTCCCCTTTCAATAATTTGTCCTCTTGCTGGGGAGAGGTGATAACTGGTTCCTCTCCCTGGAACACTCTCTGCTGTTGGAGAGGGGGACCAACTGTCTCCCCTTTTAATATATTGTCCTGCTGCTGGGGAGCGAGACCGACTGTCTCCGCTTCCTGCAGGACACACTGCCGCTGGGGAGGAAGTACGGCACCTTCAGCTCCCTGGGATACATACTGCCGCTGGGGTGGAAGGATGACACCACCTGCTCCCTGGGGTACACACTGCCACTGGGAAAGAAGGACGACACCTTTGGCTCCCTGGGACTCACACTGCCGCTGGGGAGGAAGGACGGCACCTTCAGTCCCTGGGTACACACTGCCGCTGGGGAGGAAGGACGGCACCTTCAGCTCCCTGGGGATACACACTGCCGCTGGGGAGGAAGGACGGCACCTTCAGCTCCCTGGGACACACACTGCCGCTGGGGAGGAAGGACGACACCTTCAGCTCCCTGGGATACACACTGCCGCTGGGGAGGAAGGACGGCACCTTTGGCTCCCTGGGACACACACTGCCGCTGGGGAGGAAGGACAACACCTTCTGCTCCCTGGGGTACACACTGCTGCTGGGGAGGAAGGACGACATCTTTGGCTCCCTGGGACTCACACTGCCGCTGGGGAGGAAGGACAACACCTTTGGCTCCCTGGGACTCCTTTTTGGCCAAATCTACTAGAGATTGCAGGTATTCTCCTACTAGTTTCCTGGCGAGCTGCACGGCTCTCTCTGGGGGATTGGGTCCAAAGGTAGACAGCACCTCATTAACCTCTCTGTCAAACTCCTCCTGAGTGTAGTCATACGCCATGCTTGATCTGCTGAAGTTAGTTCTTTTGTAGATAGGGTCGCTGTACGGGTACTAGCATTGCCCTCAATTTGTAAATCCACGAACTGTGTCTCCGAGCTGCTTTACCTCGCACTAGGACGCCATCCCACCGCTTGCCACCAATGTAACAGATCGCCTGGCACCCCGACTGGGTACCTCCGTTGAAAGATGCTCCTAGCGCTTCCTGAGGACTCCAAGCACTGCAGCAGACACCACAATCACCGAACCAGAGAAGCGTATACCTTCTCTCAAGCATATGAATGCTGTAGACAGTTGAATAGGAACCATACGAATAGGTTTACTCTCCTAGCAGTCAAACTGGAACAGCATACAATAAATCCTTCCCCCAATAATGAGACGACACTTCACTTTGAGGGTTAAAACAGGAACTCCCTGTACTGTCACATACAGTCTCTTTTATTCCCAATCCACAAACATAGTACAGCCCACAGGGCGTTACAAAACAGCCAATCAATCCATACAATACACCCAGACACTCCCACACAAAATCCTCCCCTCTGGCTGTGATATGATTACTGAACACAATGGGTAATCTAATTATCACAGCCAGAGAAATACAGTTTCATAAAACACATCACAGGGACCCCAAAACATGCAATAACCCCATAAAAGTATATCCTTGGAACTGGGGGATCTGGGTGAACCACATATCCAAAATTCACCCAGATCCGTTCAGTACTTTGGAAAATACAGTTTAATGCAGATTCTGCAGAACATACACAGGCTAAATAAAAAACAATCACTGTATAATGTGTCCCCTGCTGTATAGTCCAAAACCACCGCACGATGTCTCTGTGCAACAAATACTGGCGAGATGGCACCGTGTTGAAAAGTCCACACAGTGTCTGTGAGTTAAAATGGCCGCCATCCATTGTTCTCACCATGTGCTTCTGATACAGGAAATGGTGGCCACCCAGTAACTCCACAGTATGTCCCCAGATGGTTCTTAAAAGGGCTAGCAGCAGCACAACACAAATCCATTATGCCCAAATCATGTCTTTAAAGGGCAATACATCCCAGGGGCCATAGTCACATGGCAGGAGGCTGGCAACCAGGCTTCTCCAGTGCATAGTGGCGAGGTTGGTTCCGCCACACTTACCCTTATGGTTTGTGTCACTATACCCCACTACCTCTAGCATGTTGGTTCATTAAGCAGGGCCCTCAACCCCTCTGTTCTTGCGCGTCCAACTCGTCTAGTTACAAATAAAAGTCTGTTGGTCCACCTATTGGACAGTGCTGCAGAATTTCTTGGCGCTTTATAAATAATAATAATAACATGTGTCTAATACCTGACCCTATCTTGACTTCTCATGTTAACCACCGTTTCTAACATTGCTCTAATCTGAATCCCAGGGAGTGGTCCATATTATACACAGTGGGAGATGGAGTAGTTTGTGTTCTAGTACATGCTTACAATAATGAAAGAAAAGAAAATGCACAGGATGCTGAATGAAGACTAATAATTTCCAGTTGAAACTAAAAGTAAAATGAGATGAGGTGGAACAGGATTTATTTCTGTAGTAATATTTCTGATGCAACATGCCTAGTGTTATTTTAATTATTTGACTACAGCTTGACTGTGTTGTGAATTCTGTTTCCTGTAAAACAAGGGGGGCACAACATATTCCCAGGTGTTAGTTCTGCATTTTGTATAAGTAAACAATATAAATATATATATATATATATATATATATATAAACACTTTATATATAAACTGGCTTGCACTCACGGTCTTTGTATGATAAAAGTTTAATTGTTTTATTGAAAAAAAGGTTAAATCAAATGTGGATCAATGTTTCAGTCCCCGTCCGTGACTTTCCTCAGGATCATTTTTTGAATTTTTTTTTTTACTTATTTTAGTTAATACATTTTTTTTCTAAATGGGTTCCCATGTTGGTTAGATTGCTAGAACCCTGCTTTTTAATGGAACACTTCAAGTACCATTACCATTACTGCCTGTTGTTGTAGGTATGGTGCCCAGAATACCCTCCCAGCACCCTCCCAGTTTTAGAAACCTTTGTCAAATTATCTCTGTTCTGCAGTCCCTGCTTACACATTGTACTCTCAGAATTATCGCCACTGAACTAAGCAGGACAATTCAGGTCTGCGATCATTGGCTTATAGCACCAGCTGTGAGCCATGAGCCACTCAGTACTGGATTTGCTAGGCTTAGTTGTGCGAACTGGAAGGTAGTGTCAGGAAGCAGCGCCTGTGGTAGTCTTCTCAAGCTCTGTGAAATATAGGGGAGAGAGGAGAGGACACGGATAAAGTGTAGTATGTTAAATCGCTGATAGTGGTAAATAAAGAAAAATTTGCACTTACAATTTTCTGGAGCTTATATTCAGCTCCAGATATATGCGCCTGGATGGTACAATTCCCGTCTATGGATATAATGATGGTGCTGGTACACTCTCAGAGGCGTAAGGGTGTTCTGGTGTCAAATAGTGCCAAAACCGGTATCCTCGGTGTGTAAAAATTAAAACACAATATAGTGCTCTCTGTATGGTCTGGAATAAAACTAGGATAAAAAAAGAGGAGGTATACTCACAAGCAGGGAGCAAAAATAATATTGCTCAGTATAGGAAGTGTGGGTGGAATAATCCCCACCAAGAATATCACTTGCGAGTCCTCAAGTTCTTGATGATGAAATTGTGATGTTAAAAAGAATAGGCTGGGAGCCTCCAAAATAGCTTAAATTCGCTATCTTTATTGGAGACAAATAAAATAAAACAATATAGCAAAAGGCTGTATAAAACACTAATGCGTTTCACCTGTTAGCAAGGTTTTTTCCATATTCTACGAATATTCTAGAGTCTCCTGCAGAAGCCCAGATGCACAGCAAGTGCCCAGGGGATCCAGGAAAATTGCCAAACCATTTAGAAGAGATTTACAGATTGCACTAGGATTACATCAGGGTACTCCTGGAACTATAACCACTACAAGGTGCTATAGTGGTTATGGTCTGTAGAATGTTCATTTAAACAAAAAATAATTAAACGGCCATAAAACTTACCTTTATTCCAGCGCTGGAACAATCAGCCTGATACTCCACCTGTGATGCAATCAAGACTGGTGACTTCTGTTTAATCAGATGCTTCTCATAGAGTGTGGACACAAAATGCTTGCATTTCAATACTTCTCTTTGAGAGTCATTGGAAGGACACGGCATGCTGAGACACTTTACATGCTGATGCTGGGCATCAAATAGATTTAATAATCAAATCTATTTAAGAGCAAAGCCCCTGGAGCAGGCATCTCAATGCATGCTCCCCCTCCCCTGCCCTACAGATGTGGCTAAACTACAACTCCCCAGACACCATCTATTGTATTAACCACCATCTATTGTATTAAAATAAGTGTTTTAAGAGACATGAATATCATCTTACTTTCAATCACAATTTAAACACCTTTAAATTTGCATGTTTTAATGAATTACACACAAAAAAACAATATTAAAATTAAAAGGATAAAAGGTTACTGCACATGCAAGGAATGTATTGAGCTCTGCTCTTATAGGCAAGTAACTTGGCCAATCAGGAGCCTCTTGTTCTGGTTTATGGAGTGTGAGGTGTTGGACATGTTTATCCCAATGCTGCATGGTTAATGTGCAGACTGTGAACTAGTTGAGATTAGAAATGTGACAGTCATAAGCTATACATTAGATATCTCACACTTATAAATCTGTCAGACTGTCTTTTTTTTCTAACAGTAGACTGTGTGGTAAAAACCGACACCAGTCGAAAGGTGGAGCGCTAAGGAGATGCGTGTGGATAACTCACCTCCCCCCTCTCCTTTTTGGATATATTAAAACCTAGAGGTGGGGATATAAAATGGAACTGCAATAGTGAAGTACTGTGAGATAGTGGTAAAATAATGTGAAGGTATATAGAACCAGTCACTTGGTGCTGAGCCTTAATAGGACAGGCTCAGATCACTTGATCAGGTGTGTTTTTAACAGGTAACACAAACCAAACAATGGGTAAAAGCACTTCTGGGTCCTTTAAAAATAGAAGAAGCCAAACATAGTATAGTATGCAGGTGAATAGTGGTTGGAGTGGTAAAATATGCAGAACTGCTCACCTGATTCAGAGCCTGTGACTCTGGCTCTGAGTATAATAGTATGAGTACCACTGGGGGGGTACCAAACTCTATGGAAAAGGTCAGGAACACAACTTATGTCCAGATGCAAGGTATAAAAGTAAAAGTTATTCTATACAATAAAACAAAAGTATAAAAAGTAAAAGTAAAATCCTCCTGGACGTCCGAGACGCGTTTCGCCGGTAAGCTTCATCAATCTAGGTTTTAATACATCCAAAAAGGAGAGGGGGGAGGTGAGTTATTCACACGCATCTCCTTAGTGCTCCACCTTTTTGACTGGTGTCGATTTTTACCACACAGTCTACTGTTATATTTTGCATTTTTGTGTTAATCAGTGAGAGAATTGCACATCGGTGGTAGCAGCTCACATGTAATTTATATATATATATTCTTCTTTTAAGCGCCTGAAAACACAATATCACTTTTACACCACTTGTCTTTTTTTTCTGCTCGATGTATTAAAAGACCACTATAGGCACCTAGACCATTTCAGCCTAATGAAGTGGTCTGGGTGCCAGGTCCAGCTAGGGTTAACCCTTTTTTTTAATAAACATAGCAGTTTCAGAGAAACTGCTATGTTTATGTTAGGGTTAATCCAGCCTCCAGTGGCTGTCTCTTGACAGCCGCTAGAAGCGCTTGCGCGCTTCTCACTGTGATTTTCACAGTGAGAAGACGCCAGCGTCCATAGGAAAGCATTGTAAATGCTTTCCTATGGACTGGCTGAATGCGCGAGCGGCTCCTGTCGCGCATGTGCATTCAGCCGAAGAGGAGGAGAAGAGGGAGGAGAGGAGGAGGAGAGCTCCCCGCCCAGCGCTGGAGAAAGAGGTAAGTTTAACCCCTTCCTCTCCCCAGAGCCCGGCGGGAGGGGGACCCTGAGGGTGGGGGCCTTTAAGTGTCCTTTAAGGGAGGAGTTGACTAACTACACAACACTCTATTCATAGTGTCAGTTGTGCTCAGAACAAGGTGTTTCTGGAACATGTAGTTTCTATTTATACTTGTGAAAAATTTTACTTTAACTACTCCTAGACGCACCATAAATACTGTAGCCTGATGTAGTGATTATGGTACCAGGCATCCAGGCATGCCGTGGTGCCCTCCCATAGTAATTGGTAAAACTATTTAAAGGGACATTCCAGTGCCAGGAAAACAAATTATTTTCCTGGCACTGCAGGTCCCCTCTCCCTCCCACCCCCCATCCCATGTTGCTGAAGGGGTGAAAACCCCTTCAGTGACTTACCTGAGACCACTGCCGATGTCCCTCGGCAGTGGTTTAGGGTCCGCCACTAGAGGAGGAGTTAACCCTGTAATGTAATTATTGCAGTTTATGAAAACTGCAATATTTACAGTTGCAGGGTTAAGGGTAGTTGGCACCCAGACCACTCCAATGGGCAGAAGTAGTCTGGGTGCCTGGAGTGTCCCTTTAAGAACAGTATGACAACCTACCTGCGTCCTGCCGGTTGCAATGTCTGGTTTTGGATTGTCCTGCAAGGATATTCCCCTTTGCCTCCAGAGCTAAGCAGAGAAACACACAGAGAGCTTCCCTGAGGAATGAGTGTGGTCCTATATTTGCTGTACATAGGTATATGGAGACAAATAGAAATGTAGAAACATACAATGTGACGGCAGATAAGAACCATTCGGCCCATCTAGTCTGCCCAATTTTCTAAATACTTCCATTAGTCCCTAGTCTTATCTTATATCTAGGATAGCCTTATGCCTATCCCACGCATACTTAAATTCCCTCACTGTGTTAACCTCTACCACTTCAGCTGGGGGGTTAGGGGGATGTAGTGGGGTGTTAGAGGCTGTAGTGGGAGGTTAGGTGGTCTAGTGGGCTAGATAAGGGGCATTAATAAAATTTAAAAGACAAAAGCCCCAAGGCTTACCTTTGGGGGAATCCTGAACCCTTGTGGTCCGGTAGGAGAAACAGCTTGTCAGAGTGCCTTCAATGACCGGAACTTACCTGGCAAAGGCTCAGCCTCAACTCTATTCATAGCCGCACTGTGTGTGGATCCCGCCCCCTTCCTGACAGCCTCCAGCATAAACGCTGAGTATGAGGCTGGGATGAGGGAAGGTGCTGCTGCTTGGTCACACTACAGTAAGAGGGAAGGAGAAGAGCGCAGACAGCGGCATGCTGAGTATATTATTTGCCCATGTAATCTGTTCTGGCAATGCAAAGAACAGGCCACTCGGGGCTAATAATAATAGATGGCACATTTAGACTTTGGGCTTTTTGTGGGCCCACACAGAGCTCTAGCCCAGGTCAGCCTCTCCCCCACCCCCCACTAACCCACTAGCACCCCCCTTCTGCCTCAGCTCCCTGGCACCTGCACAGTGCATCCTGTATATATGTCCAGGATTGACCCTGAGCAGGAGATTCCGTTATGTTGTCAAACGCTTTCAAAATATTTTACCAATTATTGGAAGGGGGAGGATGTCTGGGCTCTCCTGGCACTCTAAAATGACCAGTAAAAAACTGAACACACAACCAGGAGCTGATACTTAGAGGGGACAGTGAAACACAATACAGTAAAAATACAAAATAAGCATAGATATGACAAACAGACCAAGAAAATATAGGAAATGGTAAACTGATTTTAAAAAAATAGTAGCTCAATAAATATAATAAAAAAAATATGAAAGGAATCAACTAAGAATAAAAATGTGTATAAAATATGTATCACATAATATAAAACAGTAGAATGACATAACGTTCAGAATAGATCTATCCGTGTAGTCTGATACAAAATCTCAAGAAACAATGTAGCAAAAATTGTTCCCAGTGCTACAAGATCAAGTAACTTGTAGTTAAAATCAAAGCACTTTGTGCTGAATATTATAGTACCCATCAGGAACAATCAATATAGATACACAAAATCTCCACAGTAATATAAATACTTTAAATTATAACCAAGGTAGTAAAATCAGTGAGCAGTCACAATCTGCAAGACACAAAGCAAAGCAGAATGGACTACACTATTTGTTCTGCTTTTTATATTCATCACATGTTTCAAATAAATGTTTGAAACAAATATATGATTTTTCAAACAAAAAAAGAGGTTGTGAGTGAAGAGGTTAAACAATAATTTCATATTAAGAGTGATAAAGAGAGACATGGCCAATGTTCTTTAATGAGTATGTGACACTTTTTATAAAAGAAGTGTTTTTCTTCTAAGGCTCTGAAAAAAATTCATGGTTGATTTATATTTGTACACAGCACGTTGCTTCTGTTATTCATATGAATACTTTTTTTTTTTACAATTTTTTTATTGCAGAACTTAAATTTTACTATAGTGTTCAATTTTGTTTTAAATAGGCACTCTGAGCACCAGAACCACTACAGCTCTCAACCTGTTTTTCTTTTCTCCTCTATTTCCTTTCAAAACATAAGACAAAATAGGGACTATTTTGTCTTATGTATTTTTCCTACGCTTGATAATTGTGACAAAATGGTGGAGCATAAGGCAAGCTTCTCTTAATTTTTTTAAGCTAACTTTCCCACAATACTCACCTCTATACTGTCCTTCCTCCGTTGCCTCGCAAAAAATGTTTTGAGCACTGTGCATGCCCATTTTCATCACTCACGGCTTGCTGGGTATTCACGGCCATCTCCAAAGTGAGCAGGAAGATTACAACTCCTTCGATGCCACCTCCATTCCACACAGCCACCCATCTCGGGGGGCCCTAAGGTGGACAACCAGCCTTCCTCATGACTCAAGACTAACAAGGCATTTGTTAAAGTTTTCAGTGTAGATACATACTGTGGGCACAAGAAGGCAGTGACTTTATGAAATGACCCTAGGCATGACTAATCTCTTGTACCCCCTAATCTAAATTTGCCACACAAAACTGCACCTCTTGCTGTTTAAGACCAACACACTTGACTGACTTAAAGGTAGGCAGACAATGTAATAGAGCAGCAGGAAATGCTAGCAGAATGCTTGGTTGTATAGGCCATTGTACAGAACACTGGTGAGACCTCACTTGGAGTATTGTACGAAGTACTGGAGACCGTATCTTCAGAAGGATATTGATACATTATAGAGAGTTCAGAGAAGGGCTACTAAACTGGTTCATGGATTGCAGGATAAAACTTACCAGGAAAGGTTAAAGGATCTTAACATGTATAGCTTAAAGGAAAGACGAGACAGGGGGGATATGATAGAAACATTTAAATGCATAAAGGGAATCAACACAGTAGAGGAGGAGACCATATTTAAAAGAAGAAAAACTACCACAACAAGAGGACCTAGTCTTAAATTAGAGGGGCAATTAAATGGTTCTTATCTGCCGTCACATTCTATGTTTCTCCTGTTGGAGAAGACTGGATGCAGTGTGGCTACCTGGGGACCCAGAAAAGCTGTCAAACTGTGCTAAAATGATTTGACTACTTACTGTGGGATGGATGCAGGGCACTTGTGGCACCATGACGGCAGCAGTAAGCTCTGCTTGGAGTATACCTTTAAGATTATACAAAATAAACACTTTATATGTATGCTATTTAGGGTATATGGTTTTCTTGTTTTTGTCATAAATATCCAAAAGTATTTTTTTTTCTGAGTAAAACTAAACCCAAGTCACCATCTCATAGTCGAATACAACTTTGTTTATAATCTATTACGTATAAGATTCTCCAATAACTTTTAGAAATGTAAAAACACGCATGGCAGCTCTTGAATCTATTTTAATCTTTTCTAAGAATGTTGTTGCAAGCTCTTTCATCTACTGCTTTATCATTGCATTGTGTGACCTACATAATGTACTTTACATATATCACATGGGAAGCAGTACACTAGATTTACACTCTTAGCAATACTGTAACACTTTCAATAAAATATTTTGTAAGAGTTTTCTTACAGAAATTAGTCTAACGCTCTCTCATTTTTACAATACATGTATTTTCTTACCCTGAACATGTAAATGCCTATATACTTAACCAAACTAAGAGATCTACTAAATAGTACAGAAATCACAATTCCTATATAATAATGGAATACTTTTTTTTATTAATTCCTTTAAATGTATAGAAACCTTCACTACATAAAATTAATTTTAAATCCAGTTTCAAACTAATGACTAACACTTTCCATTTTTTAGAACAGATATAAATAGTATTTCTCTTGCTATTTCTTAAACCTTTAAATATTCTATCTATCATCAATACTGGTATGATTTCATGCAAGTGGCCTTGTCAAATATTCTATCTACCACTAGAACTGATATATAATTTCATGTTAGTAATATCTGTTTTATTGTGTGATGCTGTTTAAAAGTTTCTTAATTAGAACAACTTCTTGTATACTCAGAAACAACCCCAATGGATTACAAATACTTTAACAAAGTATCTCTTGAGATTAACTCTGTGTAGAACGAAGTGTCTTCTTACTCTAAATGACCAGTTTTAAATCTAAGAGGTTTATGTTTTATTTTCATTTTTTTTTTCATTTCCCAGACTACGTTCAATGATAAAGAATTCAATTAACAAGAATATAGTCTTTAGAAACATTTTAAATATGTCATCTTATTCCTTATTGCACAGAACATTTATCTTCAATTATACTGGTCTAATACCTACAATTAGCAAAGGTGGCCTCACACTATTTATTTAGAGAGAATACTTTCCATTAAAAAGTGGATGGGCAGATAATGATTGGCTTTTAAAATGAAAAAAAGATAGTACACAAACTCTCTCTCTCTCTCTCTCTCTCTCTCTCTCTCTCTCTCTCTCTATATATATATATATATATATATACACACACATCATAATCAAAAGTCTGTTATTATGGGGTGGACATTAATTTAACAATTTAATATAATTCCCAATCCAAAATTAATATCAAGTTTAAATTATCCAATACATTTCATACCTTTTGTGTTTTCTAGATAAGGCCTCAATTTGATATTCTTCAATAAGCTTTTTAAATGATTTAATATTTTTGTCTTAGCATTTAAAGTAATTTTTTCTAAATATCAGCATATCGAAAATATATCATGGGTAGAAAATATATCAATATATCATGAACTATTAAAAAAAATTAAATTTAAAAAAAAAAGTTAAACTACTGTAAAAGAATATCCAAAAATATTAACTTGTTTGATAAGTTTATCCAAAAATATTAAATTGAGGCCCAAGTTGGCATTCTTAAAACTAATGTTACATTTAATAGTTTCATATAACTCACGCAACAGTGATTATATACTAGTTATTACAGGTCTCCTGATAAGATTTTAAAAAGACATGTGACCTTTAACACGGGGTGTAATTCCAGCAATATAGAATCATTTTTTCTCTCTTCAAATACTTTTAAGTTTTATTTTATTTTTTTAACAATTTGCAATTTTGAAATATTACAGTAACAATGTAATAACAAAAACATGAATAAAAAGTAAATGAAAATTAAGGAGAAAAAAATAAAAATACACAGGAAGGGTTTTTTTTCACAAAGAATCCCAGATTTGTCCAAGTTGTGCATATGTTGCAGACAATTGCCTCAATACTAATTCATAACCCTCGTTATGTGGCAAGCGCTGGTTTGCTGCCACATAACTAACCCTCGAGTCAATGAAGATTTTTAACTTTTCGCCCGCTGACTGCTAGCGTTGCCCTGGGTAAATAGTACTTAAACTACACTATAGACACTAAGACCACTAGAAGACTGCCTCTAGTGGCTGTCTCCCATTTGTTATGATATGCAAAAAAAAATCTACTTTGTTTCCATTCACATGTCATGATTTGGAAACTTACCATTAAAGGGATGCTATACTCCCCAGAACAACTACAGCTTAATATTGTTGTACTGATGTGTATAGTATGTCCCTGTAGGCTTTGTAATGTAAACATTGTCTTTTCAGTCGGCCACTAGAAGTGCTTCCAAAGTCAGTGCTGCACAATGTACAGGACTGACGTTCACCGTCTCCACTCTCAGCATTAAGGTGCTGAACGTTCCTCATGCTCAATTGCCTCCAACGGGCTGAGATCGTCAAGTTTGATCATCTCAGCCAAGGAGGCGGAGCGACCAGGACCAGCTGCGAGGAAACCCTTGCGGCACTGTAATAAACATGAGTAAAATCACTTTTTACTTTGCTGATAGGGGGGAGGTCACCTAAAATATGTCTTCACAGCAAAGTGATAGGGTTACATGTTTATATTCCTGTCAGTATAGTGTTCTTTTAAAGTATGTAATGCACCTATTATAACGTACAGTAAAATAGCTAAACCTGCATGTGCTCTTTCAGTTAACAATAGATTGTTCATGTCCTAACAATGTAAAAATATATAAATCATCAGTTATGTGTTTAAATGTTATTAACCTTTTTGCAACATGTACTGTCGGGCCCTCTGGCACTAATGTGTTGAATGCATGTGAGTTCACATATTTAATACTCTTATCTAAATCCCTAAGCAGCGTCAGTCTGGTTTAATTGGTGCTTGGCTTAAAATTCCTTTGGGATTTTTATATTGCTAAACTCTACATATCTGTCTATATACTTTAAAAAAAAAACTGCAATAGTAAAGCTGTTGCATTACTAAAACTACGAATGTTAAAGAAAAATATTATGCATTAGATACTTATGGCTTGCCAACTCCTCACACCACTTGGCATCAGACTGTTTTAAAATGGAACTGTCCATTGTCTGGAATTTACACCATGTAATAAAACATTAAAAATCGCCTATAAATTGTGTTAACTTTTTTTTTTTTCATGAGATGATTCTTTTTTTAATTTTAATTTTTGTTTCATTTCTCCTGTATGCTTTCTCAATGCTGACTGTCAGATGCAAACAACAGAGGTTATAACAATGATTGACAGATCGAGAGCTAAAATGGAGGCACCAAGTTGCAGGATAAAGAGGAGGTATTCTTTAATGCCTTTTACCAAAAAAACAGATTTAGAAAATGACCACAATGGCAATTCTCATTATATTTACTGTAGCCAAATACAGTTGGAATTCAGTCAGCCTGCAACAATTGCCTGGATGCAGTCAGCCCAACAGCGTACAAACTAATTCACTGCCCCCACCCACCCCTGTCCCTCCACTCTAATACACTGCCCCCCCCCCACTTCTTTCCCCCAATTTAATAAACTGCCCTTCTTCCCAATTTAATACACTGCCCACTCCCCCAATCGAAAATACTGCCTGCGCGCTCTCTCCCCAATTTAATAGACAGCCCACTCCCCCAATCGAAAATACTGCCTTCGCTCCCTCTTCCCAATTTAATACACAACCCCTCTCCCACCAATACACTGCCCCCACACACCCCAACGTAATACACTGCCCCCACTCCCCCCAATATTCAACACTGCCTTCCCCCAAATTATTACACTGCCCTCTCCCTTCCTCCCCAATTTAATATACTGCTCTCCCCCATTGCCCCAATTAAATACACTGTCCTCCTTCAGTGTAATACAATGCCCTCCACCTCACTCCCCCAATTAAATACACTGACCTCCCCCAAATTTAATACACTACCCTCCCCGTCAACCCTCCCAATTTAATACATAGCTCTCCCCCTCGCTCCCTAATTTAATACACGGCTACCTCCCCCCAAATTAATACATTGCTCTTCCCCTTCCCCAATGTAATACACAACCCCCTTCCCCAATTGAATAAGTTGCGCCCCTTCCCCCAATTTAATATATTGCTCTTCCCCCAATTTAATGCGCTGCCCCTTCCACCCCTAATTTATACACTGCCCCTGCCCCCAATTTAATACATTGCTCTCCCCCATTGCCTCAAATAAATACACTGCCCTCCCCTAATTCAATTCATTACCCTCCCCCTCACTCCTCCCAATTTAATACACTGCCCCTCCCCTAATTTACTACATTGCTCTTCCCCATTGCCCCAATTCAATACACTACCCTCCCCCTCAACCCCCCCAATTTAATACATTGCTCTCCCCAATTGCCCCAATTAAATACACTGCCCCCCCCAACTCAATACATTCTCTCCTCCTACCCCCAATTTAATACACTGCCCACTCTCTCAATTTACTGCCCACCCCCCTAATTAAATACACTACAGGGAGGTCCCCCAAGCCCCTCTTCCCCTACCTCAAGATGAGCCCTCCTCCAGTTCCAGTCCGGGCCTTCAGAATTCCCTGCTCAAGCAGGCACTGCGAGCAGGAGGTTAGGGAGAGTGTCTGGACTGGTCTGTCAGGCACACTGCGCACTGAAGCACCGCTGCCGTGCCACCGGCGGATATGACTGCATACGCTGTATGCTGATTTCCGGCAGCCAGAAAGGACCATTACTTTAAGATCCTGCAGCAGGTCGCAGGAGCACGCAATCGGCCGCACAGTTAGGAAAGTCAGTCTTTCCTATCTTGCAGCTGATCGCAGCTGCAGTACAAAGTGACCCCAAGGGAGGCGACCTACCTAGAAATTTCCCAGTATCCCGGTAGGCCACTCCGGCCCTGGATACAGTTGGTGTCCAGATTCAAATCTGTGCATTTTGTATTCGAACCTTATACAGCTATTGCTGTTCTGTATCTAGAAAGGCCCCATCCCATGGAGATGGTGTCTGTAGACTATTGGGGGGTGATAGACCCCACATGACCACCATGGGCATCAGGTGGGGGACTTTAAATTTAAAAATGAGGGTGGACAGATCACTGTCCACTTCACTGGGGCACTGTTGGCTAGGGACTGGGGACTATTAAATAAACAAAAAAGTGGAGGGGATACTCTTATGCCCCCCCCCCCCCCCCAATGGTTAGCGGATTGGGGCTACTTACTAAATGGGGGACCTAATGTCCTCACTCCAGTTCCTATACATTTCCGAAGATTGAGGCTAGTATGATACAACAGGGTGGGGGGGGAGACATAATAGCTTTAAAAACATTATCAGTGTTAAAAGAAGGTACAGACTTTAAATGCATCAGGGTTACAGGGTTAAATATAGGGCTTTCCCAGTTTTCAGTTTTTAAACATTGAAATTTGCCAGATTGGTTGGCTGGGCTATGATGCCTTTGAGACCGTATGGTAGCCCAGGAATGAAAATGACCCCTACTATAGCATACCATTTCCAAAAGTAGACAACCCAGAGCATATAATATGGGGTCCAGTCTTGTTTAGTAGCCACTTAGTCACAAACTCTGGCCACTTAGTCACAAACCCTTTTACAGATGATATCATCAGCATTATACGTTTCATTGCAAAAACACTAATATCTGTGTTCAGTAATGTCTCACGGGCACAACAACAATCCGAAATGTTAAATGGTTTTATTTATCAACTCTGAATTGGTGAACAGCTGGTTATATTTGTCCTGGGGGGATATATGCAAGCAAATAGTCCAGTTTGAGACTAAGCCAGCAAATTTTATTCCCTTTGTTAATTTTATAATAAAAAATTTATACTGTACAGCGATAAATAGAATACAATAACAATAAAAAAAATCACTAACATAATATAGTTTAGCAATGTGCTTGGAGGTCTTCTGTATACAATCGTCTCTTTGCCTACCTTGACAGCCCTCCCCTGCACTGAGTTGGAGAGAATTAAAATTCCAAATGGGAACATTTAGGCCACAATAACTTATCCAGAATATTCATATACTCACAGCCTGGTTATTTTAACTTCAACTTGGCCAATCAAGTTTTCAGTTTGCTGCAGCTCAAAGTTTAGTAAATAGCCCTTGCAGTATGTTTCATAGTAATTTGCAGATTTAAGAATTCTCTGGATCTTCCCTAGACGTTGCAAGTATAACACTATAGCTGAGCTTCGTGGAATGGTGTATACGTCTGCCCACAACGGCCTGTTCTCTTCCTAATTTCTAAAGAGTTCCATCCAGCATAGGGTATGACCACTACCTTTTGATTAAGGCCACCCACTTTATTTTCTCACTGGAAGAGGAAGGGGATATAAACCTGGGTCAATGAATCACAAATATTCCTAGTTACGGCTATGAACGTGTTTTTACAAAACACATGACACATTTATGACACCCATTCAAACCTTTTTTAAACCTTCAATCAGGATAAAAATATAACATAATACTTTTGTGCTTAATAACAATGTATGTAAGCAACACTACCACAGTCATCTAATAAAATATTAATACATCACAAACAGCTCTTGATTTCAAGAGACCTTAATAAAAAAACAAACAAGAAATATATTAAAACAGACATTTTGTAATGGAGACTATCCAAGAGATTTCACTTTACAGAAGTTTGTTTACAGAAGGGTTTGAAGCATATTTCACAGATAGTTTTTAACACATTATGCCAAAAGATTATCTTATAGCTATATTTCTGAAAAGGACCCCACACTGCTTAAATCCAACCTCCCCCACTCTTCATTAGATATACCTGCAATGAAAACGTGCATGCATTTAATTCCCCACCGACCCACCCCTTCTAACCCAGCCCAGACTTTCTGTGACTGTACAATCACAGACTTCCCAATACAGCACAATGAGAAGTCTTTGCAAAACAGCTGCTCTGTGTAATTGTTGCCTCTTGAGTTTAGCTCCACTGAGCTAACCAAACCAGGAAGTATCAGGACTGGTTGTCTTATTGACAACTAGTGGGGTGTAACAATGTTTATCACAGTCTGACAGCCTGGTAAAAACCATGTCTTGCTGTCCAATGGGAGGCCAGTTCATGCCTGGAGAACACTGAGATTGTAGACCACTAACAGTGCTGGACTAGCACAGGCCCTGCACAAAACCTGCCTGGTGCCTCATTTCTGCAGAACTCTGACAATAAGCATCCAAATCAATATCCATATTTAACCACGGATGAATGGTGTGAGGCTGCAGCTAAACACCCAAAAAGAAATGCTGCCTTATTACCCATTGCCAGTCCTCCCATGGTTGTGGCTGATACTGACATACTGAACAGGCTGTGTTGATGATGTCCTCTGCACAATGGATCTATAGTAGGACAGCAGAATATTAACACAATCAAGGAAAAGGTTTATTGCAGATAAAAAGAGACAATGTTTCTTCGAGGTTGAGTTATCTTACATAATACATTTCTAGGATTAGAAATAAACTGAAATTAAAAATTCAGGTATAAACACCAACTAACCTGAGAGAAACATAAACACCTTTATTAAAATAATACTCCAAGCACCATACCTGCTACAGCTCACATAAGTGGGTTTGGTGCAAAGAGTTCCCTGACACTGCCCATTTCAAACAGTTTGACTTCTTACCTGGATCCACTAACATTGACAGGGAGGCAGAAGTTCGTAATCAGCAGCTTCCATCAACCTTAAAACCAGCAATGCATGCCTTAGCTCATTGGCAAAGAGTGATCCACACTCTGAAATAAGCATGATACCACAAATATGGAAGTAAAAACATAGTTATCAATAAATCAGAATTTCCCACCATTTGTGTTAATGTATTAATTAAATCATTAAACAGTATTAGCTAATTCTCGATCGAAAACAACAAGAAAAGCATGCTGGAACCTGATGAAAGAGTGGTGGAAATCTTTATTCTAAGTATATACTTAAGTAAATTTGATGGAAAAAATAATAGGAGAAATTACGTTTTTGACATGCTTTCATGTGCAATAATATGTTAATTTCATTCTTTAGTAATTAAGATGCTTATAATCCACTTCGGAGTTTTGAGACGCAGTTTTATATAGCCTTAAGGAATGTTGTATATAATGCTGTAACTCTTTGGCGTCACTGGCTTTTTATCTATTGTTCTGTTTCCCCAAGACATGCTAATGCACTTAATGTAACATAAAACATTGACTCGTGTGCAAACCTGCATTTGGTCTGATATTATTTCAATAATATCACAAGCAAAAAAAAATTGCAAGTTTAAAAAGAAAAACATGTCTAGGTGTATGTTATATCATGGTGTTTCGGGATTTGGTTTATGAAGACATTAGCAGGGTTATTCAACAAGGGGTCGTCTCTCTGCTTGATAAAAAAAAGTAGCCCTGTAAACAGTATCGTTAATACCTTTAGATTGTAAGCTCACTGGCAGGGCCCTCTACCTGTTGTATCAGTCTGTTCTTATCGTGTTTGTCTTTTTCCCAGTTGTACAGCGCTGTGGAATTTATTTACACTTTATAAATGCCAGTAATAAATAAAATAAATAAAATACCAATTGCCAGTAGATCTTTTTGGCTATCAAATACTGACAATAACATATAAAAAAAAAATGCACATGAGCACTGTTCACAAACTTTTCCAGCCTCAACTCATGGGCTCGGCAGTGCTGCGGGGTCTTTAAATTCACATGATGCAGTTCTCCCACCTGTTGTCCTTGGTTATAGAAAGCACAAACATCTAGTTGATCCAGGGCAGGAGTATAAACAATTTTTTTTAAATTGAGCTGAAGCCTTTAATCTGAATGCAAAAAAATCTTTATTTCCACAAGGGACAGGTTCAGATAAATAAAATCACCTTTCCCTTGTAAGTAAATTTCACTGAGGTCCACTCATGGTTCACTGAGGTCCCTCCTCCCACGACATCATTATGCAAAGTGAAAGGATGTCCAACACGGAGTTAAACTCCATGAAGTAGCAGGAAGTGCCTCTATTGGTTGATTGGAAGACAGCCACTAGTGGTAGTATTAACCCTGCAATCAAAACTTTGCAGTTACCCTAAAACTGCAATGTGGTCAGCTTCAGGGTTAAGGAAACAGGGGCTGTTCACCCAGACTACTTCAATGAGATAAAGTGACCTAGGTGCTTATAGTGTTCCTTTAAATATAGAGAAAATATAGTTTGAAAGATAGAACGGATATATATTTGTTTAATAAATTATATACTGCACATCTGCACAGTCAGTAAAGCGGCATTGTCACCCCCCAAACCCCCCACTCCACCCCCACCCCTGAAAAATAATATTTCATAAGGATATAATCTTTATGAAATACTCATATTGACTGTATTAGAATTTCACTGAAATTCCAATACAGTAAAGAGACATAAGGAGACTAAGTAGGGATTACTTCATCTCTGTAAATTGCCTAGGCCTGACTGTTCTTGACACTGGGCTGAGCTACCACTATCTAAAAGTGTTAATCCCCCCAGCCGTTACCAGACTGCAGGGTATTGGTTTGTCAATGGAGGATCCCCCGGTCTTGTTGGATGTAACTTTGACACTTGCCAGCTACCTAGAGATTGTTGTAGACCATGTACACCCCTTCATGGCAATGGATTTCTCCGATGGCATTGGCCTCTTTCAGCAAGATAATGCAACTTGCCACACTGCAAAAATTGTTAACGAATGGTTTGAGGAACATGACAAAGAATTCAAGGTGTCCTCAAATTTCCTCAGATCTCAATCCGAATGAGCATCTGTGGAATCTCCTGGAACAACAAATCCGATCCATGGAGGCCCTACGTCACAACTTGCGGGACTTGAAGGATCTGCTGCTAGTGCCTTTGAGCTAGTTACCACAGGACATTTTCAAGCATCCATGCTTCGATGCATCAGAGCTGTTTTGGCAGGCGAGGGGGACCTACATGATTACACGTGATTAGGCAAGTTAGCATTGTGGCTGATCAGTGTATTCATGTGTATATTCATATTAATATATTTTTAATTCATGAAGTGTTTTTGTTCTCTTTTCTTTTCTTTTGTCTAGACTTGTCACATGGTCTAGCTCCAGATCCAATTTTTGTATGTCATTAATAATATACACTCAGGTCTTGTTCCAATTATTTGCTTATTTTCGTGTGTGACTCTTTAATGTTTTCTTATTTCTACTTAACATTTTCTTTAGCTTCTCTTCTTATGAGTCCATGACCTATGTTAATAATGGTACTGGTGATAGTTGTGTTTGGAGACCATTAGCCTACCATTATTATTACTACCTTCCACCACACAGGCCAAGGACAATGGGAAGGGTAGAGGACATTTGCAGACCCCTGCAAAGTACTGATTGCCTACCAAGTTCCACCCACAGCACATAGGAAAGAACTGGTAAAGGCATTTGCATACCGCCAAAGTTAATGTTTCATGAAGGAGATGCAGGTGGGTCTGGTAAAATGAGGCAGACCAGTAATGCAAATTATATCACTGGCACCGCCCTAAGGGGGTGAATCCATCCATAGGAATGGAAGGTCAGCCTGGCATGAATGCGTCAAGGCAGGGTCCCAGAGCCCAAAGCAAAGAGCAAGCACATGTAATGACAGTTCCCTGGTGTGATCAAAAGCGGGACACCAAGGAACAAGATTGGTGTTGCTGAGAGACCTCATTTGCCAAGAAACTATTTCATATTTCTTCCCCTCCACTCCCCACACATCGGGTGGAAGACAAAGATTTATAACCATGATGGGCTCTCACCAGATCTCATACACATTACATTTGTAATTGTAATTGTATAGAGAAAGGGATACATTCATTTACAGCAATGGCATTTCACTGTTTGAGGATATAAGTAACCATTTCTGCAATTTTCTCATGGCATTATGGTAACCCAGAGCTTAGTATTAAAAAAAAAAAGAAAAAAAAGACATTTACGTAGAAATTCTGAGAAGTCATCCTGTGATCATAAGTAATGAATAGATCCGTGTTTTTTGAAGTTCCAAGCATTACACATTTGATGATTTGCATGGACAGTTTTGCCAATTAATAAATCAGACTAGTAATGTAACCAGAGGTATGCACTGTATATGTCACATAGATTAGTTTAATGGAGGCTGAACCAAGTTTCTACCAGTGCAGCCAGACTCCATTAAGTTCCTAGGACCATTAAAATCTGAAAAGATAATGTGTTAACATATGTTGAAAATGCGAAATAGGGATGTCTAATTGTAAAGACAAACACTAACAGGTTATTGTTACTAAAGTGAAAATTGTCAGGAATGCACAGTAAATTCAGTGAAGTGAATTTCAAATTTAAGGCCAATGTCGCCCTATTTGAAAAAAAGTCAGCTATGATTCTATTTCAGCTATTTAAGCCTAATTTTTTTAATTCCCTTTGCATTTTCTGACTTTAAAGTCCTGACTTTAGTAAAAAAAAACAAAAAAAACCTTGTATTCATTAAAAAAGCAATTTATGGATGCCCTATAATGAGATTAACCACTAGGTGGCTCTATTTTAATAAAACATAAGCAGTATTTATGCAAATGTGATTGTTTTTAACCCCTTCAGGACCGAGGACAGTTCAGGACCGTCCTAATGGAAAACGGGCGGCGGGAGCGATCGGAGATCACTTCCGCTGAAATCCTGTTGTTACTAATAGTAACAGCCAATTGCGGCATGTGAGTGATCCGCGATCGCTCACAATTGGCTGGTGTCAAAGTGGGTGTTACAAACACTCACTTTGACACTGAACTCTGCCTCTCTCCCCTCCCCTGTAGCGTTTTGTGAGGCGAGAGAGACAGAGATCGTGATATATTGTTGCAGCAGGTGTCCAGAGATGTGAAACATCCCCTTTTAACCCCTTCCCTGCCAGGTCTGTTACAGACAGAGCATTTGTACTGTCTGTATTTTTTTTTTGCCCTTAAGGGTTAACTAAAAATCTGTGTCTTAGACTGTCTTAGTCTGTCTTAGTCTGTCTTAGTCTGTCGTAGTCAGTCAGTTTCCTTCCCCCAAATCTCCATTAGATTCTTCCAACAGGAGTTAGTTTAGGGATTACTGTTTTAGTCTGTTTTAGTCTGTTTTAGTAAAAAAAAAAATATATATATATATATATATTTTTTTTTTATATATATATATATATATATATATATATATATAAATGTGTTTAGTATTTTGTTAGTTTAGTCTGTTAGTGTGAAACATGCAGCGCATGTACAGCTTGGAGGAGGCATATGCCTTCTTGGCATCAGACTCTGACGCCACTGACACTGTGTCCAATTTTGACACAGGTCAATTTAGCGACAAGTCTAGTGACATGTCATCTGTGTGTGAGCCAGCTGCTAAAAGAAGCTGTGCTTCCCCTGCTACGCCGAATGTGGAGGAGGACTGGATACCTCCACAGTCAGCTGAGCCCAACATCCCCCCTTTTAGTGCCAACGCAGGCATTAATGTGAATGTGGTTGACTTCTCCCCTCTACAATATGTGGAGTTATTTTTAGGGGATACCATCTGGGAGGAGATTGTTTCCAAGACTAATTTATATGCTACCCAATTTATTGATACCAATCCAGATAGCTATGCAGTCAGGGAGGAGCGTGCTTGGCATCCCACAGATGTTGCTGAACTTAAAAAATTCTGAGCTTACAATTCTCATGGGGATTATAAAGAAGCCATCAATTTGCTCTTACTGGAGCACCAACCCAATCTGTTCTAGTTCAGTGTACTCCCAAACCATGTCTAGAACAAGATATAAGCTGCTGCTGAGATTCTTACATTTCAATGACAATATCCTCTGTCACCCCAGAGATCACACCCAATATGATAGGCTTCATAAAAAACGCCACTGGTAGACCATCTTCAGCACAAATTTACTGAAGTTTATACTCCTCAAAAAATGTGTCTATTGATGAATCGTTAATGAAATATAAAGGGAGATTAGGATTCAAACAATACATCCCTTCAAAGCGCTTTAGGTATGGCGTAAAATTCTACAAACTGTGCGAGAGCGAAAGTGGATATACATTTGCCTTTCGTGTATATGAGGGGAAAGATGGTCAACTGGACCCTCCTGGCTGTCCTGACTCTCTGGGGACAAGTGGTAAACTTGTTTGGGACCTACTAATCCCCATGTTCAATAAAGGTTACCACCTTTATGTGGACAATTTTTATAGCATTGTCCGTTTGTTTCAAACTCTTTAGGGTTTGTAGATACTGGCCTGTGGCACTGTGAGAAGAAATGCCAAGGATTACCCCAGACCTTTTATAGAGGCCAAATTAAAAAAAGTGAATGTAAAGGTTTGCACAAAGCTAAAGTGCTTGCAATAAAATTTAAGGGCAGGAAGGTTGTTAATATACTAACCACCATCCATGATGAAAGCATGTCAGACGTCACTGTCCGAGGCAGAGTACAGACCAAACCTGTTTGCATCAGGGCTTATAAAATGCACATGGGGGCAGTGGTGTATCCTGGTTTTGTGCTGCCCTAGGCAGGACAAAACTCAGGCCACCCCCACCCAACCTTCTAAAATACACACACACATTCACTGACAGATACGCATACACTAGCTAACAGAAACACACACATACACTAACAGACACACTCACACTAACAGACACACTCACTAACAGACACACTCACTCACACACTAACAGACACACACTCACTAACAGATACACACTCACTAACAGACACACACAGCAAACACACACTAACAGACACACACACTCACTAACAGACACACACACACTAATAGACACACACACTAATAGACACACACACTAACAGACACACGCACTCACACACTAACACACACACACACATACTGACACACACACTCACTAACGGACACACACACTCACTAACAGACACACTCACTCATTAACAGACACACACACAGACACACTAACAGACACACTAACAGACACACACACAGACACACTAACAGACACACACAGCGAACACACACTAACAGACACACACACTCACTAACAGACACACACACACTAATAGACACACACACACACTAACAGACAAACACACACACTAATAGACACACACTAATAGACACACACACTAACAGACACACACACACTAACAGACAGACAAACTCACACACTAACAGACACACACACACACACACACACACACACACCAACAGACATCACACACCAACACACACACTACACACCACACACACACACACAAGACACACACACTAACAGACAAACACACACAACAGAAAACACAGACACCACACACACTAACAGACACTAACAGACACACACACTAACAGACACACACACACACACACACACACACACTAACAGACACACACTCACACACTAACAGACACAACAGACACACACACTAACAGACACACATACACACTAACAGACACACACACACACACACTCACTAACAGACACACACACTCACTAACAGACACACACACACACTCACACACTAACAGATACTCACACACTCACTAAACACACACACACACTCACACACTAACAGACACACACACACACTCACACACTAACAGATACTCACACACACACTAACAGACATACACACACTCACATTAAATTTTTTATTTTTTTAAGCCCCCCCCCCAGCCTCCTTACCTTGCTCAACTCCCTCGCGTGCCGCAGACGAGGCTGGGAGCCGGAATATGACGTCATCAACCCGGCTCCCAGCCTCACTCTGCGGCGTGCGAAGGAGCTGAGCAGACCGCTCAGGGGAAGAGCTCCCTCGCCAGCCGCCTGTCAACACCGCCCGCCCTCCCGGCATGTCAGTTAGCCTCAAGACATTTGCCCTGGGCATTTGGGGGGCGGCATCGACCGCCCCCTGGAAAATGCCGTCCAAGGCAAATGCCTTGTTTGCATCGCGGCTAAAACGCCCCTGCATGGGGATGTTGATTTGGCTGATCAGCTGATGCATCCATATCTTAAGAAAGACAAAAGCCTGGTATAAAAAGGTGGCTATCTACCTGATGCAAGTAGCAACACATAATTCATTTTTACTCTTTAAAAAAATGAATCCAGAAAGAACCAACTTTCTCCAATTTCATTTCAAGCTGATTTCCACAATAATTTATGGAGATAGTCAAGTTCCAACAACGGTGCCAGAGGAGTCAAGACATTTTATTTTTAAGATACCGCCAAGTGCAAAAAACCAAATCCCCTGAAATGTTGCCGGGTCTGTTATAAAAAAGAGAAAAGGACAGACACCCCTTTGCACTTTTTTTTTTCTTTTGAAAGCAGCAAATTTTAGTTAGTCAGTTTCCTTCCCCCAAATCTCCAGTTAGATTCCTTTTGCAGGAGTTAGTTTAGAGAATGCTGCTAAAGGTGCATTTGATACCTGCACATTTGGTTAAAAAAGTTTTATGGCAGTAACATATAACTGGCTGGCCAAAACCAGATGACGTGTGCATAAAAAGCAGAATTCAAAAATTACCACCATGCACGTTCTCTGAAATTTGTTTAGCACAATGGTTGGGGGAAGGATGTGAAAACACCCCATATACAATACCCTGGAATATCTACTTTATAAAAATATAAACTTTCATGATGTTAACATTAACTGGGGGATGCAAAAATATGCCAAACTGAAGATAGCTATACATTGGTTGGCCTTACAAATGTCCCAAATAGGACATGTGCGCAGGTTGACTACATGTCAAAATTCCAAGTTGGAAAATGGATATGCGCACCTGCCAAATGTGGCCTTTTAGCCCCCAAACAACTCGACAAGACTATGCATGGGTGGTATCACTGTACTCGGGAGATGTTGCTGAACATATATTAGTGTGTTTTTTGGCAGCAACACATAACAGGATATGTAAGTTTATACCTGAATTGCAATGTATGTGAAAAAAAAATATATACCTATGAGAAGTTTGGCAAAGACTGGTGGTAAAATGGCTGCATAGACAGTGTCAAAATATCCTTAGATGAATACCCTGGGTTGTCTACTTTAAAAAAAAAAAAAATATATATATATATATATATATGGGTTGTTTTCCAGAGATTTATGACAGATAATAGTGTTACAATGTCACTATTTTAAAAATGTATGTTTTGAAACCGCAATATCGCCCTATAACTTGCAAAAAAAAGCATGTAAACACTGGGTATTTTTAAACTCAGGACAAAATTTCGATCTATTTAGCAATTTTTTTCATTAGCTTTTGTAGATGAGTAAAAGATTTTTCAAGTAAAAGTCAAAAAACATGTATTTTTTTCATTTTTGCATCATATTTTTTATTTTTTTTCAATTAAATTACATGAGATTATATAAATAATGGTGTGTAAAGAAAGCCCTTTTTGTCCTGAAAAAAAACAATATATAATTTGTATGGGAACAGTAAATGAGAGAGCGGAAAATTACAGCTAAACACAAACACCACAAAAGTGTAAAAAGAGGCGTGGTCGCTAATGTACAACATCGCAAAAACAGTCCGGTCCTGAAGGGGTTAAAGGACCACTCTAGGCACCCAGACCACTTCAGCTTAATGAAGTGGTCTGGGTGCCAGGTCCTTCTAGGGTTAACCCATTTTTTCATAATTATAGCAGTTTCAGAGAAACTGCTATAATTATGAATGGGTTAAGCCTTCCCCCTAATCCTCTAGTGGCTGTCTCATTGACAGCCACTAGAGGCGCTTGCGTGCTTCTCACTGTGATTTTCACAGTGAGAGCACGCAAGCGTCCATAGGAAAGCATTGTAAATGCTTTCCTATGAGACCGGCTGAATGCGCGCGCAGCTCTTGCCGCGCGTGCGCATTCAGCCGGCGGGGCGGATCTCCCCCCAGCGCTGGAAAAAGGTAAGTTATTACCCCTTTCCCCTTTCCAGAGCCGGGCGGGAGGATGTCCCTGAGGGTGGGGGCACCCTCAGGGCACTATAGTGCCAGGAAAACGAGTATGTTTTCCTGGCACTATAGTGGTCCTTTAATATTGATAAAATAATTATGTTAAGTTCAACACAAATACAAAAATACACACACACAAACATATAAGTATCCATATATAACTACATGCTGGCAAACATAGATATATGAATTTAAAAAAATAAAACACAAACTACAAACATATAAGAAATAGCAAGTGCTATCAGTGAATTAATTAACAGCTCAATGAAATGTCACCTGGGCTAAAAATAAATTTGTAGAAAATTTCCGCTTGTAGAAAAAATCCGCTTGGTCCTTTTGGGTACTGGGACTTTTTCAAGAGCATCCTGGATTCCCTAGTGAGGAGCTGAGTACACTTCCAGCTTTGATTATCTGGGCTAAAAATAAAACCAGAAAAGTGACTACATTTTAATATCAAAGTATTTAATAGCTTGAGTACTGAAAAAGGCCACTTTTATTCATGTGAGATATTCTTTGATATTGTATTTGAGTAAAATAATCGTACTGGCTATTATAAAAGGCTTACTATGTTCCTTGTCATGCTGATTGGATTAAATGTCCTCTGTGATTATTGCTAAACATGTGCTATCCAGTGGAGGCTCATCCATAGGGGCACTTGGGAGAGAGACCCACCAGTATTCAAGGGGAGAGAAAAATCATTTGCAATAGTCTAGAAACACTAAGATTCTTTTTCTTGGGGAGAGTATTAAGCTAAACAATATGGTAACAATTAGATTAACATACTCCAGCCATGTGTGCATCAAAATTAAAAGTTGTGTCCCCTTAATGTTGCAATTGTTTTCAGACCTGTAGTTGTCATCCCCACCCTACCCCCCCAAACCGATTGTCCTTTTTCAGCAAGTTTTGCACATTCATAGTCTCCTTTAATAAGGAATTGCAGGCCTTGCCATTCGGAAGGATATACTTACAGTATCTCACAAAAGTGAGTACACCCCTCACATTTTTGTAAATATTTTATTATATCTTTTCATGTGACAACACTGGGCGTAATTTGGACATTTCCATTTAGGGGTGTACTCACTTTTGTTGCCAACAGTTTAGACATTAATGGCTGTGTGTTGAGTTATTCCGAGGGGACAGCAAATTTACACTGTTAGACAGGCTGTACATTTACTACTTTTCATTGCAGCAGGGTGTCATTTCTTTAGTGTTGTCACATGAAAAGATATAATAAAATATTTACAAAAATGTCCTACAATGTAAAGTAGTAAGTGTACAGCATGTATAACAGTGTAAATTTGCTGTCCCCTCCAAATAACTCAACACACAGCCATTAATATCCAAACAATTGGCAACAAAAGTGAGTATACTCCTAAGTGGAAATGTTCAAATTGGGTCCAATTAGCCACTTTCCTTCCCTTGTGTATTGTGACTTGTTAGTGTTACAAGGTCTCAGGTGTGAATGGGGAGCAGGTGTGTTAAATTTGGTGTTATCGCTCTCATACTCTCTCATACTGGTCACTGGAATTTCAACATGGCACATCATGGCAAAGAACTCCCTGAGGATCTAAAAAAAAGAATTGTTGCTCTACATAAAGATGGCCTAGGCTATAAGAAGATTGCCAACACCCTGAAACTGAGCTGCAGCACAGTGGGCAAAACCATACCGCGGTTTAAAAGGACAGGTTCCACTCAGAACAGGCCTCGCCTTGGTCAACCAAAGAAGTTGAGTGCACGTGCTCAGTGTCATATCCAGAGGTTGTCTTTGGGAAATAGACATATGAGTGCTTCCAGCATTGCTGCAGAGGTTGAAGGGGTAAGGGATCAGCCTGTCAGTGCTCAGATCATATGCCACACACTGCTTCAAATCAGTCTGCATGGCTGTTGTCCCAGAATGAAGCCTCTTCTAAAGATGATGCACAAGAAAGCCTGCAAACAGTTTGCTGAAGACAAACAGACTAAGGACATGACTTACTGGATCCATGTCCTGTGGTCCGATGAGACCAAGATAAACTTATTTGGTTCAGATGGTATCAAGCGTGTGTGGCGGCAACCAGGTGAGGAGTACAAAGACAAGTGTGTCTTGCCTACAGTCAAGCATGGTGGTGGGAGTGTCATGGTCTGGGCCTGCATGAGTGCTGCCGGCACTGGGCAGCTACAGTTCATTGAGGGAACCATAAATGCCAACATGTACTGTGGCATACTGAAGCAGAGCATGATCCCATCCCTTCGGAGACTTGGCCGCAGGGCAGTATTCCAACATGATAACGACCCCAAACACACCTTCAAGATGTCCACTGCCTTGCTAAAGAAGCTGTAGGTAAAGGTGATGGACTGGCCAAGCATGTCTCCAGACCTAAACCCTATTGAGCATCTGTGGGGCATCCTCAAATGGAAGATAGGGGAGCGCAAGGTCTCTAACATCCACCAGCTCTGTGATGTCATCATGGAGGAGTGGAACTCCATGCCAATGAGGATTAAGGCAGTGCTGGAATATAATAGTGCCGACACAAAATATTGACACTTTGGGCGTAATTTGGACATTTCCACTTAGGGGTGTACTCACTTTTGTTGCCAATGGTTTAAACATGAATGGCTGTGTGTTGAGTTATTCTGAGGGGACAGCAAATGTACACTGTTATACAGGCTGTATACTTACTACTTTACATTGTAGCAGAGTGTCATTTCTTCATTGTTGTCACATGAAAAGATATAATAAAATATTTACAAAAATGTGAGGGGTGTACTCACTTTTGTGATATACTGTAAATATATAAAATATGTATGAGGTCTCCCTGAAAAAAAGTCCAGCCATTGTTAATATAACGAGAATGGTTTGCATGACATCAATGTAACCTGGCAGCCAAGGAAACTGGACTCGAATGCGCATCCATGAACAATGATGATTTCACTGAACTAGTCAGTAGGGGCGCTAGACGTCGTAGAGTGAGCATGTCTACTGTTTGGCTATCACAGTCAAAATGAGTAAAAAGAGCAAAGAATCTGCTTAAAATTTTCTGGTAAGCTTCAACATTTCTTTGCGGAAACTATTTGGATGATTCAGAAGGCTTTCAAGGACAATGCAATGAGTGCAGTGCAAATAAAAGTGTGGCACAAATGCTTCAAAGATGGTCAAAAATCTGTTAACAGATTTGGCATCTATATTCTGGCTTTTCCCAAAACTAATGCTGATGAAATTCAGGTAAATAATAGGAGGCAGCTGATGGTGATTCCAAAAAACGATTTTGCAGATTGTTTTGAGCAGTGGAAGAGACGTTGGGACAACTGTGGGAGGTCCCAAGGTGCCTACATTGAAGGGGACTGAGCCGTCATTGTCCTATGTACAATGTTTATTGTATCTTGTATCTTCTTCAAGAAATGTCTCTATTTTTTTATTATATGGCTTTCTGGACAGACCTTATATATATCCAGGGAAGCCCATGGAAGAAAAGGAAAGTAAGTGGTAATGGTAGACATTTCTGACAGACAACACAATGCTGCTTGTCAATAATAGTTTAAAGAACTCCTACTGCACTTTGCATAGTACATCCTCAGCTGCTCAAAACCCACCATCTCCTTTAAAGTGCTCAGTTACTAAGTAGTTGAGACACTCATGCCGTGCCTAGTTGAACCGTTGTGAAGCTTCAAACTGCAGAACGGGGCTGTGACTCTGACTCTGACTCTCACTCTGACTCTGTAATGATTGTTGCTCCATATTACCACCGTAGGTTAATTATATTGTCAGATGCAAAGCCAATAAGGAGTATATCAGTATCCTGCTGCTTTAACCATGTGCACAGCCAATAGTGAGTCAGGAGTAGTTGACATATTAAATAACAGCTGCCACATTTACTAGAAAGCTAAAGTTAGCAGAAGCACTACTGAATATGAAATCTGGAAGAGAGAGCTAAAATAGAGCTAGAAAGATAGAAGTTAGACAGGGAAAGAGAGCTGAAGTGTTATGCAGAGACATTGTATTGTGTGGTTATCTCTTTATAACAGCTCTGTGTAATCCCTGACAGTGATCCTGGCTGTGTGTTGCTATCTCCTTAGTGTAGTGTTTTTTGTACTGTATTTGTATCTCTTTATTGTACCTGAATATGTGTATTGGTGTCTCTGTATTATACTCAGTCCTGTTTATTGTATAGGTATCTCTGTATTGTTTCTAGTTTTGAGTATTATATGGCTATTTCTATATTATAACTTACTCTGCATATTGTATGGCTGTCTCTGTATTGAATGGGGTTGAGTACATGAGGATATGTAGACAGATGCCCAAAGTCAGAAGATAGCGCCTACAGAGCTAAAGAACTGAGTCAAATTATGGCGGAGGAGTCTGGTGCTCAACCATCCTAAACCTTCATCAGCCCCCATATAAATCTTTGGTATTATCAGGAACACTGAATAACTGTCATTCTGTTTTCATTATTTCATTGTGGCAAACATTCTAATGCTGAATGCTCCACCTCTGCCTAATTTCTTCTACTAATGCAATACCAACACCTTTGGTATGCCATTTTGTGTCTGCTGATGAAGATAGACACTCTTGTTCGTTTTTCCAGGTCTTTTCCAGGCGTTTTACAGGCAGTTAGGCATGCAAGCCAACCTTCCCTCTCGTCAGTGCCTGTTCATGGTATAGAATGCTTAGGAGTGTTCTGGGTGCTGTGGTTTCTCTTCTTTGGCTATTACAAGTGATTGACCCAACCTTTAATATGGGCTTTTACTGTCTGCTGCTATTCCTGACCCTTGGCTTGATTACTTTTCCAGTTTCTGGTGTCCCTAACCTCGATTTGTTCCTAATTTTGTTTCACCTGTTAGAGGTCACTCAATAATTTTTTACTTTATTGGAATACACTTTTAGTTTTACATGGGATTTTTGTCTAAATGTAGACCAAATCTGATGTGTTCCACTTGAAGTGGATTTGTACTTGATTTATTATCTATAATTTGCAAGACAACTTCAAAACTGGAATACGTCCTTTGAATTGAAGCCCAAAGGGATTAAAGCCCTGCATGAACCATTAAGTGATAATGTGTCCTAAGGGATTTCTGAATTAGTTCCATATCAATGAAATTGATGATCTGTGGTTGACCAGGCCAGAGGACCTCTATTCCCAAGGGACATGTCCACTGGTTCCCTTAACACCTTTGCTCAGCTGTGTTGTATGAGGGATTACCAGTTAACATGCTTCTCTAGAAGACCCCATGTTGACACCTGTCTCTTTGTAGCATTCCAAAAACAAGCAGTGAGTACAGCATTACATAAATACCATAATAAAATTAATTGTAAACATGATGATCATTAGGCATGTTTATTAATTTTGTTGTATGTTAGTTATTTTTGGTGGCCATCTCTTCCTGACCATATGCAATTTCTTATACAGAGAAAAGATTCAATATTATCTATATTTGCAATAATACACTCAAATTTTTTTAACATTAGAGAAAAAAATGCTATGTACCAATTTTAACCCTCCCTTTTATGATTTTTAAATCATCAAATCAAAAATGCTTATCATTAAATAAAGCAATTTAAGAAAGTTAATAATCCAATGAGAAAAAAAAAGTATTTATAAATGTCATACACTCATCATCCACACTGTTACAGTGTAATGTAAGCAAAGACGGCAGATTGATTTAATAAGAAGAACTGATATTATGTGTACATGTGTTTTAGTCTTAGAATAGAAGAGATTCAATTTTACAAGTTTATTCAATGAAGGGTCCTGCATTGCATTATGAATCAGTAACAATGTTTAAAGCCATATATAAATTTAAGATAAATATAACTTTATTCAAGTGGAGATGAAATCTAAGGCTGATGAAATTCTACTAATATATACATCAGAAACAGAAAACCAATCACCTCTTTCTGCTGACTCATATGAGAAGTCTGGTGAAAATGCACATGCTGTCCTGTGACTGCAAAATCTTTAGGTGTTAGCTAATTACGGAAAAAGACAAGAAAGGAAGTGAGATCTAGATTTTTAGTAACTTTATTAAGACATAGACCCAGCTATTGAAGAAAATTCAGTTCAACCTATATTCTGGTATAATTTGCTTTCTTTTAATTCTCCTTTTTTATTTTTATTCCATAGTTGAATTTTCTTTTTTTTTTATGTATTATGAATACATTTACTATACAGGCGGGCTGGGGGGGGACACACACACAGGGGGACTAGGGGGACAAAGACATATGTAGACGGGCTGGGGGGGCAAAGAGACACACAGAGGGGCTGAGGGGACAAAAGGAAACACAGAGGGGATGGTAGGAGAAAGAGACCAGCAAAGGTGCTAGGAGAATAGGCACACAGAGGGTCTGGAGAAGGGGAGAAAAAAACACACAAAGGGGGTGGGGGAAAATACACACAAATATGACAATTTTTGTTTTGGGCAGGAGGGTTGCAAGTAGCTGCTCTTGCCTAGGGTGCAAAATAGCTCACAACATCATTATTTTGCATAGTAAAGTCATGGATGATGAGTTGGGATATTTGTTGGTGCATTAGTAATGCAATAGGCATGATGTGAACAAGGCATTTATTAGTCAGGCACTATATAGTTTTGTGGATGGTCTAGAGGCCCGTTCTTCAAACCTAGTCTGAACCACTGGGATATTTCTTGGAACAGGTATCCAGACTGTGATGAGAATTTATGATGTCCCTGGAGGTGTTTGCAAGTGACGTAAGGTGAAATAAGCAGTACTCATCACATTCATAATTCATACATGTCCACTTGCTCCCTTAACACCTTTGCTCAGCTGAATGAGGGATTACCAGTTAACAGACTTCTCTAGAAGACCCCAACATTCTTCATTGTTTGGAATAGGGTAACAGCAAACAATGTCTTTCTCTCTTTGGCTTGCGTAGAACTATGTAACTCCTCCATCAATGCTGTTCAGATCATAGTGATTGATGTTGTGGGTATATATGATATTGCACTCCACACCTCCAGCAACCTCCTAACCTATATCTCTTAAATCCATATTTCACATGCTCCATGTGCGTAAAGATACCTACACAAATATGTGTGAGTTTTGTGCACAAAAAGGCTTTTTATTGTACATGCTCCCCAGGCCAAGAGTTGGTGATACAGATCCCAGCTTACTTGTAGTTTATATGATATTTAACAGAAATTAAACCATATTAAATCTAAGGTTGATGAAATTCTATTGAAATATACATCAGAAACGGAAAACACATTACCTCTCCTACTGACTCATATCAAAAGTCTGGTGAAAAACACTGGTTGGTGATAGCTGCCCACTTGTTCCTCTTAGATATATTACTAATTGCAGGTTATAGTGGGTCAGCTTAGAATGGAATTTAGCCAAGCTTAAAGTGAACTTTTTCCAGTGTCCCTCATTGTTAGTGAAGTAGAATGGCTGTAATTTAGTGACTACAAAACTCTATGAGACATCCATAAAGAGAATTACTTTAACATTGGTCTGCTAGACCTAGGTTTAGTAGCATTATTAGCAGTGAGACAGCAACCAAAAATAATGATGACAAGTTCTTTGAAGTGACTGCACTGAAAACCCCCTTGATAAATTAAAGGACATTTAGTAATATCCAACAGAGAATATACAGCCTTTGGCATTACAGTAACTCAGGTCCTATTACTCACATAAATAATTACAAGTATAGTAAAACCACTTTCTAAAAAAGCTTGATAATTAAAAAGAGAAATGGTAATATCATGCAAAGAACATATAACTTTTGGCAATCCAATAACTGAATCCTATGACTCGCATGATGCATGCGTAAAAAATAGCTGCTGTCTACATTTCTAGGCATATGAAGATATCAAGGGGCCCGGAGTTCTCACTATTGTTCTTTTAATGGCTTAGGAAGGAGGTAGTCCCAGGAGTATTATTATTACCAAGCCTTGAAGAACTTTAACCAGGTCCTAAAATTACTTCATGTAAGATTTGTGGTAGAACTAGCGTTACGTGTGACAACCCTATTCCCCAGACAGAAAACAGAATGTTGTTGCCTACTTCTTTTGGAATCATAGGTGGTTGCTGTGTATGTTTGTCTTTTCAAGGTTTGGTTATGAGAACATCTACTCCTTGTGTGTAGCCTACTCCTTTAGCATGAGACAGATGACATCAGACCATTTGCAACTAGCTACTGTTACTTTAGGGCACTACATAGAGACAGGGCTGGATTTCCCAAAAGGCCAGCAATTCCACATTCTTTGGGTAGCAGGCATGAGAGGGCGGTGTGGCTGGTGGGAAGATCTTCCTCACTGGCCAGACCATTCTGACGTTGTTGGGCCAAGGCCAACATGGAAGATCAATGGATCTGCATGGTCAGCTCTCAAGCAGATAGTGGATCACTGGCCAGGCCACTCTGATGGGATCCAGTTAGAAGGTATTCAAAGAACTTGATCCTACCTCCTTCAGGTGCAGGCCGAGTTCTCCAATTCTTCTACTCTACCACAGTGTCGCCATGGGTTACCAGGACACTGCTCTGATACATTACCCAGCATTGACTGTAAGAAGCTGCCTGCACCCATCAAGGGTGCAGATAAGCAACATCTCACGGGACCACCAGGGATCAGGATTCCCCACTCCCTGGCTCAAGAAAAGCCTCAGGGATGGGGGAACTTCAGCTGTTTTTTTTGTTTAATTAAAAGTATTTTTTATTCTTGCCCCTTAGCCCCTATCCACCCCATCACAACCCCTGTCCCCCACACTACAGACTCAATCAACTCCACAAGCGCCCCTATTTCCCACCAGGGGCGTACTGAGAACCCTCAGGGCCCCCGGGCAAAATAAATCAAGGGCCCCCTTACAGGCCCCACCCATACTCCGCAGCAAGCGCCACCCTTGTCCCGCCTCCATGCACCGCCTCCAGCCACACCCTACACAATCTTTAGACACTAGGAACAAAAGTGCAATAATCCCTTCGAAGCCCCAGTAGAGACTACAATTGAGGGCTAATGGGCCATGGAGGGGGGTCTTTCTAGCAGAGGCTATCTCAGTGTCGTTTAGAGAGTGTGTTAGAAAGAATCCCCTCCAGGCCCCATTAGAGACTACAATGGAGTCTAATAGGCTTGGAAGGGGGTCTTTCTAACAGAGGCCATCTCAGCGTCCATTAGATAGCCTCTGCTGGAAACAGTCGCCTCCAGGCCCCAGTAGAGACTACAATTGAGGGCTAATGGGCCATGGAGGGGATTTCTAGCAGAGGCTATCTCAGTGTCCTTTAGAGAGTGTGTTAGAAAGAATCTCCTCCAGGCCCCATTAGAGACTACAATGGAGTCTAATGGGGCCTGGAGGGTGGTCTCTCCAACACTCTGGTTCCTATTCACAATATAGCAACACAACATAGCTCGCTGATACCTAGGCCAAGTTGGCTCCTCTTACCTTAATTACTGTTGCTGGCTGGCAGGCTGTGGGCTTGTTGGCTGTAAGCTTGCTGTAGGCTGTGCTGGCTACTGGCCTGTGGGCTGGCTAACTGGTGGCTTGTGGCCAGCCTGTGGGTTGGCTGGCTGGCTACTGGGGCACTTGTAGATTATTTAAAGAAATAATCCATGCACAATAACCACTACTGCTCTGTGTAGTGGTTATGGTGCCAGGAGGGCCGGGCCCCCCTCCCAGAGTAAGTAGTCAAACCGTTTAAGAACAGTTTGACAACTTACCTGGGGTCTGCTGGGATATGGGGCTGTAGTAGGGTATAGGAGCAGTGGTGCAATGTGTGAGGGGTGCAGTGTGTGTGAAAGGTTCAGTGTGTGTGAGGGGGTGTAGTGTGTGAATGTGTAGGGTGTATGGGGAAATGTGTGTATGAGGGGGCTGTGTATGTGTGTGGCAATGTTAGTATGGGGGGCTGTGTATAGGGGTCTGTGTGTGTATGGGTGGGCAGTGTATGTGTGTATGTGAGGCAATGTGTGTAAATGTGTATGGTGTGTAGGGGGGCAGTGTGTGTGTGTATGGGGGGCAGTGTGTGAATGTGTATGGTGTGTGTGTGGGGGCAGTGTGTGAATGTGTATGGTGTGTGTGTGGGGGCAGTGTGTTTATGGGGCTAGAGGTAACTCTCACCACTGCGACCACCAGGAATACCTGGTGGTCACGGTGTTGAGAGTGAACTCTAGCCCGTAGCTCCAGGGCTTGAGATGACTCTCGCAAGAGCCATAACGTTGCCGTGGTAACCATGGCAATGCTCTGTGCTCACGCAAGAAGGACCCAGAGGAGCTGCAGGCTGAGCTCTCGGGTCCTCTCGTCCTCCCTCCCCTGCCGGCTGCCCGCACGGTGCCTGCGGACAGGGGAGGGGGGGCAATTGCCCCGTTGCCCACCTGGATCCACCAGTGATATATACAGCCCTTCTGTGTTCCTTTTTGTCTCCCCCCAGTCCCTCTGTATGTTTCTTTCTCCCCCTCACTGCTCCTGTGTCCATGTCTCCCCTCTCCTTCCCAGTCTCTCTTACCCCTCTTCCTCTTTCTCCTTTCTCCCTTGTGTGTCTCTCTCCTTTCTCCCTGTGCCTCTCTCTCCCCCACATCTCTCTTCCTCTCTGTCTCTTTCTCCCCTATCTCTCTATTCCCCCTCTTTCTCCCCCTGTGTCTCATTCTTCCCTCTCTGTCTCTTTCTCCCCATCTCTCTATTCCCCCCTTTCTCCCCCTGTGTCTCAGTCTTCCCCCTCTGTCTCTTTCTCCCTCCTCCCCGTGTCTCTCTATTCTCCCACTGTTTCTTTCTTCCCTCTTCCCCGGCCGCTTTCCACGCTGGAGCCGCCGGGCCGGGTGGCAGCCTCGCCGGTCCGGCGGCACTCCCGTCCTGTAACTAACGCTGAGGACGGAAGGAGGGAGGAGCCCTCAGAGTAAGTGTATCTGGGTCTGTCAGTGTGTGTGTTTCTGTGTGTCTGTCAGTGTGTGTGTTTCTGTGTGTCTGTCAGAGAGCAAGTGTGTGTGTGTGTGTGTGTCTGTCAATGAGTGTGTCTGTTAGTAAGTGTGTGTGTCTGTCAGTGTGTGTTGGTCAGTGTTGCGATGGCTGCGGCTGGAGAGTAGAGGACCTGGAGGTGCACGGAGGCACTCAAAGCCAAGTCACATTCTGAAGTTACATCGATGTGCTCCACCTTCACAGGTTTTCAAGGAGTAGTAGGAGTATCCGCTTTGGAACAGGGTGCGCATGGCGTCATTGGGGGTATACCAATGTGGTATACTGCGGCAATGTGTGTGGAATCTGCTTGTTGGCTAATGTTGTTTTTTTTTTTTTTTTGTCTTTTTTTTAAAAGGGCTGGGGTTTAGTAGAGCAGGTGCTGGGAATTAGTATAAAGGGGGGACTGGGATTTAGTGCAGAGGGTGGACTGGGGTTTAGTAGAGGGAGATGCTGTTTTTTTTTTCTACTGTACTTTTCAAAACAAACCTATGAGACTATAAGCGAGAAATAATCAAGGCAAATTATGTGTGTTAGTAGGATAGGGGGGGCATATATTTTTTATAGGATAATATTTATAGATAATATTATAGTTCTTTATTCATTGTATGAACATTGACTAATGTTTACAACAAAATCCTTGTAGAACCACTTCCTATCTTTAGCTGGCATTTAAGCTAGACAACTGTTTTAAACAGTAGCTTCAGTGAGGCAATAGGAAAAATACATATTCTGGTTCTGATTTTATGAGTGTGGAAAATATTACCTTAAAAACCCCCCCTTGTGATAAGGCTTGGATGTAACTACATCGCTATTTACTGAGAAAACACTGAAGGATTGAGCAAATGTAATTAAGTTTAACGAGATTTAAAACTGAGGATTATAACAAATGGTACTGTTTTCAAGACTCCGGAGGATAAGGTTACGATTTTGACGATTACATTCGTAAGCAAAACTTATTCGTGGATAGGTAGACAAACACACCCATTATATATGTGTGTCTGGGGCTGTCAAAGCTGACTTTAAAAAAAAAAAAAAAAAAAGGTGTTTTCAGGTTATATGTGAAGCAATGCATCTTTCAAATGCTTAGTATGTTCAGAAAGAATTTGTACCATCTACGTGAGTTCTCTCTGTTTACTAAAGGTACATTACGCCATTTATGCTATATACAAAATACCTGTTATCATTACACCCATAAATAATTGCAGAGGAGAGATCTGTGGCACCAGAAATGCCTATATCTTTTTAAGAGATAAAGCTGAATTCAGAATACCTCCACTTAGTGTAATCTTATGCAGAGGAAATGTGGTCATACCGGCTAAAAAGGAAGAATTAGGAGTAATCACAGTAAGATTCCAAATTATGACCAACTATAGACAATGGTCCCACGGGTATGGTTGGTCTTTCTGCCCATGGCAATGAGCTTTCCACTGCTTTTAGAATATCATTATCATGTTTAGCCGATCTAAGCATCCATATTGACATGCATATATTTGCTATAGGATACAATCAACCCCTCTGATTTATATGTTGTGAATGCCTTCCTCTTATCATTTGTTAATGATCTTTTTACTAAGCCACAGTGGTTTTAATTAGCTTCATTTATATTTGTTTTCCAATGGTTTAAGTTTATGTGGGCCACAAAAAAAAAAAAAAAGAAATTTAAATTTTCATAGAATCATAGGTTTGTTTTGAAAAGTACAGTAGAAAAAAAAAACAGCATCCCCCTCTACTAAACCCCAGCCCCCCTCTACTAAACCCCAGTCCCCTCTCTATACTAATTCCCAGTCCACCTCTCTATACTAATTCCCAGTCCACCTCTCTATACTAATTCCCAGTCCCCCCCCCCTTACTCCTACTAAATCCTAGCACCTCCTCTACTAAACCCCAGCCCCCCTCTACTAAACCCCAGCCCCCCTCTACTAAACCCCAGTCCCCTCTCTATACTAATTCCCAGTCCACCTCTCTATACTAATTCCCAGTCCCCCCCCCTTACTCCTACTAAATCCTAGCACCTCCTCTACTAAACCCCAGCCCTTTAAAAAAAAAACAATATTAGCCAACAAGCAGACTCCACTCACACTGCTGCTGCCAGTATGTGACTCTGAAGTGCAGCCTCTGGTATAACCCAATGGCGCCATCCGCTCCCTGTGCCAAAGCGAATCCTCCTGCTACTTCTTGAAAACCTGTGAAGGTGGAGCACACTGATGTCACGTCAGAATGTGACGTGATGTTGCATGCCTCCGTGCACCTTCAGGTCCTCCACTGTCCTGCCGCAGCCATCGCAACACTGACCAACATACACTGACAGACACAGACACTCACTGACAGACAGACACACACACTCACTCTCTGACAGACAGGCACACACACTCTCTGACAGTCACACACACTGACAGGCACTCACACACTAAAAGACACACACTCACTGACAGACACACTCACATCATTTTCTTTATTGCTCCCTACCTTTGGTAACTGGTGTGGAGCCTCTCCCTGGGGTCCAGTGGGGATCTTCTCTTGGGAGCTCAGTCTCCTTGCTCCTCACTGCTCCCTCACGTGCGCAGTTTAGTGATGCCGGGTGCAGAATATGACATCATATTCTGGCACCCAGCATCACTACAGATGGCATGCGCTAGGAAACAGTGAGAAGCAGGAAGACTGAGCTCCTTCGCTGCTGCCAGCGACCTCCCCTCCCTGGCCGGGTAAATTTTAGCTGAGTAGGCACCTGCAATGTGGAGAGAGCAGGTGCTATCTCTGCATGTGTCAAACTCTCGGCTCACCGAGCCACAAAAATATTCAATGTGGGCCGCAAGTTTGACATGCTTGTATTAAGAAATGTACACTTTGTTTAAAGATATTTCATTTATCTTCTATGCTTTTGCCAGTGAATAGTTTCTGCCCTTCAATTCGTTGTAAAAATGCCCTTATCTTATTAAAATTGGCCTTTTTAAAATTAATTGTTTTTGTGAAGCCCATAGGAATTTGTTTTTATAAGTGGATCTCAAATAATATCATATTATTATCCCATTGATGTTCACTATTTCCCAAGTGATTCCTTCAAATTTTAATGTTTGAAAATAGGTCAACATTATTAGTCATTACAAAATCCAAACAAACACCTCTTCTAGTTGGTTCTTCTACTAACTGAGATATCAAAGTGTAATTTATTAGGTTCAAAAACCTTTTTTCCCTTAACTGTACTACTAATCTCTCGGACCCAGTCAGTGTCTAAAAAATTAAAAACTACAATTATTAATAAATTACTCAGTTGTGCAGCCTAATTAATTTGAGATAACAGTTGCTCTTTCCCATCAGAATTAAAGTTTGGGGGCTAGTAACATATTCCAACCATTAATGAATATCTCCCCAGCATCATAATTATATTTTGATTTAAATCATGTTACATATATAGACATATCTTGTCCTATTTTTGTTTTTTTCTAGCATTCTTTAATAATGCATATGAATTTAAATTAATAGCCCAACATTGTGGTCCTTCATTGATAGCATAAGGATTAGGATTTTATAAAATAAGGTTGTTCCTTAAATTTTCATTTATTTTTCATGGTTCCAAACAACAAGACATTGCAAGAAGTAATGGAATGTTAACAGTCTAGTCTTAATTCCCTATGTCTTCAGGCACAAAATGTATCTTATTCACAGCTTCCTCAGTACTGTAAAATATATTAGAGATTGCAGAATTATATACTGTTACCAAAACAAACTAACTCGCTCCACTCCTGAAATCAAAAGGTTAACCTTTCTAGTCTCTTGTAGACTAATAAAAGTTACCATAAAAACTATTTACGCATAAGAAATTGAATAAATTGAAAACTTCAAAAAGTGATTCAAAAAGAAATTATTCTTAGGAGATTATTATTGAAATATTAAGCAAAACATATTATTTTTCCTTATACTTTGTACATCCTCTGAAAGAGGATGCTATCCCTCTTTATACTTTTATACGAAAGTTGGAATGGATAGACATGTTATTTTAACAATTTTCGATTGCAATGTATTTTTTCTTTTTTATATATAATTTGTTTAGCAATATTGGTGAGGTTTTTGAAATTTCAAATTGATGGTTATAATGTAAAAGCAATCACCTATATAGCATTTAATTTATAATGATTTCATATATTACATAAATATATAAACTGAGAGTCCACTAGTATAATTTTTCCCTAATAAACTGGAGAACAAAGGTAATGTTCACTTCTTATGATGAGACATAAAGACAGAACTCCTAACTGCCCATGCTCACATTGATGTCTACAATTGGACAGCATTATTATTATTATTATTATTATTATTATGATATTTATATAGTGCCATCAAATTCCGCAGCGCTTTACTATGGGTGGACGAACAGACATGTAGTTGTAACCAGACAAGTTGGACACACAGGAACAGAGGGGTTGAGGTCCCTGCTCACTGAGCTTACATGCTAGAGGGAGTGGGGTAAAATGACACAAAAAGGTAAGGATAGTATTAGACTAATGACAGTTGCAGAAGAGGAATCAGTCAGGAGCTATTAACAGTTTAATTGATACGCTTTTATGAAGAAGTGGGTTTTTAATGATTTTTTGAAGGAGTGGAGACTGGGTGAACATCTAACGGAGGAGGGAAGAGAGTTCCACAGGAACGGTGCAGCCCTGGAGAAGTCTTGAAGGCGAGCATCAGAGGTGGGAGGGCCTAGACGGGATATATTTGTGTATCAGGGAGGATAGATAGGTGGGAGCAGCATTATGTAGAGTTTTGAAAGAAGAACCAGAATTTTAAATTGAGCCCTATATCTTACAGGAATCCAATGTAGGGACTGACAGAAAGGTGAGGCGTGGGAGGTGCGGGTGGACAGGAAGATGAGCCTCGCCACTGCATTCATTATGGACTGTAACGGCGCTAGTTGGGAGCACGTAAGACCACTAAGCAGCGGATTACAGCAGTCAAGGCAAGAAAGGACAATGGAATGGACCAGCACCTTAGTCGCATCTGGCGTTAAGTAGGGGCAGATGCGCGCAATGTTTTTGAGATGGAAACGACAGGATTTGGCGATAGACTGAACATGAGGCATGAAGGAGAGGTCGGAGTCAAAGAGAACACCTAGGCAGCGAGCCTGCATGGTGGAGCTGATGGTAGCACCATTGACTTGGAGGCAGTAACCTGCATACTGCCCTAAGGCCAGTTTCCTCAATGTCCCCTTTAAATATACATATATGCAAAATGTTTGGTATATGTGACTGGATGGATGAATGAGACTAGTTTGGGGTATGATTGGATGGTGTTTGTGACTAAGTAGGTTAATGAATAAGTGGGTCAGGGCTGGGAGAAGGTGATGTGTGTGTAGGCTGCTTGTGGTGTTGCATGTAGTAAGGGCGCATCTTATGGGTTTGCATATGTGTGAGGTGTGGCTGTTTGTGCTACTGTGTGTTTGAAGTTAGACTATTTTTGGAGTTGTATGTTTCTTGGGAGAGAATTGAGTATGTGTGGGGTTGCACATGTGGGAGGGAAGCTGTTTGTAGACTTGCATGTGTGGGAGGGAGGTTCTTGTGGGGTTGTGTATAAATGGGGCTGTTTGAGGTGTAGTATGTGTGTGCATATGAATAAGGGCTGTATGTGGATAGGATCTATAGTGTGTGCTTGGGGATAGAGGTTGTAGGTCTTTTTGGAAGGAATATGGGGTCTGTATGATAGAAGTTGTAGGATAGGTTTGGAAGGATGAGAGATTTAGGGTGTTGGGGGGGCGCTGTATGGTATGTTTGTTGTGTCTGTTGAACTGCATTTTTATCACGTGCAAATTAAAAGAAAATAATATATCATGTGGCATTGAAAAATAAACTTAAAATAATACAGATATATAATGTGAAATTATTAATAATACATGTGACAAGAGTGGGAGACTGTCTACATATTTGGTGGAGCTGCCCCCCACTTAAAGAACTTTGGAAAATTTTCTTGTCTAAAATAGAAATGGTAACTGGATTTAATTTTCCCCTTGCCCCGGAAATGTGCTTATTACACTTAAATATTTACCAGTATAATGTGGATTTGCAATATTTTCTTTCTCATGCATTAATAGCAGCAAAGCTCTCCATAGCTAAAAGGTGGAGAACCAAAACTCTACCAAATTGGGATATAGTAAAAAAAGTATTAATTTCGCAACTTAGGATGGAGGGAGGTTTGAATAGAAATTTGAAGGAAAATTTTTTTTTTCACATAAATAAGTGGCTAGAAAAACTGTTGGCAGTAGACTAACAGACATAGAAGAGGAAGGGAAGGAAGAAAGGAAGAGAGAAAAGAAATGGAGAGGAAACAAAGGGAAAGGAAATGGGAAAGAAAGGAAGGGAAAAGAAAAGGAAAGAAAAGGAAAGAAAGGAGAAAAGAAGGGAGAAATGCTAGCTCATATATTAGCACTATTAATAGAAATGCAGAGAGAGGAGGGAAGAAGGTTCCATCATCATGTATGAATGTTGTGTATGTTTTTTTTCTGTTTTTTTTGTTTGTTTATTAATAATAATGTGTTTTCTATAAATTAACCCCTTAAGGACGGAGCCAAATGTACACGTTGTGAACAAAACAAAATGTAAACAAAACCTGGCATTTGCGCTACATGTCTGTCCAACCGTAATACACCTCTTTCATAGTAAATGCACCCACCCTTATTATATATCATTTTATTCAGGGAAACAGGGCTTTCATTTAATATCAAATATTTAGCTATGAAACATAATTTAATATGAAAAAAATGGGAGAAAATACGATTTTATTGGATTTTTTTAGTTCTACATGACAATTAAACGGTCAGTGTCATAATACTGTTTGCTTTTACTGCAATAAAATACACATATTTGTATTCAGCAAAGTCTCACGTGTAAAACAGTACCCCCTATGTACAGGTTTTATGGCGTTTTGGGAAGTTACAGGGTCAAATATAGCACGTTACATTTGAAATTGAAATTCGCCAGATTGGTTACGTTGCCTTTGAGACTGTATAGTAGCCCAGGAATGAAATTTACACCCATAATGGCATACCATTTGCAATAGTAGACAACCCAAGGTATTGCAAATGGGGTATGTCCAGTCTTTTTTAGTAGCCATTTGGTCACAAACACTGGCCAAAGTTAGCGTTAGTATTTGTTTGTGTGTGAAAAATGCAAAAAACGCCAATTTTGGCCAGTGTTTGTGACTAAGTGGCTACTAAAAAAGACTGGACATACCCTGTTTGCAATACCTTGGGTTGTCTACTATTGCAAATGGTATGCCATCATAGGGGTAATTTTCATTCTTGGCTACCATAGGGTCTCAAAGGCAACGTAACCAATCTGGCGAATTTTAATGTGAAAAAAATGAAACGCAAGCCTTATATTTGACGCTGTAACTTTTGAAAACACCATAAAACCTGTACATGAGGGGTACTGTTGTACTCGGGAGACTTCACTGAACACAAATATTTGTGTTTCAAAACAGTAAAAAGTATCATAGCAATAATATTGTCCGTTTAATGCTGTTTGTGCGTGAAAAATGCAAAAAACGTCACTTTTACTGGCGATATCATCGTTGTAATACATTTTACTGTTTTGAAACACTAATATTTGTGTTCAGCGAAGTCTCCCGAGTAGAACAGTACCCCCCATGTACAGGTTTTATGGTGTCTCGGAAAGTTATAGGGTTAAATATAGTGCTAGCAAATTAAATTCCCTTTACTTTCGGCATGGGTTGTCATGCAGGTCCTGCTAATTGTAATTAATTAAGATACCTAATTATGTAAAAATATTACATAAATATATATGTAGAATCAATATATGTATATATATATACGTATGTGTATATATATGTATATATCTATATAATTTTTTTAAAATATTTTTATTTATATATAGGTATATATATAGTGATATATACGTATATATTTATGTGTATAAATATATATATTATTTCGTTCTATGTGTATTTTGATATATATATATATATATTAATTTCACAATACAGTTAGAACGAAATAACACACATCTATATATTTTTTAATTATTTATTTTTAATTATTTTTGTAATTTTATTTTTTAACGTATTTACATTTTAATTTTTTTTATAATATATATAAATATATATATAACAATAATTATATATATATTTAATCAGTATCAGTGTACGTGTAATTTGATATTAATATATATATATAATTATATATATATTAATAGTAAAATACACCTAGACGGTGTACATGTGTGTATGTATATGTGTATATATATACTTTGATCATATATATATAATATATATATATGATCTAAGTATATATTATTTATTTTTTTACACTATTTATTTATTTCATTTTTATTTTCAGCCAGCAGGGGACCACCTGTCATTACAGGCAGCCCCCCTGCCGGCAATACAGAAGCCAGCTATCCCCGGCCATGTGATTGTGGGGTCCTCGCTAGGACCCCACTCTCACACGGCCGGGGGGCTTCCTGGAGGACGGTCGTGCCGCGGGGGGCTCCCTGGGAGTCCCCCCCACCGCGATCGCCGGCGTGGGACCGCCGGCGACCGGGTAAGTACAGAAAGACCGGAGGGCGTACTATTACGCCCGGCGGCGTTTAGAGCCGCCTATTAGAGGACGTAATAGTACGCCCTCCGGTCTTAAGGGGTTAAAGTCATTTAATAGGCAAAAGGAGAGAGAGAGAACATTGATGATGACGAATATACCAAGCCTGAGATGCAAAGTAGGAAAGAACATAAGAGGCTGGTAATGTCTGAAATGGAAAGACTAAATAAATAAATAAATAAATAAATAAATAAATAATACATGTGACATGTACTCCTTTTGAGTACCTCCAACAGGTCATCTTCCTTGCTGCTATCAGCAGACTATGGAGTGCTTCAGACCCAGTCGCCGAAGCATGACAGGGGTTTCTGAGGACTACTTCCACCAGACCAGGCTGCAGCAGTTCTAGCTCTCTCTCCTAAAGAGAGTTCATCTTCGGTAAAGCAGTGATTATAGCTTTTCCTCCACACATTAGTTGAAACCGAATGTAGGGGGTAGAAAAGATATATAATCACTGCATCCACTATACACACACACTACATCCACTATATACACAATGAATCCACGATAATTTTGGTGCAAGCTACATTAGAAGTTTAGGAGAACTACACATTCATATGAACACAAACATACAGACATGCAGACACAAAGACAAATGGATTTAACGGTGTCTATAATGAAAATGTACATAAATAACTGTTATCATAAGTTAAACATTTTTGAAGTACTTACAGATTTATACTATATAGCAGGGGTAGGCAACCTTTTAGAAGCACTGTGCCGAAATAGGATTGTGATGTCCTGTAGCGTGCCGGTCCTATTTTTTTTAAATTGAGGTGTGTATGTTGCTGTATTCTGCTTGTTACGTATACTGTAGTTGCTTTGTATCGTTGTATTTGTGCGTATATGAGCTATTATATTGTATATGTTTATTATTATTATTATTATTGCCATTCATATAGCGCCAACAGATTCCGTAGCGCTTTACAATATTTTGAGAGGGGGGGATGTAACAATAAATTGGACAATTACAAGAAAATTTACAGGAACAATAGGTTGAAGAGGACCCTGCCCAAACGAGCTTACAGACTATAGGAGGTGGGGTATTTGAAACATTAGGACAAGAAATATCAAGTAGGAGTGAAGCAGAGCTGGAGGAGAGAGCAAAGCACTGTCCCATAGGAGAGAGCAGGAGACAGGTATGTAAGGTAGAGATTACTCTGGGAGGCCATAAGCTTTCCTGAAGAGATGGGTTTTAAGGCCCTTCTTAAATGATTGAAGACTAGGGGAGAGTCTGATGGCAGTAGGCAAGCTATTCCATAGGAGAGGAGCCGCCCGCGAGAGGTCCTGCAAGCGCGAGTTGGCCGTACGAGTGCGAGCAGCGGTCAGGGGGTGGTCACAGGCAGAGCGGAGGGTACGAGGAGGGGTGAGGTGTGAGAGGACCGACTAGAGAGGAAAATCAGTCTAGCTGCAGCATTCATTACAGACTGTAGCGGGGCAATACGGCTTTTGAGGAGACCAATCAGGAGAGGGTTACAGTAATCCATGCGGGAAATTACTAGAGCATGGACAAGCTCCTTGGTAGCATCTTGTGTAAGAAAGGGGCGAATGCGGGCTATGTTTTTGAGTTGGAATCTACAGGACTTGGCAACAAACTGGATGTGAGACTCAAAGGTGAGACCAGAGTCAAGTATGACGCCAAGACAGCGCGCTTGCAGGGATGGACTTATGTGGATATCACTGACTTGAAGGGAGAGCAAGAGAGGAGGATCAGTATTAGGAGGAGGAAAGACAAGGAGTTCAGTTTTAGAGAGGTTAAGTTTCAGAAAGCGTGAAGACATCCAGTCAGAGATGGAAGAAAGGCAAGCAGTGACACGTTGCAGGACAGCAGGGGAGAGGTCCGGGGAGGAGAGGTATATCTGAGTGTCATCAGCGTACAGGTGGTAGTGGAATCCAAAATAGACAATCAGTTTACCAAGAGAGGCGATATAAAGAGAAAATAGAAGGGGACCAACGACAGACCCTTCGGGAACTCCAACCGAGACAGGACGAGGGGAGGAGGTATCCTTGGAAAAGGAGACACTGAATGAGCGTTGGGAGAGATAGGAGGAAAACCAAGAGAGGACAGAGTCACAGAGACTGAGCGATTGAAGAGTTTGAAGGAGGAGAGCATGATCAACGGTGTCAAAGGCAGCAGAGAGGTCAAGGAGAATTAATATGGAGTAATGACCTTTGGATTTAGCGGAGATTAGGTCATTAGTCACTTTGATAAGAGCAGTCTCAGTAGAGTGGAGAGGGCGGAAGCCAGACTGAAGAGGGTCAAGGAGAGAGTTGGAATTAAGGAAGCGGGACACACGGGTAAAGACAAGTCTTTCCAAAAGCTTTGACGAGAAAGGGAGCAGGGATATGGGACGATAGTTAGAAGGGGAGGATGGGTGAAGAGATGTTTTTTTCTGGATAGGTATTACAGTGGCATGTTTAAGGTCAGCAGGAACAGTGCCAGAAGCGAGAGAGCAGTTAAAGATGTGTGTTAGGGTAGGCACAAGACAAGGGGAGAGAGATCTGATGAGGTGAGATGGGACAGGATCGAGCGGTTTATGTTTATGAATTGCATGTGAGAGGCTGCATGTGGGGTTGTGTGCATGTATGTGGAATGTCAGTGGTGTTAAGTTTGTGCGGATTGTGTGTTGTGTTTGTGTGTGGGCTGTTCGTATTATTTGTATGAGGGGAGGGTTATTCTGCAGCTCTGTGTATATCTAGCAGTGTGGGTGGCTTCCCTGGGTTCCAGTGGGGACCAGGACGGCCAGGTACAGCTCAAGGACAGGAGCCTCAACAGCAGTTGCGGGCTGCTCTACTCCAGTGTGGATTCCCATTAACAAGTGCTGGGAGGAAGTGATCTGAGATAAATTCATCTACGTGCTGCAATGCATAAATTAAGGATTTCCCTTAACCACCTTTTTGCATTAGCAGATATCTGAAGTTTACCTGGGATAGGCCAGAGCCTGTTTGGCTCTAGCAGCCCTAAGTGCCATGCAAAGACACCTCGAGTGCCGTGCATGGCACTAGTGCCGTAGGTTGCCTACCCCTGCTATATAGTCACATAGCATAGAACATTTCAGTGCAGAACTGTGATTTTTAAAAGTAGCAGTAGGAGCAAGACAGACATTTTCAAAGCTGTAACCATTTCCCTCTAAATTCGGATAGTAAATACCTTTTTTACATGAATACTCCATTGTACATTGTCTGTGTCAGATCCACAACATGACATGTTTTTCTCAGTTACCTTATTGCTATAAGTAATCAAAAAACAAAACAAAACAAAAAAAACACTGTTTTAATCCTTAGTTCATTAGTGGCGTCCATTTGCGCATTTTTCTTACGTTGTTTCTGGGAATTCAATTTATAACAGGTTATGTCTTGCAAAATTTTTGACTAATTACGTGCTGTAAAACTGTAGAGCAAAATGTTTTGGTGAAATACACAGACATGAAAATCTCTATAAATACCAATAAAACTCTTAATTGTTGTCGGGTCACGTGGAAAGGCAAGATACACATAAGCATTCACACAAGTATCTCAGTCAACACGTTATACTGGCAAATATGCACTTAATGCATTAATAACCTCGTACATATATGTCACCACGGGTTATTTACGAATATCTATTCTGCTTAATTAGGCAAACGCAATTGCAAAAGTGGATCATTCAGCATATATATTGCATTTGTCTCCATAGTGGTTGCTCCAATTTTAGAATTTTGCCCCAGAATTGTGTTTTATTAATAACCCCTGTTGTGTTTGCAACAAGGACTCCTTGCTAAATATGTCTTTCACCTAACATGTGCAAATGCGTAAAATACTACTAAACAATAAAATAGTGAAATGGAATGATTGAATTTAGTAGTCAGTTAATAACTGTAGCATCAAAGTTCACATCAGAGCAATCAAGGCAGGTGCAGAGCAGCTAGCTGAACCTCCCCAGAAGCATGGATACATATCCTGTATTCTCATGCCAGAGGGTGCAAGCAGGTTCCTAGCACAAGACCAGAGAAACCGTGGCCTTTTTGATGTTTTGTTGAATTGTAGTATCCCTTTTTCTAATTATGGATTTCTCTATTACTTGTGGTTCAACACCATAGAAAACTTGTGTGGACTGACTGACTATGTCAGGAATACAGAACCCCAACACGAGAGTGTAATAATATAGCATGGTTATATTATACCGTACCTTAGAGTGGCCAGGCTTATACAAGAAATCAGGAATAGTGAATAACAAGAGCCAAGTCAATGTATAATTGCCAGCTAATGCCAAGATCAGAACCAGAAATATAATACAAGGATCAAAACTAGAACCAATATAGGGCAATGACATATGCCCTGACAACGTTTCTATAGTTTTACTCTTTAAGATAATTTGAATTCAAATGTTTTTTTTGCAGGCAGTGATGTCATTAGCGTCATGATATCAGAGCACACGTACCACGTCATAAAAGAGGCACAGCTACAGAGGCCGTGTCGGAACTGCTATGGAGAGGAGAGGGACCATGGGAAAGGTCCCCCTTCACTTGTAGAATGTCCCCAGCCTGTGTCCAAGACTGTGCAACAAAAGGTATGCTAACAGACTATAAATTAGCACTGTGCATATGCTCTTGCTGCATTGGTATCTCTAACAGTGTGGCATGTCCCCTTTCTTCTAGACTCAGTATAACCATAATTTTCTCTGTCCCAGACTGCCTACCATGAGCTTATGCTCAGGGTTGGTGCTTCCATTAGGCCACTTAGACAGTGGTCTAGGGTGCCAGTTGTTGTTTGTTTGTTTGTATGTGTGTCGGTGTGTTAGATGATATTGGTGGAACACTGTGATGCCACACCAAGGTGGAGCACACAGGGGCGCAATTCAAGTGATGTCACACACAAGTGGATGGTGCATATGGGGCACAAATATGTTTGCCTAGTGGGGGCAAAAATCCTTGCACCAGCCCTGCTTCTGCCTGCTAGTAAGAAGGGAAGGAGAAAGGTGCATTAATAACTGCTGGGGGACACAAGGAAATTGTTCCCAGAAAGTATAGAATGAGCACTTCACTAGAAGTGCTCATTCCAAGCTCAATGGTCTGCATTTTCTGCCCTTAGGTGGCAAGCCTGCGTGATGGGCAGGCAGCCTGGCATGCATTCACACTAGGCTGACATTTCAATTCTTTGGGCACACCTGCACCACATGTTTTGCATCAGTGGCCCACCTCCTTTAACTCGACCCAGCAATGTCCTGCTTCTCAGCATGCTAATGTTGGATGAGAAATGAAAGTTAGAGATTAGCATAGGGTATGTGTATTCTTATCAATGCTTCTTATGTTTTATGTTGAGAAGATTCTGAAATTAGGCCATCATAATTGTCAGCAACAGGCTCAATGCCTCCTCATAACACATTTATGTTACATCACTAGACAGGAGCAGACAAGTGGCTTTTACTTATAAAGCTTACTCATATTGCTTAAAGGGACACAAGACATTCAGACTAGAGTTGAGCAGACACCTGGATGTTCGGGTCCGGTGGGTTCGGCTGAACTTTGAAAAAAAGTCAGGGTTCGTGCTCGAACTTGACCCCGAACCTGATCCCCATTTAAGTTTGGGGATCCAAACTTTTGGGCACAAAAATACCTCTAAAAAAGTCCTGGAAAGGGCTAGAGGGCTGCAAAAGGATGTAAAATGGTAGGGGGGGAAGGGTGGGGGGGAGTAGGACAAGTGCCCTGCAAACAAATGTGGATAGGAAAATCACTTAAAATAACATAAAAATTAAAAATACAGCTGAGCCATAAAATAGCACAAGATGGAATCTTTGATTTTAGCTTTGGAAGAACATAAATCAAAATCTAAAGCATGGCTGTCAGGATCACCAGAATTATCCATTTGAGAGAGGGTTGGAGTGCAGGGTATTCTCTTTCATTGTTCAAACTGAGCTCAACTCCTGATGCATGGAGCAAAGGTGGGATATACTTGTGTATTAGGGAGGATAAATAGGTGGGAGCAGCATTATGTAGAGATTTGAAAGCAAGAACCAGAATTTTAAATTGAGCCCTATATCTTACAGGAAGCCAATGTAGGGACTGACAGAAAGGTGAGGCGTGGGAGGTGCGGGTGGACAGGAAGATGAGCCTCGCCACCGCATTCATTATGGACTGTAATGGCGCAAGTTGGGAGCACGTAAGACCACTGAGCAGCAGATTACAGTAGTCAAGGCAATAAAGGACAATGGAATGGACCAGCACCTTAGTCGCATCTGGCGTTAAGTAGTGTCGGATGCTCGCAATGTTTTTGAGATGGAAACGACAGGATTTGGTGATAGACTGAACATGAGGTGAGAAGGAGAGGTCGGAGTCAAAGAGAACACCTAGGCAGTGAGCCTGCATGGTGGAGCTGATGGTAGCCTCTTCTATTGTATACATAGTTTATACTAAGTGACCCATAGGTTGAGGAGGCGGTGACCGTGGCGGTGTAGGTGGAAGCGGCGGTGGAGGACACTGTTTTTTATTTGTTTGTTTGTTTTTTATTTTTTTATTATTTTATTTTTTTAATTGGGGTAGCCCCCAAAATATTGGGACATATAAAAAAAAAAGAACATTTGCAGCCTGCGGTGCATTTCTTACAGTCCTGATGCATGGAGAAATGCTCAACTCCTGATGCATGGAGAGAAGGCCTTTACAAGCCTCTGCTATTGTGTACATAGTTTATACTAAGACCCAGGTTGAGGAGGCGGTGACCGTGGCAGGGTAGGTGGAAGTGACGGTGGAGGAGGAGGAGGTATCCAACACTGTTTTTTTATATATATATTTTTTTTAATTGGGGTAGCCCCCAAAATATTGGGACATAGAAAAAAAGAAAACTCGGTTCCACAGAGCGACTGACCCGTGCGTGCTGCAGCTGCAACTCCACTATCGCCTGCTGCTGCTCGCACAGTCTCATGAGGCGGTGAGTGGGAAGGCCGAAGTTACGCTGCAGTGCAGACAGGCTAGCAGCAGCAGGGTGAGAACGCCGAAAGAGCGCACAGACGGCCCGCGCTTTCTGCAGCAACTCTGAAATATCTGGGTATCCACCGTGGTCAGGGCTGTATTTTGCGCGAGGCAAACAAGGCATTTGCCTAGGGCGGCACTTTCAGGGGGGCGGAAAAAAAATGCCGCCCTAAGTGCTCAGTCAAGTGTCTTGTTTGCCATATGTCTTGGGGAGGCCAAGAGGTTGCCGGCCGGCCACCCTTGGATCCTCCCAAGGCATTTAGCTGGCTCAAAGTTTAGACGGGGGGCGAGGGAGCGCAGTACTCTGAGCACTTCCTGCTCCCTTCGACGCCCTTGTATGATGCCAGGAGCCGGAATGTGACATCACTCCGGCCCCGGCGGTGCGCGAGGGAGCAGGAAGTGCTCAGCTCCCTTCAGACAGATAGAGACACCGACCGATAGACAGACCACCTGCACAGTCACCCACCCAGACACCTCCCCACCGGGAACATCCGCTGCTGGGACCAGGACCCCCCCCCCGCCCGGTCCTGCTGGTTCCGGGACCCGTTGAGCAGTCATGGGATGTACCCTGAGCACGAAGGAGAGAGCTGCGCTGGAGAGAACCAAACAGACCTGCTACTGGGTGAGCTACCCCATCTACTCTACTGCTTCCTAATCTGCCCCAGCTACCCCCATCTACTCTACTGCCCCACATCTGCCCCAACTACCCCATCTGCCTAGCTACCCCCCATGTACTCCACTGCGCAAATCTGCCCCAGCTACCCCATCTACTCTACTGCCCCATATGTGCACAGCTACCTTATCTACTCTACTGCCCCATATGTGCCCCAGCTACCCCATCTACTCTACTGCCCCATATGTGCCCTAGCTACCCCATCTACTCTACTGCTTCCTAATCTGCTCAGCTACCCCCATCTACTCCACTGCCCCCTAATCTTCCCCAGCTACCCCATCTACTCTACTGCCCCATATGTGCCCCAGCTACCCCATCTACTCTACTGCCCCATGTGTGCCCCAGCTACCCCATCTACTCTACTGCCCCATATGTGCCCTAGCTACCCCCACCTACTCTACTGCCCCCAAATCTGCCCCAGCTACCCCCCATCTACTCTATTGCCCCCAAATCTGCATCTACCTAGCTACCCCCCATCTACTCTACTGGCCCCAAATCTCTACTACCCCTTCACCCCCATGCACTCTACTGCCCCATATGTGCACAGCTACCCCATCTACAGCTACCCCATCTACTCCTACTGCCCCCATATGTGCCCCAACTAGCCCCATCTACTCTACTGCCCACATCTGCCCCAGCTACCTATCTACTCCCACTGCCCCAAATCTGCCCCAGCTACCCCATCTACTCTACTGCCCCATATGTGCACAGCTACCTTATCTACTCTACTGCCCCATATGTGCCCCAGCTACCCCATCTACTCTACTGCCCCATATGTGCCCTAGCTACCCCCATCTACTCTACTGCTTCCTAATCTGCCCCAGCTACCCCCATCTACTCCACTGCCCCCAAATCTGCCCCAGCTACCCCCATCTACTCCAGTGCCCCCTAATCTTCCCCAGCTACCCCATCTACTCTACTGCCCCATATGTGCCCCAGCTACCCCATCTACTCTACTGCCCCATGTGTGCCCCAGCTACCCCATCTACTCTACTGCCCCATATGTGCCCTAGCTACCCCCACCTACTCTACTGCCCCCAAATCTGCCCCAGCTACCCCCCATCTACTCTATTGCCCCCAAATCTGCCCCAGCTACCCCCCATCTACTCTACTGGCCCCAAATCTACCCCAGCTACCCCATCTGCTCTACTGCCCCATATGTGCACAGCTACCCCATCTACTCTACTGCCCTATGTGCCCCAGCTACCCCATCTACTCTACTGCCCCATATGTGCCCCAGCTAGCCCCATCTACTCTTCTGCCCCCAAATCTACCCCAGCTACCCCATCTACTCTTCTGCCCCCAAATCTGCCCCAGCTACCTCCCATCTACTCTACTGCCCCCAAATCTGCCCCAGCTACCTCCCATCTACTCTACTGCCCCCAAATCTGCCCCAGCTACCTCCCATCTACTATACTGCCACCAAATCTGCACATCTGCTTTACTGCCCTCCAACCTGCCCATATACCACAATCTGCCCCACTGCACCCTATTCTGTTCATATACCCCATTCTTGCGGGATCTGCCCGTTGCAGCCAGGGTACATACTCCCTTAATCTTTTTTTAATCAGGGACATTCATTTTCTCCTCCCCCCCACCTCCTCTCAACTGCCTTACTGGGGTTTACGAATCATCCCAGGCATGCATCATCAGCACCCCTCATCTACCATACCAGGGTACAGTAATAATCTGCTCTTACAGACAGCTACCCAGTACTGTGTGGGGCATATCACTTGTCAAACAGCATGAGCCTGGGTGTCTAATTACTGGGTGAAAATGGGCATTCACTTATAACCCACATAATAGAGATAACAGCCCTATGCTATATGCCATATTGTAGAACTGTCAAGATTGTCAGACTGAAGTTGAAAAAGATGTATATACCTCAGTGTGTGTGTGTGTGTGTGTGTCTGTGAGTGTCAGTGTTTGTGTGTGTGTCGTTCAGGGAGTGTGTGTGTGTGTCTTTCAGGGAATGCGTATGTCAGTGTGTGTGTAGCTGTCAGTGTGTTTGTGAGTGAATGTTTGTGTCTGTCAAATTAGTGAGGATGTTCGTGTCAATGTGTGTATGTCAGTGAGTGTGTGTGTGTGTCAGTGTGTGTGTCTGTCATTGAAAGTGTGGGTTGTTTAAACAGTGTGCATGCCAATGACTCTATGCGTGCGCCAATAACTATGTATCTGTCAGTGAGTGTATGTCAGTGCATGTGTCAATGAGGGCGTGCGTCTTTCATTCAAAAAAGTGGCCTTGACGCGAAGTGGTGGGGCAAATTTAGATTAGGGGGTGCCTGAATTTAGTCGTGCCTAGGGCAGCACAAATCCAAGATACACCACTGACCGTGGTGGTGTAGGTGGAATCGGCGGTGGAGGAGGAGGTAGCCAACACTGTTTTTTATTTGTTTGTTTGTTGTTTTTTTTAATTTTATTTTTTTTAATTGGGGTAGCCCCCAAAATATTGGGACATATAAGAAAAGAAAACAAAGAATAAGTGCACTTGAGTATAACAATGGCTGGCAGAGGCTGGTATAAATGTCTATTCTGCACAAGGTACAGACAAGCCTGGTGGGATCCATGCCTGGTTCATTTTAATAAACGTGAGCTTGTCCACGTTGGCTGTGGACAGGTGGCTGTGCTTGTCTATGATAACGCCCCCTGCCATGCTAAACACACATTCAGACAATACACTGGCTGCAGGGCAGGCCAGCACCTCCAAGGCATAAAGGGCAAGCTCAGGCCATGCGCCCAATTTGGAGACCCAGAAGTTGAATGGAATTAAATCGCCATTAAATCGCTGAACACCAAACTCCAATCCGAACATACAGTGATGTGTCCATGCTCGGGTCCGGGGTCCAAAAAACTTAATGTTCGGTACGAAGCCCAACTTTACAGTCCAGGTTCGCTCAACTCTAATCGAGACCACTTAAACTCAAAAAAGCTGGTCTGGGTGAAATAGCCCTGCCATTTTAACCCTGCAGTGTTTGCATTGCAGGTTTAAATCCACCTCTGGTGGCTGTCATACTGATATTACTTTCCAGTGTGCTGAATGTTTCCTTCATTTGAACTGTTTCTCTATATGGTTTGATATGTGCTTCAATAAATAAATATAATGCCATATGCATAATTTAGGACAGCTGGTAAGCATTAGCAAGAAGTTTGCTAAACTTACCAGTCTGAAGGTATGAAGGATAGAGATGAACAATGTAGATAATGTAGAGGAATGACTAATTTGGTGACAAGAGAACTAGATGCAACTGAATGAGAGAAATCATTGAAGTGATCATGGGGTATGGAGTAACCTTTTAAAATAATATTTGTCCCCTTGTTAAGGAAACCTTGAAACAAAAAAAAAAAAATTAAACAAAAAAATATATATAGATATATATATACATTAGTATCATTATTTTCATTAAAAAAGAAGAGTTTATTTTTCCCCAATGTAGCTACAACTCACATTTAAAGAAAAATAGCAGTTAGAACGTGGAGACAAACAAGTTCAATTCAGTGTAAAATTGAAAGCTATTTTAATCTGGAGATAAAAAATCAAAATGACAATTGCTTCTGTGTTACATTTATGATCATTATGACTGCACCATATTCGTTTGCTTATTTGTGGTAGGAAGACATTAGTTTTCTTGTTAGATGTGAAACATGTGCCTTGAGCCATTTTAACAGAGTAAAAAAAAAGAGAAAGTGGATGAATATTGGTAATATAAACAGAGATGTTATCCAAATATGTGTCATTTTAGAATGGATTTGCCATTGAGCACTTAAGCTTTAATACAAATCAGCTTGTTGATTCTGTCTGGACCTTGTCTGGATTCACTCAGCTTCAACAATAGATCTTAACACCTTTCTCACTCATAGTAGCCCAGACGCATTGGTTGTAGCTAATCAGAGTGGACACAGTTTGCTGATGGATGGGTTTTAAGCACTTGATAAAATGAAAATATTTATTGGGCTTAATAAAAGACAATTTAAATGATTATTAATCTATATAAAAGATGATTCATTGCTGCATTATCTTATCAACAAACATAAACAAAGCTTACATTGGCCAAAAATGTAACTATAACAACTTAACCATAGTGTGTTATATAAGGAGTGATATCAACAATGCATGAGCAAATAGCCTATCTCTCTAGCTATCTGTTAGACAGCACATATACACAAAATAAAAGAAATGTAGATTTTTCTAAGCTTTATAGGGTTATTTACGAAAGTGAGACTTCAAAGTGAATTTCAAATTTAAGGTCAAAATAGTTGAACTGGAAAAATTCTCTAAGTCAACTTTGCTTTCAGATCTGTTACTCTGGCGTTAAATTTGAAATTCACTTTGAATTTTCACTTTAGTGAATATGTAAACCTGTTAGGGTCTACAAGACAGGATAAAGAGAGGAGAAAAATAGAATTCTTGATATGCACCAAAAGAGGGATACACACTAAAATGCAGAATCTACATTTAACAACATAGGGTGATACGGTATAAGAAAGAGGTGAGAAACGTTCAAAGACAGAAAACAATCTAAAACATAAAAGCAACTCCAAAATACAAGCAAAAAATCTGGATATTCTAACAGCCAAGAAACAAACTAAAATAGTAATCAGAAACATTATAAACACCAGAGACTACACCGAAGAAGCAAGAATTGCACAAGCCAAAATGTGCTATTTATTTTTGTGAACAATGCATTGTATTAATCACAATGATGATATTTTCCAGATAATATGAATAAAATAAAAATTAAAAAAAAACTAAACAATAAATAATGAACTAACAAGTTTACAAGATTTACAAGGTTTGTTGCAACAGAACCAAAAACAAATATGTGCCAGCAATGTCCCATGCGAGATTGGTGTTACTGTTGATTTTCTTACTAGTATTGAGGTCCTACTGTAGTCAAGCTTTATACATTTCAATAAACGTTAATATGTAACAAAAACCAGAGCAAGAGAAAAATGTCAATAAATCAAACTATTTATTTATTAAATAATAATAACAGAACAGAACAGTTCAATAAACAACTACCATTGTTCTACCCGGATGCATTGGACTCAGAAACTTGGTATTCACTCCATTTCAACGATAAGTATGCATATCATTTTTTATGGTTTTAGGCAATGCTTGATGATATGAATTCTTTTTATAAGGGCTACAGACACTACAACTTGCAAAGCCTAAAAGAAAAAAAAATACATGTAAATTATTATTTCTATAAAGCTGCAATAATTATAAATAGCAGAACTCATCATAGCTGCCATACACTGATCAGCCACAACATTGAAACCACCTGCCCAATATTGTGTAGGTCCCCGTCGTGCTGACAACAGCTCTGATGTTGAGGCATGGACTCTACAAGACCTCTGTTTCCTGTGGTATCTGGCATAAGACATTAGCAACAGATCCTTGATGTTCTGCAAGTTGCGAGGTGGGACATCCATGAATCGGATTTTTGTCCCAGCACATCCCACAGATGCACATTCAAATTGAGATCTGGGGAATTCGGAGGCCAAGGCAACACTTTAAACTCTTTGTCATGTTGCTCAAACCATTCCTGAACATTTTTGCAGTATGGCAGGGTGCATTATTCTGCTGAAATAGGCCACTCAGGCCATCAGGGAACAGCATTGCCATTAATGGGTGTACGTGGTCTGCAACAATCCCTAGATAGGTGGTAGACAGGGCCGTCTATAATATGAATAGGATCCTGGGCAAAGCATTTTCTTGGGCCCCCTGGGCTCTGTCCCTGCCCCTCCCCCCCCCATCCAATTACGCCCAACCCCCAATCACACTGACAGACATACTGACACATACACAAACAGACATATTAAAACATTCGCAGATACATACTGACACACACATACAGTGACACACAAATATATACTGGCAGACATATTGACACACATTCAGACATACTGAAACACACAGAGACGCACATACATACATACACACACAGACACATACACAGACACATACACTGACTGACAGATATACTGAAACAAACACAGACACGTACACTGACAGGCATATTGACATACACACACACACTGACATACACACACACACTGACACACACACAGACATACTGACATACACACACACACAGACATACACACACAGACATACTGACATACACACACAAACATACTGACAGGTTCTTACCTTTTTATGGAGGGTGGTTTCTCTTGGGTCCAGTGGCAGGCTGAGGCAGTTGGGAGTTATCTTGTAGAACTCCCCTCCTCCCTCCCTTCCTCCTCCCGCGCGGCTATTATCTCCGGTGGGGGGAAGTGACGCGCGGCACTCACTTCCTCCCAGCCGGTACAGAAAGGGGCCCGGTCGCGCTGTTTAAGCGTCACAGCGACCGACCGGGCGCCTGCTGACACAGGCTCACCGGGTGGCCCTTAGTGCATGGGCCACCCAGGGGGCCTCCTTAGTTGGCAGGCCGGTGCGGCTCTGTGCAGCTGCACCGCCGGGTACATGGGGGCTGCGCAAATCGCGGGGCCCATGGGGCAGCTGCTCTGGGGTCCCCCAGGAGCAACTGGGCCCAGGGCAGCTTTCCCATTTGCCCCGCGCTAAAAACTGCCCTGGTGGTAGGTGTGAAAATAACACCCACATGAATGCCAGAACCCAATGTTTCCCAGAAGAACAGTACCCAGAGCATAAAACTGCCACTACTAGCCTTCTTTTTTCTCATAGTGCATCCTGGTACCATCTCTTCCCCAGGTAAACAATGCACACACACCCGGCCATCCACCTGATCTACGTGAATGTGCAGCAGTGTGTGTTTATGTGTAACGGTGTATGTATGTCTAACAGTGTGTGTACTTATGTGTAACTGCTTGGAGGAAGTGATCTAAGAACTATAGCTATGTGTTCCGTATGTGTACTACAGCATCTGTGTGCGTCAGTTTGTATGTGTTCCCGTGTATATATAAAGTCCATGCATTCATTTCATGCATTCCACCCTCCATACCTATTTCAGTGGACAATTTGGCTCTGTAGAACAAGTAATTTTGACACCCCTGCCTTAAAGGTAATTGGCTTGCAGCTACCCTCTTGATTTTGCTATTTTTTGAAATTTATACAAATTTTGCATTGCTCTGACAAATAGTAAAAATAAGATGTTTGAAGTTTTTCCCTATTCAAAATTGCTGTAGAATCATAATATAACTTGACACAAAAAATTGCACATCTGGAAAAAAAAGGCATCAGATTATTTTTTTTCCGTTTTTCTTACCTGCCCCTGCCATCTTGTGACAGAGTATTGTGATTGGTTGGCTTGGAAACCATCTAGTCGTATTGCACCGTAGGGCAAGTCTTGCATCACAAAACGTTTGCACGATAATGTGTATTGTCACATTAAAGGGGAGCTATCACTTCTCTGGAAATTGTACCATCAAATAAAACATTAAAAATCACCTATAACCTGTGCTATTTTTCCCTTTATGCTCCATTTTCTTTCAAATTTGCAGTAAAGGTTTTGCAATTGATAGGACAATCAGCTAGGGCATACAATGCAAATGAGGAGGAGAACTGAAAACATTTTTCTGTTTTTTCTCTTCCACTTCCTAAACTAATTCAAAAAAAGAAAAGGGCGACATTTATAAAAATAATCGGCCGTTAAAAATGGAATCACCTAGTTCCAGGACAGAGGATAACATGGTGTGGATTTCTATATTTCATTTTATCTCAGATCTCATACGTTTTTTGATAAATGTAGGTGATTAAAATCATAGGAATTGACAGTTCTTCTTTAATATTGGGAATTCCGTGGCCATATTTCAAAGAGCAGTGGTTCCCAAATCAGTACTCAAGTACCCCCTACCAGTCCGGGATCCCTAAGTCCTGGACTGTTAGGGGGTACTTAATGACTGGGTTGGGAAGCCCTATCATAGAGGATTGAGACGCCATCTCCGTTCCTATTAACCAACCTTTCTGTTTCTTATTAAATAGATTATTTTTACTTTCAGTACAACAGAGGAGAGCAGCAAATTGCACTGTCCTCTTCTGTGGCATTAAAAGGGTCAGCTGGACTAGCATCCCTTTAGGATTTACACCAAAAATCAACATTTTTACACACATGAAACTGTAAAGAGGAAATGGTGTTTCACTTTCTCTTTTCTACGGAGTGATTTCACTTCGGTTGGAAATTTTTGCTACTTGGAATCATAAAAAACGTATTAGTAAATAGCGTTTTGATGTAACTGTGCCTCAGCAGCAGATTTCAAAATGTTGGGCTTTGGTAAATCGGACCGATAGTATAAATGTGAACACATATTATTGAAATTTTTTTTTTCATGTTTACCTTATTTCTCATAAATAAACATTTTAAGAAATAGCTTACCTCAAATATCAACAGACCAACTGTTAAACTAGTCATGGCGAAAACATTGTTATAGTACCAGTTGGTAATTTCAGCTTCACAGCCCTATTTAAAATATATAAAACACCAATTAAAATTTGCATCTAAATGCACCACATAAAAAAGTCTAATAGATCATATAGACAGAAAAATAGCCAAAGGGAGTAATTTAAAATATAAATATATTTTTAAATGAATGAGTAATATGCTATTACTCTTATTTAATTTATAATGTGAGCATGTATTCTACATTAAACATCAGTAGACTGAATTATATTAGTCAGTGACAAGAGAAATAGAAAAACATTCACATATAACAAAGGGTTGCCCTGTTTAAAAATGTACTGTACTGCTGTTGGTCAATATAAACAACTTCCAGTGACCTGCTTATTAACATAAGTGCATTGAGCTGCCTGCTGACTTACATTTTTTTCTCTACAGGCTAGTACTCTAGAGAGAATACCTACATTTGAGCTTTTTATATATTCCTTAGGTTTTCTTCAGAAAATGCATTCATCCACATGTAATCTATAAGCATTCCTAGCCAAGAAGCAGTGGCAAAACTATTATAGAAAGACCCTGGTCAGGGGCGGGCTGGGCCGGGGGGCAGGGAGGCAATTGCCCCCCAGGCCGCCCTAAATTCCTGTAAGGCCGGCCGCGGCGGGCCGGCCCTTTAAATACTGCAGCCGCCTGAGCGCTCTGTTAAGAGCCTCAGGCGGCTGCAGTTTCTCCCCTCCCCTTTAGCGTGGCCGAGCTGCACTCCGGACCGCGGTGGCCGGCCAGCCGGCCGGAGTGATAGGAGGGTGCACACTGAGTGTGCACTTCCTGTCAGTCCGGCCGGTTACAGGAAACAGAAACTCCTGTTCCGCGCGGAGTTTCTGTTTCCTGTTACCGACCGGACTGACAGGAAGTGCACAGTGAGTGTGCACCTTCCCATCACTCCGGCCGGCGGGCCACCGCGGACCGGAGTGCAGCTCGGCCACGCTACAGGGGAGGGGGTAAGAAGAGAGGGAGGAGGGG